>CM068367.1:370657189-370998375 GCA_034769895.1 Magicicada septendecula | reverse complement strand
AGTGGTTGCAGCATGCTTCTGAATCAAGGCGGACTCCATATGAAGACGAGGGAAGTACGCACTCACCGCGGACAAGAGCTTCGTCTCATCAAAGGTCTCGAATTCTTTGAATTCCACTGATGATGGCAGCCAGTGGTGCTGTCGAAACGTTTGGTTTGTCTTTAAACCATAGACCACGGCCAAACAGCCCGGTAAACTCTTCTTATACAACTGACACTGGCCGTGAATGCCTTACAACATTTATACTTAGGGCATGTTTTAATATATACTACCAATAAACAATTTCTTCTACTAGTAAAAGTAAATTCTAGTATGTTTAAATTTAAAAATAGTACTTTCGGTTAAAGAGAAAATTACCTCACAAAGTGTCTCCCCATCAGCTTTGCAAATCACATAAATAGCAACTATAGGTATACACATAAGTGAAATTCCTGTAAATGTCCATCCTATGGCTTGTGCCCACCAAGGGTAATGGTACAGTCCATTATGGTATGTAGGGGGTTGATAGTCCACAATGCTGAATACAAGCACACACTGGAAAAAGAAACACAGTAATATATTAGGTCTAAAGTTTTCAATATGGACAAACATAAATGTCCATCCTATGGTTTCTGTCCACCAAGGGTAATAGTACTGTCTCCATTATGGTATGTAAGGGGTAGATAGTTCACTGTGGTGAATAAGCCATAAGCATCACTGAGAAAAGAAGAAACACATAGTAATATATAAAGTCTACTGTTTTTTAAAGGACATTGATAAACAACATGCTAAAATAATTCGTTTTTGCCTCTATTTGTGCATGACCATATAAATTTATATATGATTGTGTGTGTGTGTGTGTGTGTGTGTGTGTGTGTGTGTGTGTGTGTGTGTGTGTGTGTGTGTGTGTGTGTGTGTGTGTGTGTGTGTGTGTGTGTGTGTGTGTGTGTGTGTGTGTGCAGTAGCGCTCTTTGTTGTTAAATATATATTTTAGAAACGTTTTCAATGAGTGGACATTTTATTTTGACTTTTAATATGTCAAGCAAGGATATTTTAAGATACTTAAATAGTCTATGATACCTGGCATAATTAAAATTGTTGAGTGAAGAAACACTGTATACTAAGCTTTATTGAAATGACTAAGTTTATAATTTTACTATTTAGTTTATAATAAAAAAATGTTTATAAATTACAGCAGTAATTGTTTATTTCATTTTATTTTGAAATATTTTATATGGTTAATTTTTTTTAAAGGTATGCATCACTCATTATACAGGGTGTCCCGGGGGAGGAAAGGGAAATAATTTGAGAAATGGTTCTATAGTGTAAAAGAAGAAAAAAGTTCATATAAACATATGTCCGGAAACACTTTGTAAGCGAGTTACGGCTAGCGAAAGATTTCGCCCGGGTTTCGGTTCCCCCGGGTAAATGAAGACTTTCTGAAATTCTGGGAAGGTAAATTAAGGGGCGAATTCTGTTGTTTCTTATGGTTTTTGACCTGAAAAATCGAATAAAACAGGTCGCAGAACTGTATCTCCCATAAGTTTCATGATATCTGACGTAAAACAGAAAAATCTTTGCCTAAAAACAAAAAATTGTTTTTAACCAAAATTGTAATTTTTGTTGATTTTTATTGACTTTATTTACACAATTTTTCTCAGAATTAAATTCTTTACAAGTTTTGTTTTTAACTTTTATGCATTTATTAATCATTTAACAAAATTATTGTACTTCTAACCTAAAAAAACGTTCAGAAAGTCTTCATTTACCCGGGGGAACCAAAACCCGGGCGAAATCTTTCGCTAGCCGTAACTCGCTTACAAAGCGTTTCCGGACATATGTTTATATGAACTTTTTTTCTTCTTTTACACTATAGAACCATTTCTCAAATTATTTCCCTCTCCTCCCGGGACACCCTGTATGTCATTTTTACTGTTTAATAGAACTTTACATGGGCAATCCCTCCACTTTATAAAGGACCATTGTCACTGTCTCTTTAGATGAATTAGCCTCCGATATAGTGTATTTATGACCACCTGATATCTTCATGCCTAACTGAACTTCATGCACAAGTACTTTTTCTTTTGTTAATTATGTAAATTATCTCTATTTTGGTTTGATTATGTAATAATTAAATTTCTTTCCTATATCTCATTTCCTACGTTAGTCCTTCCATACTTCTCTGTACAGTCACAATTTATGTTCTTATTTAATTTCTGGTTTCTAATCTGTTCAGTACTGTAGGAAGCATACACTATTTAAAATCTGTTGTGTATTAAACACAAAGATGTTTTGTCGTTATTCATAACATTCTTCATCTTGGAAAGGCAATCTACTTTGATCTTATTCATCCTCTGGCATTGTATCTCTACTGTTTATTACTGTTATACTCAAACATTGTATTTCATTCTCAATTATAAACCCTTACGACCAATTTTCACTGTTAACCTTAGTAAACATTATTAACTATCCTAGCCAAGTTCATAAAGCACCTTTCCCATCTCAACTGTATTTTAACCAAACAATACTCCATCATCTACAAATCTTCGATTTGAAAGGCACATTCCATCTGTTTTATCACTCTACTGCTTGAACAATACCGATTACAGCTTTAGTGAAATACTAATTCTGTGACATACTCCTTTATATACTGATATGTTAGTAAACTTCTTGAGCTCAAAACTCACTAGTTTGAACAAAATACATTTATCATTTAATAATTGTATTTTTAATCTTTTTTTAAAATCGTTATTTTTAATTTTTTATATTTTTAAAATGCTTATCATTAAATAATACATGTGGTAAAATGTTAGTTGACAGGAAGATGTATGTTTGGATTTCATTAAAGTAATCAATAGCGTATTAATTTCTTACCATTATTAATAAAGGAGCTGCAACAACCCAGCAGAAACGAAAATATAAAGAAGGATATTTTCCTGTCATGTGCTGTACAACTCTGGATAACCTGTCTGTGCCATAAACCCAGGCGATTGCTATAACTTCAACGAATGCTATGTATACTGTGGACGTGAAAACAATGTAGTGGTCCATTAATTGAAAGAAGTATATGCCACCCTGAAAGTATGAATGAACGGATGACCATTGCAACAAATAATTTTGATTAAATTGATCAACAAAAAATACATCTATAGCCTAAAAAGAAACTTGCTAGTTAATTATACTTACCATATAACTCATTACTTGTAAATAATTATGGTTATAATTACTTATTAATTAATTAGAATATTGATACCATAATGATTTTCTGCTATTTATAAGTGAATTATCACTTCCAATATTTTGATCATAATCAAATTCCTTTGTGTTATTGAAACATATTGGACAAAACTGAATTTGGGAATGCTCAAAAGTTTGAGGACTTGCATCAACAAAATTAAAAAAGGAATAGTGAAAAAAAAAACACAAAACATAATTAATAGAAATTATTTATTCACATTACAGAATTTCATTTATGTTTGTCATTATTTTTTTATAATTAATAGAATAAAAATATCATAAACACCCAATAATTACACACAAACTAAGATGTATAGGGCTTTTCTATTCATTAAATTTTATTAATCGCATACTGTTTTATGTCTGTAAGGGTAGACACACATAATGATTAAGTATGTGAATAAAATTATAAATTTTGTATCGAAAGCTTCTCTGTTTGGACCTTTTTACTTCCATATTCCTTAAGGAATGGAAGTATGGTGATGGCAAAAAAAATCGTGTTCGAGATTATTGCAGATTCTGATTGTACTACACTCAAAACATGAAAAAAAGCCGTTTTCCGAAAAGTGTCTGTCTGTGTGTCTGTCTGTCTTGTGTAGATTTTTTTTCTATGGCAAACGATAACTGCCGCAAATTCAAACAGAATCAAATAATTTTTTGCATACACGCCTGATTTGTAGAGTACTCACGACCTATTGTTTTTGGTGAAGATCGGTTGAGGGAAAGGGGTAGTTTACCTGCAACGGTTTTTTTTTTATCAAGGGAAATTTTTTTTTTGGCAAACGATAACAGCCACAAATTCAAACAGAATTAAATAATGTTTTGTATACAGCCCTGAATTGTAGAGTTCTCAAGACCTATTGTTTTTGGTGAAGATCGGTTAAGGGAAAGGGGTAGTTTACCTGTAACATTTTGTTTTAACAAGGGTATTTCCTATGGAAAACGATAACAGCCACAAATTCAAACAGAATCAAAAGATTATTTGCATACAGCCCTAAATTGTAGGGTACTCAAGGTTTGTTGATCTTGGTGAAGATTGTATAAGGGAAAGGGATAGTTTACTTGCAAAATTTTATGTTGTAACAAGAGAAATTTTTTCTATGATGAACGATAACAGCCGCAAATTCAAACAGAATCAAATAATTTTTTGCATACTGCCCTGATTTGTAGAGTACTCAAGACCTATTGTTTTTGGTGAAGATCGGTTAAGGGGAAGGGGTAGTTTACCTGCAACGTTTTTTTATCAATCGTATTTTTTATGGCAAACGATAACAGCCGCAAATTCAAACAGAATCAAATAATTTTTTGCATACGTCCCTGAATTGTAGAGGTCTCAAGGACTTTCGATTTTGGTGAAGATCGGTTAAGGGGAAGGGGTAGTTTACCTGCAACCTTTTACGTTTTAACAAGAGTAAAGTACTTGAAAATTCATTTAAACTTTTTGAAACAATGGTAATTGTTAAAAACAAAATAATTTTGTTGCCAGGCAATAAAATTATAAATTTGTCATTTTAATGTAAATTATGTATGAGTTAATATCTTTATATATATAATTCTTCTGTACATGTGTATGTCACTGAACTCCTCCATGTATAAAATAATATATCGTTCGTGGCAGGTAAGCATATCTCAGTTATGTAATGTTTACGTTTCCATTTTATTATTATGCCTACAGCTATAAAAAGGCAGGTAAGACACACACACAATTCACGTTATTTTTGGCCTCACTCATGTTTATTTTCTTACATTTGCACGCTTTTTAAATGGAAAGTGCCGAAACCCACACCAACATAACGCGTGCAAGCCGAAAAAATGGACATCCGTTTGCTTACTGGCGAAGCTAGTAGTTAATGAATGGGTAGGCAAAAATCTTATCTTAAATTTTTTTTAAAGAATCACTAAAAGGACGGTGGTTCAAATCGGACGCTGAGGTAGAGTTTGCTGTAACCGAATGGTTCCACAAACAGCCGTAAGAATTTTACTAGCAGGGAATCTACAGGTTAGCGCAACAGTGGAACTCATGTCTTAATGTTATTGGAGACTTCTTTTAAAATCGTTGAATAAAAAATGCTTTACAGCTCTATACGTGTTTCTATTGAACAATCCTTGTATTAGTCATACACAATAATACAACTGATTGAACTTCAAATTTTTAAACTTGATTAGTTTCTATATATATATGTTTAATGTTACAAATAATTCAAATAACAATCTTGATCATCTGTTAGTTCAGCAGAATAACAGTGACACTTTTAATAACCGCATAAAATAAACGCTTAGAAACAACACAGGCGCTTTAACTTAACTGTTTGGACCACAGAAGTGAGGCATGCCTCAACGCTCTATGTGTACAGCGCGGGACAATCCCCCCTCCCTTCACTTCCCTATCACACCACTACATTGCTTACATACGATGTATACAAAAAACACTGAGGCAAGTTCAGGTTGCCTCATTCGCTTTAAACGAACTATGCCAAATCTCACCTGTCACCATCTAGCGGTCGCTCAATAAAGCACGTTTCGGTTTAATAAATTTGACAGTCGCAGTAACAATGTATAATCTTTACGTTATGTAGTTCATACGTATTTATAATTTTTATTCTACAGAATTTTTTAGGGTAGGCATTGCCTCAATTGCCTCCATGTAACTTCGCCACTGATATATATGTGTACAACGTTATCGGCAACAAAGAAGTAATTTTTGTTAAAATTCCTTCCCGGGATATTTGGCCGTAGTCCAATGTTTTCTACAAAACCAGACATTTCGGCAATGCCATCGACTTCCATCATCAGTGAAAATCGAGTGCGATAACGTGAGGTGGTATACGTTAGTGACCACAGTACTGTGGTTAAGGCTGAAGCAGTAAGTAGAAAGAAGTAGTTTCTATGGTAATATTTCATTTCGAAAATGATTTTAATTATAAATCTTAGAATATGGAAGTCATGTATGGTTCTCCATACCAATATTTTATAAATATTATAAATGTTAAAATTTCTAACACTTTTAATAACTAACAACGTTAGTATCGAATTCATTCAATTATATCCCAAATAAATTATTACAAGTTTAATTGTTATTAATAAGATTTGTTTATAAATGTGAGACTTTTATACGATCAAGTAGTATATTTGATTGTATCATAAAAGGCTTGGAACTTAACATACAAAATAATTTAATTATTTTAGTATTATGTGTGTGTGTGTGTGTGTGTGTGTGTGTGTGTGTGTGTGTGTGTGTGTGTGTGTGTGTGTGTGTGTGTGTGTGTGTAAACGAAATATGTATCTAAAAATAACATACTGTACCTGTGTAATATTTGGTAGCCCAAGAATAAATGATATAACACAGACAACTAACACAAGTATTTCATGGCACACAAGTTTTCGTTTGATCCAGTTAGGGAAGCCATCCTGTACTGATGTGACTACAACTTCCACAATGGCAAACTAAAAACAGCAATTTGATAGTGTTTTATGAAATATGAAAAAAATATATAATACATTATGTAATATGTCAATACTAAAACAAGCCTGAAATAAATGTTCAAACTTGTATATAAAAATATGTGTAACTGATTACCTACATACATTCAGTTTCAGTTACTTACTTTTTTAAAAATAAGAGAAATCTTCACAGTGTGTAATTTTCTACCATAATTGAATACCTAGATAAATTACTTTTGTATCATGAATCACATGATCTAGTTTTGAAAAATAATACAGATAATGTAAAAATCCTGGAATTAATAATTATTGCATGTTAAGTGCAATACATAAGGTAATGTTTAAGTGAACATTAAATCCTCTTTTGTTCCTAAGGTGTCTTCCTTAATCTCCCTTTACTGAATGAACTAAATCATTCAGAATTACCATATAAATTCTTTGGAATCATTCTTACATACTGTACATATAACTAAGAACTGAAATGACACAATCTAGCATTCTGCTTATTATTGTGTTTAGCAACATTTCACTTTATTTAAAGTAAGGTAAGAAAAAATAAAAATAATTACTTCCTACTGTTCACATTATGAAGTATACAATGTAGGCATACAATTATAAAGAAACACAATTAAATATAATGTAATATACCCACATAACTTACCTGGCTATTTAATCCTAGACACAAAAGCATGAAAAAGAAGAGTACAGCCCAAAAACTGGAGAAAGGCATTTTTGCCATTGCTTGAGGATATAACACAAATACTAAACCAGGACCTGTAGAAAAGAAACATTTAATTTTTGTTAGTTTTAAATGAATATTTCATAAAGTTATGCTCAGATCATGAGAACATGTTATGAAAAATATGAGTGATATTAAACAACAGAACTCCATTAAATAAAAAAACAAAGTTCCATTATATATGTCAGCCTTCAGTTTTGGAGCAATATAAGGATGTTGTTAACTTGCCCCAAATTTAATTACAATCCTTCAGTGGTTAAGTTCAATGAAAAACTCATTACTATTTTATACATGCAGTAGATGGCTGAGGCTTTGAACAGGACAGTTGGTGGAGAAAATATTTTTCTCATTGTAAGAGCCTTGTGAATCCTTATACTTTATTTGCATGCAATACACTAGAGGTTTGACTGAATATCTTAATAGCAGCCCTACTAGATGACTCACACTGCAAGGTACCAACAACATATTTAGTATGTATAGGGAACATAAAAATTCACTATAATTTTTGATAAGGGAAATAAGATTGACCTAGATTAATTATTGGAACAACAGACATTATCATTATTGTGAACAGATTTCATTAGCAGCCAAAATGTCGCACTGTTATGTGCTTACAGTGATGGTGAATTTCCATTGTTTCAATAATTATTCAGTTACGTCTCTGATTATAATTAAAGATAGAGTTAACCTAGGTTAATGATTAATGTTACAAAGCAGGATAAACAATTGAGTATTATGGAAATACCTGTAGTAAGCATATAGAATATAAAAGGATAGATAAGTAAGTGTAAGTAACTAGAATATAGGTAAATTGATGAACACGATGCAACAAGAATACATAATAGTCTTGCCAGAAACCAACAGGAAATAGAATTAGAGCACTTTTTACTGTTTAGTAAAGTTGCTGCAGACATTAATTGATGTTCAGCATGGTATTTGTAAGAAGACAAAGAAAAGATTGAATATTTATGTATAAGTCTGTAAGCAAAAGAATCTAAATACTATGCTTAAGTGTATAATACAAAGACACTATATTATTATCATTTATTTTCATAAGTGTAAAAAAAACAGGAATAATGTCATGTTCTTCAAAAGACAGAAATATCATGGCAGAAAATTAAGCATTGTAAGTGGAATGGTGTTAGTTTATAAAAAGTCTGGTGCATGGACAGGACTGTAAGCTGTGGAAAAGGTTCTGAAGACTGCTGTTAACAAAACGTATTCATTAAAATAGTGAATTATACTATATATTTTTATAACTTTTCAAATCAGACACAAAAGCAAATGTAACTGATGCAACACAGCTTTTTGGCAATCCTATAGTATGCTCACTTCTGAAGTAATGTGAATCTGCGCGTTCATTTGATTTGTGTGTGTGATTGGGATAAGATTATGTATGAAATTCATTAGTTTTGGTAGTCAAGTTAGTGGTAGTGGTGGAATAGAAGAATTGCACTTTTTAAGTATAAAAAACTAATTTGTAGTGTCTGTAAGTAGAATAAATAGTAATGTGTAAGAAGTGTATAACTTCTACTTTGTACGCAACGAGTTGTGTTTCAAGGTGAGCTAAATCAAAATATTCAGTATAAATTATCGCACATTAGAATATTAAATTTTAATTAAAATACCTCCTGAAGTGGGAAATACATGTTAACAGTCACAAAATTCAGGGAATAACCACTTGTTTGCATACCCTTAGATTTACTTTGTAGAAAATTTCATTTTCACGGAAAGCAATACAGTAATACACTAAATTAAAACTGCCTTGCAAGCTTGAAAGTGCATGAAGTTATGAAAATGTTTACATTAATTGACATTATCCCAAAATTTTAATGGTAATAAACCTTTTTCTCTGTTGCTGCTGAACAAAGAGCTGAACAAGAAAAAACATAGGTTCAGTTTCTGTGGTTATATAATTATACAAAATAGCATGCATACTCAGTAAAAACCCATTAAAATGCTCTTTACAAAGTTACATGAAAACCACATATTAGATGAGAGTCAACCAAGTAGCACAGGCACGTATATTCATATTTTCACATATAAATTATCATTATTGACATACTTAAACACAGTATTGTAAAGCAAGAAATTGTGTAATATTTGGTAGTACCATTTACTTAATCTATTTTACTGTATTTATGTACTTCTTGCTTAACAAATTTGTTTGCGATATAAATGCTCAAGAATTATCCCTTGTCCATTGGTAGGTCTAACATGTCACCGATTTTCCACCACAATCTAAAACAGTTTTCCAAAACCATCAATATTTACAGTAACAAACACTGTTTGTTTCTGTAAAGTTTCCTCACTTAGTTTTCTGCCACGAGACTTTTGTTTTATGATATGTATGATTTTTCTGGTGAAAACTTGAAATTTAGTGCTCCTGAGGTAGGTGATGTAAGAGAACCTAAGATATTGCCATAACTGTTGTATCTGCTTCAAGCAGTAATGAAAAATAATCAAAAACTAATTTTAAAAAGTCTTCTGCAGGATTTTAGCTCAATCAACAGGGTATTTTATAAAGGTTCTGCCAGATAAAAAGCACGTACAAGCAAGAGCATTTTAGCAGGATTTTACTGAAGTTATACAAACTTTTTGCTCATTAAAAAAATGTTTGTATGAACATGTATACAAAAACGAGAAAATTTAAGTAGTAGTAGTTGAATAAGTAGAGCTAATTATTCAGAATTATCGACCAATATGTTTGAAAAAAGGTAGTTTACTAAAATCAAGAAGGCTAACTACAAAAATTCGAAAGTAAGATGTATTTTATAATAATAGTTTTATCTGCTGATTGAAAACTTCACATTCCCTCTCTATAAAGTTAGTGTTTGTTACTTCTCTAGTATGAACTTGACCTTACACTAGAGGATCAGTTACTAGTATAAAACACAATGCATTTTCAAATGAAGTGGAATAAAAACAACAAATAACTCTTTTAAAAGACTTAAAATGTTCTATTCATTTTTCACTATCCTGAAAAACCTGCCCCCCATAAAGGTAAAAATCACTGGAAGTTACCTCATGTCTGATCTACTTTATTGACCTTATTGGCCTTCTATTGACCCTTCTCTGTTAGAAGAGTTTCAGTACTGTGTGTTGTACAGAGCATTACACATGTTTTATGAATATGTAAGTCATCATCTGATTATCTTCAGATATAAAATTGAAATGTGATACATGTTATAAATTTAGCTAAGACTGTTTAGGAGAAGAATAGCTGCTTGGATTTGTTGTCCATGACGTGTCCGTTACTTAACTAAATATAATTATTTCACTACGACTCGGAACACAAAACTTTTTATGGGTAAAAATGTAAAAGTTTTACCTTATAACCTGAACTGGTTTTCACTTTTAAAAAGCTTCTTCAGAGGTTGCCACTGGTAGCACTGTCCGTCTTGTTGTTGGCGACAGAATCGATTTTCAAAAGATCGATGTTGTGTGTGTGTGGGGTGTGATATGTTCGAATAATGTGTGTGATTTGAATTGTGTCTGTTCGTTTAGGATGTCGTTTTTATTTGTTTTTGTGTGTTTGTATATTATGTTTTGTACACAAAACAAACAAGAGACAAAGACAGAAAACAACAAATTCATAACACTAACATACATCAACAAACAAACTGAAAAAATAGCCCACAAATTCAAAAAAGCAGGATACAGAATCGCTTACAAAACTACTAACAAAACAGAACACACACTATCAAAACACACACACACAAAGCACAAAACAAATTCGATCTATCTGGTGTTTACAAACTAAATTGCTCAGATTGCAACAAATTCTACATAGGCCAGACAGGACGAAGCTTCAAACAAAGATACATTGAACACACAAAGGCACTCCACTCCACTACAGAATCCACCTATGCAAACCACCTCATTGAAGCAAACCACATATACAAAAACATCGACAATAACATGAACATTCTACACGTACACACCAAAGGCCAAAAACTAGACACTCTAGAACAATTGGAAATATACAAACACACAAAAACAAATAAAAACGACATCCTAAACGAACAGACAAATTCAAATCACACGCATTATTCGAACATATCACACCCCACACACACAACATCGATCTTTCGAAAATCGATTCCATCGCCAACAACAAGATGGACAGTGCTACCAGCGGCAACCTCTGAAGAAGCTTTTTAAAAGTGAAAACTGGTTCAGGTTATAAGGTAAAACTTTTACGTTTTTATCCATAAAAAGTTTTGTGTTCCGAGTCGTAGTGAAATAATTATATAAGAATAGATGGTTATATCAGACATGGATTTTAATGAATAATGAATTAGATGAAAAAGTTCTGGACATAAACTGCGTAATATATGAAAAACAGCTTCATTATTTTAAGCAATTATGGACTCGGAATGGCAGAAATGTGTCACAAAATTTACCAGAAAACTTAATTCAAAACAACAGGAAAATAACTGTAGATATCTGACTTTATAAAAATAATAATGCTCTATTATCAAGAAAGGCAATACAAGTGATTATAATAACTATTAAAATTAGTTTTTAATAAGTTGGCTATAAATCCCATTAAAAATTATGAACTGATGACTTGGAATACCTCAGAAAATCAAAGTTCCTTTGATTGTATATGTGTGATTATTCAGCTTCTTGAAAAATACTTTGAGTCTGTTTAATTTACCTATATTTTGGATACATAGATTTTAATAAGGGTTTTGAAAAATTGTAGAAATAATGCTTGAGAAAGGAGAATCAGTAGTGCCTTGTATAAGGAAATTTAAAGTTTGCGTGTTTGTAATATATGATCAAAACGGTCCATTCCATAAAACTATGGAAATCAGCTGTGCAGTTAGATGAAACAAGTATGTTTCTAATATAAAGTTCTACCACAAATAAACTTTTTTAAAGATACAAATTAGTACAATAAATGTACATAAGGTACATCACAATATTTTGACAATGCTAAGTTATATGTATGTGTAGAGTATTTCTGTACAGAATGGTCATTAAATTGAATTCATTCTGTTATATGCTTTCATTTGAGCAGCAGCTCTGTTTACAGTGTGTGTGTGTGTGTGTGTGTGTGTGTGTGTGTGTGTGTGTGTGTGTGTGTGTGTGTGTGTGTGTGTGTGTGTGTGTGTGTGTGTGTGTGATAATGTTAAAATTGAATGCTACTCAATTTTACTCAGATTTTATATAGGATAATGATTAGTAATTGTTTATTAGACTAAGACATGCAAGTAACGTTGAGTTGAAGTACTGTTAGCACCAAGCCTAGTGGTGTTCTTCAAAAGAACACACCCTTGTCAAGGCACCTGTCTGACGGGGAGAAAACCATACAACAAGTCACGTACAAGGTGAAGAATCATAAAATGTATTGTACTAAAAACAGCAATAAAGTTTAAGTGAAATCGAGAGAAAGCTGAGTGTTCAGACAATACAGTCCGTTAGAAATAGAGTGAGAAATTAGAGCGAGCGAGCATTAGGTGGCGTCCCTCCCCACTTGTTTGTATAAGTTTCGCACACGCTGTTTTTTTGGCGAATGAAAGAAAGCGTCATTTTTTTTGCGGGTGAAATTAGCTAGTTGGGTTGGAGGAAATCAAATATCGTGGTACTTGAAACCAATGGGAACACGATTTGTAAATATTGAGTGTGGGTAAGGATTGTGTGTGTATAAAAAACGTAGTTTGGAAATTTGTCGGGAGTCTACGGAGAACATTACAGCTATCAGACTCGTCACCGTGTAGTAAGTCAACGAAGATTTTTTATTATTTATAACTAAACTTGCGATAGTTAGTATGAGTACAATACTCATGTCATGCATTAATAGTATTAAAACCGTTATTGCAGCAGAAGAAATATACTAAATTCAAGTAATCATTATGATAAATATACTGTAACTTGACGATAAACTATCGAAATCCACATCAAAGATAATCTACCACGTAAATCGGGAAGTTACGAAGCGTTGAAGTATATTCGGTATGAATTACTGATATTGTGAGCACTCAGCTTAATAACATATTTACTAAGGTGTCAGAATAAATAGTAGTTATACACTAATGAGGCTACATTCTAAATCAGTAAGTAGATGTAAGCTGTGTAGTGAAAGTGAAACCTAAGTAATTAAAGTGTTAGTGTCAATGAGTGTCGACAACAGGATCATCCGAATCGCCGTCGAACGTAAAGCTCCAGGATCGCAGACTCCGAGAGGAGGAATCACCAACACAAATGGAATTCAACCAACAAGTAAACAAATTTGAACATTAAAACTCATAATAATTCATGTATCTTTTGTTAAATCTATTACTATTGGCAATTCAATCTGTCTAAGAACCTACTTTCAAATGAGAATTGATGAGAAGCGAAGATTTCAATATTGTGAATCATTTTAAGATTGTATGTAAATTTGTAATGTGTTAATGAAGAGTTTATTAAATTTAGGATTCAGTCAATTCAAATGGTGTTTATAATCATTTTGATACCCTGAGATAATTTTAAGAGTCGCCATCAAAGCAAGAGTTGAGAGCTTAGTATTAGTGAATTACACCTATCTTTTTCTAGCTCTAAGCTGTGAGGGTGGTATTTGGCGCCCAAAACCGTGGAGCTTATAAAGACCAAATCCTACTGCCGGCTTAATTTGTAAGCTAAACAGACAATTGAATTGCAAATAGAGTATAAGAAAAGTAGAATAAGAAACGTAGAGAATAAGAATAATTTTGTATGATCACACGAAGCAAAAGTAGACAAACGAAATACATACAGAACAACACAAACAAAATAAATGACAACATGAATACAGAAACAGAGACAACTCAGAATAGCGAAGGGGAGTTTGATATTAACAACCAGTTAGGGGATCAACATACACTCGCCCAATTAACAGTGGAGGATCAAGAGTCAAGGACGCGGGGACAGGACCACGAAAAAGTAGAATCACCACAAATAACACCAGAGATACAACACGAGGTTAGACCGAGATTAGCACAAAAAACAACAACAGAAGCACCTAAATAACTGGATATGTATGCATTACTACAACAATTGTCACAACAGATGTCACAACAAATGACACAGCAAACAGAATTATTACAAAAACGAATGCGTGAACAGAAGTTAGAACAATCACAACAGACGAAACAATTGCAAGAATGACTGTCAACACAATTACAAGAGCAAATATCGAGACAATCACAAAATTCAAAACAGTTACAACTACTATCACAATAGATTACACAACAAAACCAGGTCTTAAGAGACGAAATAGCCACACAACTCAGTGAATTCGAAAAGGAAAACAATTAAATTTTGCAACAATTTAAAGTAGACACCAAAACTATGATAGATGAAGAGATTAGTACTATTAAGGATGAAATTAATAATAAGTTTAGTGATAATGAAAAATTACTGAAGGAAATAGACGATAAGTAGTGACATAAAAATTATAAACAAAAAAGTAATAGCGACCAATAAACATTGTGACGAAAGTATTGCTGCTCACAAAATAGGGGCAGATAAATTAAAAAGAGTTAGAAAGCAAAATGGATAACCATTCGGGCGAAACAAACCTCAAGTTGCAGCAGTTACAAAGCGACATTCGGACGAAGATGGGATTGGTAAATGCGTCACCCATCACCCGAAGCGTTGTCAACGAGCAGATAAAATAAATCAAATTTAATGGATCCAGCGATTTCCCAATGGAGTTCATCAAGGAACTAACTGAGCTATACCATGAACATTATCACGACATCAACAACATCACATGGGTATCGAGACATCTGGAAGTAGAGGCTGCAATTTGGTGGCGGTTAGTCAAAGAGTGTTAACAATTTTGTGGGGTTTACAGAAGCCTTTAGTAATAAGTACTGGAATGACGTTATCCAGGAACGGGTGCGAGACCAGTTGGAATTCGGACTGTACCACTCAGAGACAGGGATGTCTACAATCCAGTACTTAGAAAGAAAATTGTTGGAGAATAGGCAGTTGATTCCGCCCATCTCAGATAGACATTTGATAAGAAAATTGGCAAGACATTACCCGCATGAGATTGAGGTAGCTATTATCGCTCGTGGGGTAAATACGATTACTGAATTTGAGCAAGTGCTACTGGAATTCAATCACTTACGAAACAACAGTAGGTCGATGAACCAAAGACCAGCTGACAGCGGGCTTGAAAGGAACCATTAGAAGCATAGCGGTGAAGAGAGAGTGAAAATGACCGAGCGAGACGGAATTAATGAAGAGCGGACACAATACCCTAGACCGGCTAAGTGGAAAAACCAGTTTAAGGCGGAAACTAATGTCGTTCCGTCGACAAGTAATGCAGGTAGCAAGGTTGAACTAACGAGGCAAAAAAACTAGAGAAAGCATGTAAATATGTCTTAGATTTAAATGATAATATTAAATATGTAAATACGACTTTCTTAGATATTAGGGATGACTTGATAAGTGATGATAATAAATATGTTAGATTGAGAAGCAATAAATGCCCGGAGCTTCAAATAATGTTGAACGGCGTAACGATTAACGCATTGGTGGATACTGGCAGCCAAATAAATGCGATTTTGGAACGTTGGTTTAACAGTAATAAAAAAGATTTGGGGAAAATAGAGATGTTAAAACTATTTAATACCATAATTAAAGGAGCCACGGGCGGTAAATATAAAAGAATTACACAGCAGGTATTGCTAAATGTGCAGGTTAAAGATTTACAGTTTGAAAGTGTTTTTATAGTAGTGCCGGACCTGGTGAGAGAATGTATTTTGGGTGTTGACAAGCTGGTGGAGTTAACGTCGTGTGTGATAGACCTTAATAATGTAACGGGACAAACGATTGGGATTTATTTTATTCTTTAATAATTGTAAAAAGTAGTAGCAACTCGAGCTGAACAACGTTTTGATCACAAACGTTTGACATTGTGAACATCTTGTAGCCCACCTCATACCAAGCCGTGAGAGGCACAAAAGTAATTAAGAGTCTGGGAGGGGTGTGTAAGTACACATTAAGTGTTAAGTATCAGAAGGGGTGCGTATTCACACGTACGCGCGCACGTGTTGGCCAACGTTCACATGGATAAGTCACGTCTGAAAAATTCCTTCTCGCCAGGTACGTAGAGAACAAAGCAGTCGGCAAATAACATCTCACGATAACGAAAGCGAGCAGTTTTGCGCGTCCGCCGGCTGAGCACAGTTCTCGTCGCGCCCGCACATCAAAAAATGTGAATTTTATAGTAAAAACTGAAACCAGTAGTTTGAATAGCGAGATAAATGCAGTGACAGACTTAAGGTGCAGTGACAGTTTTAACTAATAAATGAAAAGTGAAAACGAGGAGATCGCAACCTAGTGCGCGTGCACGAGGAGACCTTTTATGGATGTACATCCAAGGATTACGTAAGGGAAATAAATCACACAAAATTATAATTAAATCAATCAAAATCATGCAAATTTAAGCAATAAACATAAAATGAGCAAAAAGGGGAATCTAGATTATGTACTGGGTGAGAGTGTGTGAGCGTATGTGCGAATGTAAATTACGTAATTAATGGCACTGGTTAGCGTTAAGTAAATTTTAGAATAATGTTTTTAAAAGTCTGTTTTCATCGAGTTTAATGTAGTGTCAGTTTTGTTAACTTCATAAAGAAGGGAAAATTTTAAATAAAAAACGAAATAAATTAATGTTCACAGAGTAGATGTGTAGAAGAGGGTGAAGGATATTTTATGTAAAAGGGATATAACAATGAATGTCATATTAAAGTATAATAAAATAATATTTTATTTCAACTTACTACATATGTGTTAGAATAATCATTTCAACAACCTAACTTCATTTTCTGTGCTGGTAAATTCGCTATACGAAAAAGGGTTTCCACCACTAGATGATCTGGCCGAACAAATAATAAACGAAAGTTCAAGGTAAGTGGGAGTGTGGTTGTTAAATATTTTTAAGAAAAAATTATAAAAAGTACAATGGTGCGGCGTGACCTGGATTTGGGATAAAAATTATATTTATCCCAAATTGGCCTATTTCAAAGCACAGAGAATGGAATAGAGTTGGCGGAAATTGAGAAGAAATTATGTAAAAATTTACGTAACGTATACGTAATAAGGTGGTGTTGATAAATTGTGCATGTTTGATTATAAGTAAGATTTAATAATTAATTAGTAAGCCAGGAAATAATAACAAGAAAAATGTCTGAGAACAAAAAAGAAATTAATTTGATAGACTCAGCTATGAGTGAAAGTGGTTTTGGGTCAATGAACCCATCACTGAGTGTGAGCGAATTAGAAGGTCAGTTAATTCAAACAGCTGATTCGAGCATTCAATCAATAACTGGAAATAACCTAACCGAGTCAATTATAATAAATAACGCAGAAGCGAAGTCGACTCCTGTAGTTACAAAAATAAGAGAACCGTCATTGGCCGATATAATGAATTATATGTGTAAACGTTTTGATGCCAATGATGAAAAGTTTGATAGCAAATTTGATAAATTAAGTAATGACATTAACGAACAGAAAATAAAATGTGAACAACAGAATGTTAAAAATGATGCTAATTTTAAAGAAATTAAAGAACAGAATGCAAAGTTTGAGAGTAGTATAAATGTAAAGTTTGATTATCTGAGTAATGCATTATGTAAACGTATTGATGAATGGTTCCAGACAGTTATAAAACAAATACAAGATGATGTAGATAACGTTACAAGAAATACAGGTAAGGGCAATGTAAACGAAAATAACGAAGAAATAAACGACAAGGTAAGAAGTGTGGTTAATACAAGCGAAAATAACGGAGATACAAGTGATAAGAATAATGGTGTTAGTTTAAATGCAAAACAGGTGGCAGTAGACAAGGTGAGTAATCATGATAATTATAGTAATGATTTAACAAGTAATAGCAAAATAAAAAGTGATAACAATGAGATAATTATAAATAAGTTAGAAAATAAAGTGAATAATAATAGTGGAGATGAAGTTTTAGTGGAAATAGAGAGTAGTAATAAGATAGTGGTTGAAGAGAGGTTGGGTTTACAAAGGGCAAATTTTCCCCATGACTTAAATGGAGTAAAGACTCCAATAGTGAATTATGAGGACAGAGTTTCCTCCCGTGGTTATAGAGACAAGGTGTCTCTTAGTAGGTCCCCTTTTGTGTATCATGAGTTTCCTGGAAGAACCAGGATGTGTTATGATAACGTTATGTTGCCTTTGGTGTGGATTGAGAGAGAAAAAGTGAGATGGTGTTATGATGAGAGGTATTGTGAGGTGTAGAATTATTCACATTGAGAGAGAGAGAGAGAGAGATAATATTATTTGATGTTGTGAGTAACTACAAAGAGCTATTAGAGAAAATAAAGAGAGAGAGAATTAATAATATTGTTGACTTACCTTGTTGTGAAGATAGTGCAGAGATAAATGATGATAATGTTGATAATTATATTGCAAGCTTACCTGTACATAGACGTGGAATATTAATAGCAGATGATTCTGAAAATAAGGAGAGGTTAAAATGTTTAAGGGTGACAGATAATTATACTGACGGTAACAAGACCAGAATTAATGATGTTGACAGGTTATATGATTTAATAATAATGTGGGATAGTCCCGTAGATTATTATGTGGGTATGAAAGAACAATTTGAAATATTGAAAAGTTATTATATAAGTAATAATAATGTAATGAGTATACATAAAGATGAAAATTATTATGTGAAAATAAGACGGATTTTCGATGATGGTGGTTAGAGTTATAGTGAATGAACATTTAATTATTTTAGTTTATGGTAATTACTTGGCTAACTTATGTAATGAGGTGTAGTAAACAATAATATAATATGACGAAGAAATTGTAGATAAATGTGTAGTGAGGTTAATTGTGTTTGTATAATAGGTTATGTTGTAATCTGTAGTTTATGTAAACAATGTATGTATGCAAGGGGAATGTATTTTATAATAATAATTCTATACCTGACTAAATAAATAACGAGAGTAATTGTGTTTGTAATGAAATTCAATGAATTGTAATTGTTTTGGAATAAGATGATTAAAGTAACTTGGTGTTATTGAAAAAGATTGAATTAAATAAATTGGAGATGAATTAATTAATTTAAAATGTTGTATAAATGAATTTTGGTAATAAATTTAAATGATGTTTCTGAGATTTGAACTTTATAATAAATAGTAAATGAGTAAAAGTAAAATGTGTTTAGTTGTTGAGACATATGGTTATTATGATGTATCAGAAGGTACATATGGTTATGTACAGGAGATTTGTTGTGATAAAGGTTTATATTTGGGAGTTTATGACAGTAATCATGTTTTATTTGGTTGAATGATAGACCATATGTAGGTAGGAATTTTGTAACGAAATGGAAGTAAAGTAAAATGTTTTAATAAAGAAATTAAATGATTTTGAAAGAATTTAACTGAGGGAAGGTGTGTAATTATTAGTAAAATTTGAATTTAAAATGTGTATGTTAATGTAACAATGATAATGTTCATTGTGATTGTTTATTATGGTATTATGTTGATCATGAGAAGTATAAAATGTTTAATTTATTGGGAGGTAATTAAGTATAGGTAATATGTACTGTAATAGATTTTAAACTAAAGTGATTCCCCATTTTCGGGCGGTCACGGCCTCACTGAACCCTGACCATGGAATTGGCTCAGCTTTGACTGGCTATGGTCAGGGTACATTACGTCATGTGCTGCCTTAAGTCTGGCCATAGCTTGTTATCATTGTAAGAGGTGAATTTAGAAATTAACCGGAGGGTAAATCAGGGGAATCACCAGAACTATGGAACAGCGGCTATCCATCGAATGGGATGGTAGACCGTTTAAGGGCATATACCTAAGTTTTAGTAGGATTACTGGTGTCGTCGGACATCAGTAATGCCAAATGTTTTGTAACGCTGAAGCAAGAACGGGGTAGGCAGCGTCTACACCCTAAAAAACTTCAGTTCTTGTGGAGGCAACTGGGCGCTACAGTCCAGGGGGGGCCATAGTGTGTGTGGAAGAAGGGTTTTAAATTGTTACTAAATAATTGCTGATTGAATAAAAAGAAGATAAAATTGATGATTATTGTAATGATGCGATAACAGTGAAGTATTGAAGGAGGTTGTTTTGATTATCCATGTATCTGTTGTATCGAATAACTTTGTATTTTTTATTAATTATGTTCTGTATTAGCTAATGATAGCAGTAGTCATGTTGAAATGAAAAAGTAAGATGATGTAGTTGATTTAAAGATGTTTAAGAGATTTTTGATGATGAGTTTAAATTATCTTGTTGATTCATCCACTTCGTTCACTTTATTAAATTTATTAATATGTATATACTTTCACGTATGAACTTACTATTCATTGTCACTTCCCCAAACGTTTCGAGGTTATGTTCCTCTTCCTTAGTGGGAGTGATGTTCACTGATGAACTCCCACTGAGGAAGAGGAACATCACCTCGAAACGTTTGGGGAAGTGACAATGAATAGTAAGTTCATACGTGAAAGTTTATATATATTAATAAAAATGAATTTAAATATTTGAAATTTAAATGTTTTATATCATGTTACGTACGTATCCATATAAATGTGTTAGAAGTTAAGGAAAAAACCAGTGCTTCTTAATGCAAACCAACACAGCTAAGGGGAACCAGATCAGTTAGGGATATGATAGACAAGGCCACTATTTGATATTTTGATGTTTGGTTCAGTGTCGGGTGATGCTGTGGCGGCGGTCCTGTGCTGGCCTGCGCGTCAGAGCAGGGATATCAAGTACCTGTTTGGCCTTGCGGTGTTGGGATCTCGAAAGGGAAGTCCGGTAAGGTCATTCAGGTGCGGCCGCAGTCACTGGACCAAGGGGTGAGTTAACGATGATTTTAAATAAAACGTAAGGGGGCTGTGGCGACATATCCTGGCTGATCCCTTTAGGAAGTATGAGAGTGTCAATGAGAGTTTTTATGCTTTGGCATAAAACCTCTCATTGAGGGGGTATTGTAACGGGACAAACGATTGTGATTTATTTTATTCTTTAATAATTGTAAAAAGTAGTAGCAACTCAAGCTGAACAACGTTTGGATCACAAATGTTTGACATTGTGAACACCTTGTAGCCCACCTCGTACCAAGCCATGAGAGGCACAAACGTAATTAAGAGTCTGGGAATGTTAAGTATCAGAAGGGGTGCATATTCACACGTACGCACGCATGTGTCAGCCAACGTTCACATGGATAAGTCACGTCTGAAAAATTCCTTCTCGCCAGGTACGTAGAGAACAAAGCAGTCGGCAAATAACATCTCACGATAATGGACGCGAGCAGTTTTGCGCATCTGCCGGCTGAGCACAGTTTTCGTCGCACCCGCACATCAAAAAATGTGAATTTTATAGTAAAAGCTGAAACCAGTAGTTTGAATAGCTAGATACATGCAGTGACAGACTTGAGGTGCAGTGACAGTTTTAACTAATAAATGAAAAGTGAAAACGAGGAGATCGCAACCTAGTGCGCGTGCACGAGGAGACCTTTTATGGATGTACATCCAAGGATTACGTAAGGGAAATAAATCACACAAAATTATAATTAAATCAATCAAAATCATGCAAATTTAAGCAATAAACATAAAATGAGCAAAAAGGGGAATCTAGATTATGTACTGGGTGAGAGTGTGTGAGCGTATGTGCGAATGTAAATTACGTAATTAATAGCACTGGTTAGCGTTAAGTAAATTTTAGAATAATGTTTTTAAAAGTCTGTTTTCATCGAGTTTAATGTAGTGTCAGTTTTGTTAACTTCATAAAGAAGGGAAATTTTTAAATAAAAAACGAAATAAATTAATGTTCACAGAGTAGATGTGTAGAAGAGGGTGAAGGATATTTTATGTAAAAGGGATATAACAATGAATGTCATATTAAAGTATAATAAAATCATATTTTATTTCAACTTACTATATATGTGTTAGAATAATCATTTCAACAACCTAACTTCATTTTCTGTGCTGGTAAATTCGCTATACGAAAAAGGGTTTCCACCACTAGATGATCTGGCCGAACAAATAATAAACGAAAGTTCAAGGTAAGGGGGAGTGTGGTTGTTAAATATTTTTAAGAAACAATTATAAAAAGTTACAATAATAAACAACTAATAATTAAAGGAGATCCTACACATGGAGAGACGACCATAGCAGAAATATTACAGGTAGAGCTGGCAGCAGAATAAGAAGGCATCGTAGAAGTTATCAACCAAAAAATCCAGGAAATTACGGAGTTAACTGCGACAAGGAAGAACTATGGAAGATATTAACAAATCATAAAACGGTATTTTGTGAGACACCAGGGCGAATTATAACATATTGCCACACATTTGAAGTGACAGATAAAACACCATATTGTCAGAAGGGTTGGCCAGTTCCAATGAGATATCAAGATGCTGTGCGAACTGAAATTCGGAGAATGGAGGAGCACGGGGTGATTGAAAGGGCACAAAGTTCATACATAAACCCGATGGTTACTGTGATAAAGAAAGATCAGACAGTAAGGTTATGTTTGGACGCTCGGAAGCTTAATTCGGTCACTATGCCAGATTATGAAGGTGCAATCCCGATAAATGAAGTGCTGACCAAGTGTGGAAATATCAAAGTAATGTCTACTATTGATTTTCGAAGCTCATTTTGGCAGCTTTCTTTACACCCGGATTGTAGGGATTATACTGGATTTTTATATGAGGACAAGTGCTACCGATATACTGGAACTCCATTCGGCCTAAAAACCAGTTTAGCCAGCTTGACACGCGGATTGGACCGAGTACTATCTGATGAGGTGAAGAGTTTCACTATCCTATATGTGGACGATTGCCTATGTATTTCAGCCAGTGTGGAAGAGCATTTAAAACACCTAAAATTATTATTTCAGGATCTGAAACACACAAACCTTACAGTAAATTTTAAGAAGTCACAGTTTTTTCGCAAAGAAATCAATTATTTAGGATACTGTTTGACTACACAGGGGATAACAGCTGCTCCAGATAAAGTGAAAGCTATACAAGAATTCCGTAGGCCTAAAAACCATATTATGAAATTTAACACACATTACACAGAGACAAAAGGTTTAAAAAAAAAGATTAATAAACAGATTGTAAGAACACAACTTTCACAGATGTATATGTAATAACTTATAAGTAAATTTTAATAAGACTGAATTGACAAAATGTCGAAAGGATAAATAATTAACATTGGATTGTATATATAGGATAAGCTTTCAAGTAGATTATGTGTATAAGAAAGTAGGTAACATCAAGGGAAAGTATGCGTTTGTAACTATGTCATGAATAGCGGGACATGGGACCCAAAGCGGTATGTAGCTTTTGACAAGCAGGTAGCACAAACCAGTTGAGGGTTCTGTTTGTAAACAAACTGTGGGCCCAGTGACAATGTAAACAGCTGATGGATGTAAAGGGTAGAGAATGGAGTAATAAAAGAAATTACTGGGCTCCTCATTTATGTGACGCTCCTCATTTATCACAATTATTTAGAGTACCATACAAATAGAAATAAATAGAATGACTTTCACTTACCAACCAGACATGCTCTTTTGGGTCCAGGGTCTCATACGAACACTAGGACACAAGCACAATTTTGAAGGTTGCGTAAATAATTTACATAACACATGTTTAAGAAGAGAATTTCCATTTAATATTTTACTTTTACTTTGGTGAAATTAAGAAGATACATTTAGTAAATACTGGTTTCAGGTGTTGTGCAACACGTGCTTCTGTTGTAATATGACTTACAATCTACGGCTTACCTTATTTTTTCTAGGACACAAAACACAGTTATAAAACTCACACAGACACAAACACAGCCCAGCTTTGCCCACTCTCACATTCATACTAATTTATTATCAGACCCTTATCATTTTATAATTTAAACCCCCCGACTACCCAAACGCTCGCCACGCGGTCACGCACACACGCGTTGTTCCGTTACACGGTTTTTTGGTCCGAAAGAAAAACACTAACTCTTGATTAGGGCCCCCTAGACGGATTGACCGCGGTCATATAACTATTTGTGGTAATTACAACTTTTTCCTTGTTAAATCAAAACTTTTTTGCGAGCCCACGTGAGACCAGTCCGGCGCCGGGAACTGTTACTTGTAGACTGGAACTGGTAACGTAACAGTTACTTCTTGCTTCCACAGGCGGGACCGACGATTCACGGCCACCCTGCTTTCGTCGCTCATACTCAGTTGTTGTGAGCTAACCACTTTATGTATGCACTAATAGAGGTATATTCTGGGTACCACAGCCCGATATTGGCTTTGGCTCTGCTGACGTCATTGATAGTAGGCGGTCTCTTAGCAGTATTTCCGGTTAATCTTGGAGAAGATGATGAATAATTCTCTCGCTTTGGCCATCTTGGTTTTTTACCAACGCTTGGGTAGGCGCCCCTGCTTGGTGTGCGCATGGGAGCGCAATGCCACACTCTCGCATAGTTCTTAGAAATTTGTGGAGGTGCAAATTCTTCAGCCGCATTACACAACAACAACTGCGTCTATGCCTTTGTTTCAAACTGCTTCTTAACATCGTTTCTGTTATACGGACAAATACGTTGCACAATAATACAGTTTTACAATATTTTATCCAAGCCCGCCCGAAAACGAAATAAGTAAAAATATATAAATGCCCCATACGGTTAAAATAAAAAATACCCAAAAATGACCCGCTACAATACCCCCTCGATGAGAATTCTGCTGTTCATGACAGAAGAAATCTCATAGATAACCCCGAAGAGGACCGGTGAGGAACTGGTGCCAACAACCCCCTGGTTCTTAATCTCATGGGTACACGACCCCCCTGGCTCAGCGACTATGGACTCATCTGAACGAGATCACTGGACTTCTCCGTAAGAGATCCCAACACCGAGAAATCGAACAGACTCGCACCACACCTCACCTTCTAGCATGCTATCCCCAAAATCCTCAATCCCTGGCTCAGATTATGTCAGATCCTCCACCGATATGTTTCCCCTTGTATGAAAGCTGGGCTGCCTTTAGCAAATACTGGGCTCACACACACTCACATTACATGATACCATAACACATTAAAAATAAAAAATTTCTTTTAAAATTGATTAAAAATTTAAAAATTCAAAATTCAAAAAAAATAATCTTTTATCAAAAAATTCTCTTCCTTGTTTTTCTAATTTTTGTTTCAAATGACAACCTAGACATTTCTACTAATCTAAACACATCCTTACTTTAACATGAGAACCACTTATAGTCTACCAATACAATGCAATACAATAAAATAAACATGGTTGATGCACTCATAATAAAATAATCATTATCTAAAACATTCATTCGCTGGCAGGCGAAAAATCATTTTTTTTTTTTCAAAAAAATTAAAATTTTCAAAATTTTAAAATTTAAAAAATTTTAAATTTATTTTAAATGTTTCCCTCATATGCAAAATTATTTAAATTGGTTTGAATTAATTAAACAAACAAATTAAAATTGACTTCCTACTATACAAGCTTAGTAGGTGTATGACCTCATCAGCTGATCGAAACTAGGTCAAGTCCAAAACCCTTGACCTACATATGTTGTGTATGCTTTCTGAAAATACACTGAACATCTGTAATATCCTAACTTGAAATACAAACATAATAAAACAAAATATTTAAAATAAACAAAATATTAATAATAATCATCAACTTGACATTTAAATTATTTAAAATAAACAATTCTTGACTTGTATCTTGTTTTCCAAATTTTATCAAAATTCTGTCACTGGTTTCGAAAAAATAAAAATTTTATATTCTTTATCATAAATTTCTCTCTTTTTGCTTAACAATCCTACTCTTCATTTAGCAATCTCGCTATGCTTTACTGTGGGTGATGTAACTTATTTATTCTCATTTACTGTATTAGATCTGTATGCATATATAAACTTTCTCCCTCTGACTCTAATATTAATCAACTTCAATTATCATGACACCCATCTCTACCAAAACATCTATCCCAATACTCTAAACCCGACTTATCATTAAACACAAATCGCTACCTTCTCCACATATATATAAAAAAATTACTCTCTAACCCTTTGTACCTAGGATATGTGTTTCCCCGCCCCCGAAAAACTCAATTCCCTTATTTGGCGGCCTGGATTCTACCTAAGGCGGCCCCTCCTCACTAAAATCTATTCTAATCCCGTCCCAACCCTTGTTGCGGACTCCTACATGACACTACCCCCTAATACAAAATTGCCATCCCCAAAAATCTCAATCTCATAACCTTACTACAAATACAACAAAATAACCTCCTTAACTATAAAAACAACAATATATCACTCAAAATCTACATAAATTCTCCACAACTACTGTGTCAACATCTATATTTCACAAAATTCTACAACATATCTTACTTCAAAACAACATTACATCATATTCATCTCTACTATTTCCAATTCAACTTTGAATTCAATTGGGACAGATCTATATGCCCCACACAATATTTATCACCCAAAAAACTATCTCTTGTTACCTTTCACAAATTGTTACTTTATTTCTCATTGTAGCAAATTATTTTTATCATTACTTCAAAACATCTGTAATACATCAAACATTACATTGAACATCAATTACTTAAAACATTTATAACTAATATACCAGCGACGTATTATTGCTGATCAGCTGATATCCTAACATAATTAAAACACATCTCAAATTAAACAAATTACATGGGATACATTATCAATACTTACTTCTATTATATGGATTGCCTGCCAGGCATCTAATTATTGGCTTAATTTGAAGCATACACATATCATGAAAACACATATTCTTATCAACGCCTATATCTAACGTGTAACAATAAAATAATACACTTATAATTATAGCATGTAATGAACACCTCATATTAAATATTTGAGCAGCTAGTTAATTGAACAGAGCGCAAGCATTTTTGTTTGATCAAACTTTGAATAAAAAATGTTATGTTATAAAATTTACATTCGTGACTCCTTTGCATCACCTCCCAGCCACACACACTATTTCAAATTATGTAAGACTGTGGCGCCTTTTCGCTTCCACAGAGACTGTATATTTTGGAGCAGGTTTTGCCTCTCCGTGTCTCTGCTTCCGCTATTAAGTTTCAAACGTTATGAACATCATCATGTTCTTGTTATAATTACACCCTTAAGACGGATCTACCACCTGTCTTGCTACCCCAAAGCGGGCAGAGTGGCAGCCGCTGTTCCATAGTACCGGAGATTTCCCCTAAGTTCTCCCCCCATTGAATTTCAAATCTATACCAATTTCAAGTCAGCTATGGTCAAGGGACTTGATATTACCATAGCTGGCTGCTAGCCAAATCCACGGTTAGTGCTGGTAAGACAGTAACCGCCCGAAAAGTCGGGGAAATCTAAACTTCATTTCACTGCCTGTTCCACATCAATCTCGTTATGTGCGACACTGTCATTTAGCAGGGTGTAAATTTTAATTTACACGGATAAGGTGTGCCGCACATTTATCGCCATTTTGGCCTCCGATGGGGGTAACACTCACTGTTACCCCCAACCCATTTCGCTACTTGCGAGAGCACAGGCCACCCATGCAATAGCCAGTTAATAGCTACTTAATAAAAAAATTTTATATACATTATATAAATATAATCATTTCATCAATAATCATTTAACCCGATTCACAACTTTTTACCATTTGACTTTCTTAAAATTTTCAAAATTTATTATTAATAATCATTATATATCATTTTTCATTTATTATAAAAAATTTTAATTATCATTTTTATTAAACAAAATTATTTCCAATAATCTCATTATTGAATTAACATCTCAATCACTCCTATAAACATTTTTTATTATACATGATTATCAAATTTTTTCTACTTACAATCCATTTAACATAATATACACCCAAAACATAATCGCCACCATCTCTGAAACATTTCACAAAATTTATTAGTTTAAATTAAATAATTTATCATTCATTACCAAATTTCCATCTCGTAAAATAAATTAAATTCATAACAAAATTTTAATTAATTAACATTTAAATAAGCAATCAAAATATTTAAGCATATCAAATTGGTTTAAATTTAATTAATGACTGACAATATAAATTATATAGTTATAAAAACAATCACCATTAGTCAATTACTGTTTTCAAAATTAATTCGGATATTTATTTAACTTGTAAATATTTCAATATTCTTATCACAACAATCATCTTACGTACACACATTATTTACTTAACATTCTACAATGCACACCAATAAATTTGCTACATTTGTATTTACAACCTTTCATTATTAATTGTCCAGTTTTTCCGCACTTCATTTGTCCAAATTTGCCATGTCAGAACCATTAAAACAAAATGTTTATACTGTCTTTTATTGTTTTAATTGTTTAACCTCCATCGTTAAAAATAAGTCTTGTTTTTATATAACATCGTTCAATTGTATTACCACACAAATGACTGTTTTGTGTGTTGTAACCCGAAAAACTAACTTCAATCAACTTATTCAAATACTCATATAACCAGTCTACGTTAGGTATTTTTGTTAAGTCTCCTTCATTTAATTCGCTCATTATCAGGTTAATTATTTTTATTAAATCATTGTAATCGTTATCATTCACATATATTTCTAAACTTTCCTTCCATTCACCATACTTTCTATTTAAGTTATATAATTCTGTTTCTTTACTAACACACAATTCTCTGTTTACATCTCTCTCCTCATAACCCCAAATCACACTCTCAAAAGTATTACAGACAGAGGGTATAAATTCAATTAAATCTTTCCTGACTTCTCCAGGAAAAACAAAAAACTTCAAAAAACAATTATTTGTAGCACACTTGTCTACACAATATATACGTGAAGGTCTTCCTTCACCCCTCAATTCTACCTCGTAAACAATTTACCCTCTGTTTCATATCTATAATATAACTCTCTTTCCTCTCTCTCTCCAACTCATTAACACACATTAACATCTCATAATCACATTCTACAACTTCATTAGTACTCTCAGATACCAATTTTTCGACTACATTATTATTCTCATTATTATCAACATTATTATTATTTATTAATTCATTACCTAATACAACATTGTCATTACAACTTTCGTTTGTATTATTCTTACTCTGTTCTACTTTATTCGAACTATTTCTTGTCATTTCATCGGCATTTTCAAGACATACATTCTTGTCTTGTATATTGTTTATCAACTCATTAAATTTTACATTTATATTTTGCTGTAACTGCCTATTCTGGTCTTTAATTGCTTTAAAATTAATCTCGTTTTGAACATTCTGCTGTTCGCATTTTATTTTCTGTTCATTAAAATCATTAGTTAATTGATCTAATTTACAGTCCATCTTTTCAAATTTACAGTCCATCTTTCGTAAGAAACTCATTATATCTAGTTCCTCTGATTGTTTACTTTTATTGGTTGAAACAGGGGTCAACTGAATCCCAGAGTCAACATCTGTTTCGATTACTTGTGGTTGAGACGCAATCGGGGTTGAATGGACGATTACATTACTGCTGCCAGCTGTTTCTGTAACAGCACCCGGCTCCCCCCTCAACATACCACTTTCATCCAGCGATTGCGACTCAAGGCCACTTTCACTCATAATTGAATTTATTATACTACTTTTTTCTGTTTTTTCAGACATTTTTACTTAATCTATTTTTTCTTATGTAACAACTGTCAATTAGTGATTTTATTTCAAAACTGGTATTTTACAAAACCAATTTGCTTAACTTCAATACTTTGCGTATTTTTTACTTAACCTCTCAACTGTGCTTGTATCCCATTTGTAGGTATGGAATTTCATTTTTTGGAAATTCGTGCCTGTTTTGTGGCGCCATTTGTGACGCTCCTCATTTATCACAATTATTTAGAGTACCATACAAATAGAAATAAATAGAATGACTTTCACTTACCATCCAGACATGCTCTTTTGGGTTCAGGGTCTCATACGAACACTAGGACACAAGCACAATTTTGAAGGTTGCGTAAATAATTTACATAACACATGTTTAAGAAGAGAATTTCCATTTAATATTTTACTTTAACTTTGGTGAAATTAAGAAGATACATTTAGTAAATACTGGTTTCAGGTGTTGTGCAACACGTGCTTCTGTTGTAATATGACTTACAATCTACGGCTTACCTTATTTTTTCTAGGACACAAAACACAGTTATAAACTCACACAGACACAAACACAGCCCAGCTTTGCCCACTCTCACATTCATTCTAATTTATTATCAGACCCTTATCATTTTATAATTTAAACCCCCCGACTACCCAAACGCTCGCCACGCGGTCACGCACACACGCATTGTTCCGTTACACGGTTTTTTTGGTCCGAAAGAAAAACACTAACTCTTGATTAGGGCCCCCTAGACGGATTGACCGCGGTCATATAACTATTTGTGGTAATTACAACTTTTTCCTTGTTAAATCAAAACTTTTTTGCGAGCCCACGTGAGACCAGTCCGGCGCCGGGAACTGTTACTTGTAGACTGGAACTGGTAACGTAACAGTTACTTCTTGCTTCCACAGGCGGGACCGACGATTCACGGCCACCCTGCTTTCGTCGCTCATACTCAGTTGTTGTGAGCTAACCACTTTATGTATGCACTAATAGAGGTATATTCTGGGTACCACAGCCCGATATTGGCTTTGGCTCTGCTGACGTCATTGATAGTAGGCGGTCTCTTAGCAGTATTTCCGGTTAATCTTGGAGAAGATGATGAATAATTCTCTCGCTTTGGCCATCTTGGTTTTTTACCAACGCTTGGGTAGGCGCCCCTGCTTGGTGTGCGCATGGGAGCGCAATGCCACACTCTCGCATAGTGCTTAGAAATTTGTGGAGGTGCAAATTCTTCAGCCGCATTACACAACAACAACTGCATCTATGCCTTTGTTTCAAACTGCTTCTTAACATCGTTTCTGTTATACGGACAAATACGTTGCACAATAATACAGTTTTACAATATTTTATCCAAGCCCGCCCGAAAACGAAATAAGTAAAAATATATAAATGCCCCATACGGTTAAAATAAAAAATACCCAAAAATGACCCGCTACAAAATGTACCGTAGTATATGTAATTAAAATTGACTTGTAGATATGTAATTAACGTAATATGAATGTAATAGGTGTAAGAATTAAAAAAAAAACATTGTCAAGGGGTTAAATAAATGTAATAAGATCCATTTGAAGGACGCAGCAATAGAATCCTCATCAATTTTCTACCAAAAATCTTATACGATTCTATTGGGGGACAAATATAACGTTAAAATTGAATGCTACTCAATTTTACTCAGATGTTATATAGGATAATGATTAGTAATTGTTTATTAGACTAAGACTGCAAGTAACGTTGAGTTGAAGTACTGTTAGCACCCACGGTAAGTATAGAACACGGTAGGTGACAACGCTGTGTGCGCAGTAGCATTACTGAGTGCGTGACATCACATGCCCCACTAATGTCTTACAGCGCATTGCTTTCTTACGAGTACATGCCGTGTTTATTATCGTGTTTTGTGTGCCTTTATGTGTTTTTGTGTATGTTACAAGTGTTCAAATTTTGTTCTGAGTGTTCTGCGAAAAATGGCTTCCACTTGTGCTGTTGCAACGTGTAAAAATAATTATAAAAACAGTAAAGCGAGAGGTATTACCTTACACAGATTTCCGAAAGAACTAAACGTGCAACGTACCTGGGTTCATTTGTGTAAACGTACAGATAGCTTCAACGTGCAGCAAGCTGTGTTGTGCTCTGAACATTTTGATTCAAACGATTATGAACAGGATTTACAGGCCGAGTTGTTAAACATTTCCTCTAAGAAAAGATTAAAGAAGACGGCAATTCCTCACCTAAATATCCCGCAATCTTCAGAAAAATGTGCTACGTCTTTGTTAAATGAAACTGACCGTAAAAACAGATTTGAAATTAGAAAAAGAAAGCAGGATATCAGCGATTTATTAAACGATAGTGTAGAAAAAAATATTTTGATTGAAAATGTAGTCAACGAAACCAGTGAGTTAGGCCTAAGTAGTAATCAGTATGAACACGAAGTGACTTTACTAACAAATGAAAATAAGAATTTAAAATTAACTATTTTAGTATTAGAGGAACAGATTACTGCACTCAAGGAAGAAATTGCTTTGTTAAAAAGTCTCTCCGTTCAAGACAAAGCATATTTAAATGTGTATGAAAATATTTTTACACGTGGACAGGTAACATATCTAAAATCCGGAAAATGCCTGAATTGGGATTCCAAAGATATTGCAAAAGCAGTAACTCTTATATCGCTGTCGAAAAAAGCATTCATTATACAACACGTGTTTTAAATTACCCTCTCCCGAGCGAACGTATGATTCAACGTCGACTTTCTGTTGTGAAATGTCAGCCTGGTGTTATTGAGTTAAGTCTCCGGATTATGCGAGAGCAGGTTCCTTTTTTCAATGATGGAGAAAAAGACATAATTTTGTAATTCGACGAAATGAAAGTACAAAGTACTATTTGTTATGACAATGTAGACGACTGTTTCATTGGACCTCACACAAATGTACAAGTGATAATGGCCAGAAGTCTTATAGGAAAATGGCAACAACCTTTGTTTTATGACCTTGATGTGCCCATTACTAAAGATTTATTGATAAACACAATAATTGCTGTTGAATCAATTGGTTTCAAAGTGCGTGGTTTCATATGCGATACGGGTCCTTTCAATCGTAAGCTGTTTTCTGAACTGCTCATTACACCATCGAAATCCTACATCGCTAATCCCACTTGCGACGAAAGAAAAGTTTGGGCTTTTTGCGATGTGCCTCATTTGCTAAAACTCTTGAGGAATCATCTTATAGACCACGGTTTTGTTCTACCCACTGGTAAATTAATAACAAAGGAAGTATTTGAAAAGTTAATTGAACTGAATTATAATAGATCAGACCTTCAGTATTGTTATAAATTAAGTAGTTCGCATGTGATTATTTCTGGAAGTGAACGGCAGAACGTCAGGAAGGCAGCAGAATTACTCTCGGAAACAGTTTCGAAAGCGATTTTACATCATTTTCCTGAACAGTCTCATGTAGGAGAATTTGTGAAAACAATAAACGATGGTTTCGATGTATTAAATTCTAGATGCGGTATGAATGAAAAAAACATGATAAAAAGTGGATATGGAATCGATCTACAAGTACAAGACGAAGCTCTAGAAAAATTATTGAACTTATGCTTACAGATGCGGGTTATGGGAAAAACTGCCCTACTTCCATTTCAAAAAGGCTTTCACATTTCAATTGAAAGTTTAAGAGGTTTATTTAATGACCTGAAAAAAACGGGTATTTATTTTTAATGATGTCAAGGTTAAATCAAGACGTTCTTGAAAGTTATTTTTCGGAAATTCGAGGCTTAGATTTGTTTTACGATCATCCAAATCTAGTTGCAGTTATTCAAAGAATTAAGTCTTCAATACTGGGTAAAAACACCTCAATAGTTTTAAACAACAGCAACATACAAACTGTAAATGATGACATAAGTGAGAACATGCCGTTAACAGCACACGTAATAAATAAAGCTTTTCCTACAGCTTATGACGATAATTTGCTTCCGAATAACAGTGGCTTTCCTGAGACAGATGTGATGGACTTCTTGAGTTCATTAAAACAGTCAAATTTAGAAGGAGAAAAATCCGACTCTTCTAAAGAGGAAATGTTAACATCAGATAAATCTACAATTAGGCCTACTTGTGGCACAGAGCTGAATGAAAATGAGGAACTTCTAGAAATCCTTGCTGGATACATATGTTACAGATTGTACAAAAAATTCCCAAAATATAAAGAACATATGCGTTACGGTAAATGTGCAGACGATATACAGAAATCGGACTGGTTATCGGTCCTTTCAAGAGGAAAACTTATGAGACCTAGTGAGGAATGGTGTGAACAAATTAGAAAATTGGAAACAGACTTTCAGTTGTTTCATGGGACAACATTAAATCGCTCTAAAAACGTTATAAAAAATTTTTGCGATCTCATAATCAAGAAATATCCCCATTTTGAGGAATTTGCCTTGCGGTGCTATGTTAGAACAAGATCGTTTATTAGAATGAAAGCGTTAAATAAGAAAGCCCAAAATAAAAAACGTAGTTATGAAACTTCAAGAAAACAAACGAAAAAGTTTAAAAAAGTAGTTACATAAATAAATAGGCGTGTTACATAGCAAACAGTGCATGTAGTTCTGTTGTAAATAAAAAGTGTATATACAAATTTTTGTAGTGATATTGTTTGAAAAAACAGCTTAGTGAGCATTACGTTATCCGAAATGAAAGAGTTACAAATGAAGACATGGAAGAAGGTAAGTTTATTTGTTGACACTAGGCCGATATTTAAACTAATATTGTATGCATTATAAGATGTGTTATTTTCATGTGTGTAATTATCTTTCTAGTAAGTAATTATAATATCAGTTTATTCTGTGGTCGAAGCATTCTTAGTTGAATTATATGTAGCATGCAATAAATTCTAAACGTATACTCATAATATACACTGCTGTGGTGCGCTGGTCGAGTGGGGCATGTGACATCATCAGCTGTCAGCAACATGCGCGTGTCACCTACCGTATTCTCTACTTACCGTGGTTAGCACCAAGCCTAGCGGTGTTCTTCAAAAGAACACACCCTTGTCGAGGCGCCTGTCTGACGGGGAGAAAACCATACAACAAGGTACAAGGTAAGGTGTCACGTACAGGGTGAAGAATCATAAAATGTATTGTACTAAAAAAAGCAATAAAGTTTAAGTGAAATCGAGAGAAAACTGAGTGTTCAGACAGTACAGTCCGTTAGAAATAGAGTGAGAAGTTAGAGCGAGCGAGCATTAGGTGGCGTCCCTCCCCACTTGTTTGTATAAGTTTGGCACGCGCTGTTTTTTTGGCGAATGAAAGAAGCGTCATTTTTTTGGTGGGTGAAATTAGCTAGTTGGGTTGGAGGAAATCAAATATCGTGGTACTTGAAACCAATAGTAACATGATTTGTAAATACTGAGTGTGGTAAGGATTGTGTGTGTATAAAAACGTAGTTTGGAAATTTGTCGGGAGTCTACGGAGAACATTACAGCTATCACACTCGGCACCGCGTATTAAGTCAACGAAGATTTTTTATTATTTATAACTAAACTTGCGATAGTTAGTATGAGTACAATACTCGTGTCGTGCATTAATAGTATTAAAACCGTTATTGCAGCAGAAGAAATATACTAAATTCAAGTAATCATTATGATAAGTATACTGTAACTTGACGATAAACTATCGAAATCCACATCAAAGATAATCTACCACGTAAATCGGGAAGTTACGAAGCGTTGAAATGTATTCGGTATGAATTACTGATATTGTGAGCACTCAGCTTAATAACATATTTACTAAGGTGTCAGAATAAATAGTAGTTATACACTAATTAGGCTACATTCTAAATCAGTAAGTAGATGTGAGCTGTGTAGTGAAAGTGAAACCTAAGTAATTAAAGTGTTAGTGTCAACGAGTGTCGACAAAAGGATCGCCCGAATCGCCGTCGAACGCAAAGCTCCAGGATCGCAGACTCTGAGAGAAGGAATCACCAACACAAACGGAATTCAACCAACAAGTAAACAAATTTGAACATTAAAACTCATAATAATTCATGTATCTTTTGTTAAATCTATTACTATTGGCAATTCAATCTGTCTAAGAACCTACTTTCAAATGAGAATTGATGAGAAGCGAAGATTTCAATATTGTGAATCATTTTAAGATTGTATGTAAATTTGTAATGTGTTAATGAAGAGTTTATTAAATTTAGGATTCATTCAATTCAAATGGTGTTTATAAACATATTGATACCCTGAGATAATTTTAAGAGTCGCCATCAAAGCAAGAGTTGAGAGCTTAGTATTAGTGAATTACACCTATCTTTTTCTAGCTCTAAGCTGCGAGGGTGGTAATGCGTGTGTGTGCGTGCGAGATAGAGAAGGAGATATTACTGTGTCAGACTTAATGATATAAATTGTCTCTCCACTTGAGTACAGCTTTCATTGTACAAATTTATTTAAGTTTAATAATACCAACTTTAGACAACCATAATAATAGATATAAACATGACTAACCATCATCAATAACACTTTCTACAGACGTACTGTGTTCTTTAGCGATGTTTCCAATAGTAGCAAATGCAAAAATACCAACGATCAGACTAGTAACAGCATTGATAAGAGATACAGCTGCAGTATCAATAAGTATCTGATTTCCATATCGATTGTAGCTTGCAAACGAAATAACAGATCCAAATGCAATGCCAATAGCATTGAAATTTTGAGCCGCTGCATTCACCCAGACCTATTAGAAGAAAACAAACAGTTTGTTTATATTACCCATTATCTAATTTTAAAAAGTATGGAACACAGTTTCAAACATTTACTTATCAGTGTAATATTTAGTAAAAGTTCACTATTAATCATTAGTGTATTTTACTACTGATGTTTTTTCTTATGACAAGGTGAGCTTAACACTTATGCTTTAAAAAATTTCCTATTTATATATAGAACTAGTTTCTACTACATTATGAAAGCTTTTTTAACATTCTTTTTAACACTTGGAATTGTGTAAAGTATTATATGTTTTTAAAATATAAACTGGATTCTATAAAAATGAAATTTTCCTGGCTTATGTTTAGCTGAGCTATTGGAAAAAATTATGTATGCCTATTTAACCATATATTATGAATATTATATATAATACAATATCTGTGTAATACTTTTTAAATAAAGTGTTTTTAAAAATAATGTACTAATTTAATACTTTCAGTTACTTTGCTTGTAATAGTAAGCAGTAATAGAGGAGAGGAAAGAATAACATTTCTCAATGAATATTGATACATGCAATGTTAACAGTTAGTAATTTACCTAATACTGACTATAAGTACCTTTGCATCTAGTAGTAATTCCCATCTAGGCTTAAAAAAGTATTGTAGTCCCACATCAGCACCATCAAGTGTAAGTGATCGTCCCAGGAAAGCAAGAACGAGGACAAATGGTAAAGTAGCTGTAAAATACAGCACTCTTCCAGAAGAACGAACACTTTTCCAAATCGCAAAATACACAATAATCCATGAGAATAAGAGACAAGCTGCCAGCTCCCAACGAACATTTCCAGGATACTCTATACCTGAACTTAGCTGTAATACTTTCCGACTAAAACAAACAGTTGATACAGTTTCATTATAAACACTTTATATTCACTACTAAAAACTGTTTTTATCTTTCAAAACTATTCTATAAAAATCTGTATACTTTTGTAGTACGTTTGTAGTTTCAAGATGTTTTAAAAATAATAAATAGCTAATTCAAAAACCATTAAATAAATATTAAATCTTTAGAATATATTTTGTTTAAAATTTGTGTTTTATAAATGATTTATTATACTAAAATATATGTATAAATGACTGTAATGTCAGGGACTTTACATTCTGAACTCAGTGAAAATTTATTCTGAAAACTACCATAAATACTAACTTTTAAAATGTAATCTTTTAACTTCATGCTGAATTTTTTCTTATGCCAAAACACTGAAGAAACAGTTTCTTTATATAATTATATAATTACCTTATTATCCACTCTTGTGATACAAAGTTTCGTCAGTTATGACGCGTTTCGGGACTAAGTCCCATCCTCAGATAACACTTAATTTAATAAATTAATACATTAAAAATCGCAACCATGATACTGGTCCAGTCAATTAAATAAAATAAATAAAATTACAAATCGCATGTAATATGTTTTACATGTTTCTTTATATAACATGTTATACAGACATTTTTTACAAAAACTGAATGTTGAATATGCCATGAAAAACTAAATTTACTGAATAGCATATTTTAATGTGTTATACAAATTGCATTTAACATAGGCTAAGCATTGAGTTTGATAAAGTAAAGTAGAATGAATTACCAGTAATTTTCTTCATCACATCGTTTATGAGCAGTGTAAGGTAACATGTATTATAAGAAAAACAATGATGTTCTGGGTACTTTAACAAGTTTTGATTATAAAACAAGAATTATGGATGTCAATGTTTTATTGTACCAATAAAATTGAAAAATAAAAAACTGCCTTTGAAAAAAATACTAAAATTAGGCTATCGTTTCAGGCTACCACATCAACTTTTCATATTTCCTTTCTGTTTTGGAATTTATATGGAAAATGGGGAAAATATTTGTGAAATTTAAAAAATATTGTGTTATTGAAATTTAATTTAAATATTAAAAGTCACAGATTTTAAACTTTATTTAGGAGTATGTAAATATTCAAGTACTATCTTCAAAACTGTATGCAGTTACAACTTAAGTTCCTAAAATTAATTTATTAAATATACACCAAAAATTAAAATTCACACTAGATTTAGAACAAAACAATAGCATAAACTTCCTGATAAAATTCCTTACAATTACCAAAACAAACAACACACACACATACAAAATACACAGAAAACCCACCACAACAGACGTGGTCATACATAATTCATCCAACCACCCAACTCAACACAAACATGCAGCTTTCAACTACATGCTCCATAGGCTCACTTCAATACCCCAAAACACACATGACTACCAAGAAGAACTCAACACAATCAAATATATAGCAGTCAAAAATGGATACAATCCCGATTTAATAAACAAACTACACAAACGCATCCTAAACACAAAAAGTAAAACATATAAAACCAACAGTAGGCCTACACAACCCAGTAAATACATCACACTCACATACTACAATTCCAACACACACAAAATTGCTAACACATTCAGGAAACACAATTATAAAGTAGCATACAGGACTAACAACACCATCAAGAAACACATAAATAATACTAACAAAGACACAGACACATACAGCAAAACAGGGGTTTACAAATTAAACTGCAGTGATTGTAACCAGTTCTACATCGCCCAGACGGGAAGATCTTTTTCCTCAAGATACTCTGAACATTTTAAAGCCCTCACCACAAACTACATACACTCCACATTCGCCACACATTTACAAAATGAAAACCACAGTTACACAAACATAGAACACAACATGGAAATACTACACTACTTACCGTACCTAAAAGTAGAAAACTAAACACAGCAGAACAATATGAAATATACAGACATCACACACTACAACCAAACAACATATTAAATGACCAATTACACTATAGATCACATATACTTTTTGATACACTTGTTCAAACACACACTTTGAATCCCAGCGCCAATTCCCTCCCACCAGCAACCCCCACTACACACACCTACAACCCATAACGGTTACTTTGTACTGACACTCTGTATTTCAAATCCCACTGAGGAAGATGGACACCACGTTGAAACGTTTGGGACATAAAACCAAAAGTAAGTGTTCACTAGTGAAAGTTTGAGTATATCTATATATATAAAAGAGAAATACCACTGACTCACTGATTCATCACGAAATCTCCGAAACTATAACACCTAGAAACTTGAAATTTGGCATGTAGGTTCCTTATGTGATGAAGGTATCCGCTAAGAAGGGATTTTTGGAAATTCGACCTTTAAAGGGGGAAAGGGGGGAAAGTTTGCCTGACTGACTGACAGAATCAACGTAGAGCAAAAACTACTGAATGATATCAATGAAACTTTGAACATAGCTTCATCATAGGTCTTAGGTGCTCACTAAGAAACGGTTTTAAAAACTTTCACTCCTAAGGAGCAAACCCCTCCCCCATTGTATGTATGTATCTATGTATGTATGTTCCACATCTCCTCCTAAACCACTGGACCGATCTCAACCAACCTTGGCACAAATATTTTACGTGATGGGAGAACCAACATAGGAGAGGTGCTTTTTTTGATGGGGTCCTTTGGGGGGTTCTTTGGGGTCTTCTACATCTCCTCCTAAATCACTGGACCGATTTCAACCAACCTTGGCACAAATATTTTACGCAACGGGAGAACCAACATAGGATAGGTGTTTTCTTCGATGGGGTCCTTTGGGGTCTTCCACATCTCCTCCTAAACCACTGGACCGATTTCAACCAACCTTGGCACAAATATTTTACGCAACGGGAGAACCAACATAGGATAGGTGTTTTCTTCGATGGGGTCTTCCACATCTCCTCCTAAACCACTGGACCGATTTCAACCAAACTTGGCACAAATATTTTACGCAACGGGAGAACCAACATAGGACAGGTGTTTTTTTCGATACGATCCTCTGGGGGGTCCTTTGGGTCTTAAAAAACTATTAGATCTGGTTACTATGGCAACCCAGTGGAATAGATTCTGGTTACCATAGCATCGGTGGAAGTCTCCCGCGTAGGAAATAGCGCGGGAGTCATCCGACAGGCCTTCCCCGGAACGATACCTCTGAAACCTTCTGGTTTCACGATATCTCTGAAACCACTGAATGGATATCAATGAAACTTTGAACATAGCTTCATCATAGGTCTTAGGTGCTCACTAAGAAACGGTTTTACAAACTTTCACTCCTAAGGGGCAAAAAACCAAATACTGAAATTTATCCACTGTAAGTGGTTGACATCTCAGTTTACTGGAAACCCCGAATACATTTAGTCCTGAGTTTTTAATCATTGTTTTAAATTGAAAAAAACTTCGTTGTTTGCAGGTTCTTATAGTCGAGAAAATTTCGAAGTTCAATTAATTAATAAATGTATGTCCTTTTTTTCTCGGAAACAGCTCTAACGATTTTCTCGAAATAAATAATAAATAGCTGTTGCTATGAATGTAAATAAACAAACTAAGAGTTGAGAATTTGTACAATCTATCTAATCCTATACTATTAAGCGAGCAATAATTGTACAATTACGTACAACGTGAAACTCCGTAGCGAAGCACGGGTATTTTGCTAGAGAGATAGCAAGTAAAAGTAGGGCAGAGTAGTGATACATTCACTAAAAGTTAAATCATAAATAAACTAAAATAAAAGAAATTGAATTCAAAAAAGTCAGTAGACAAAGAAAGACAAAAGTAAAGACAAAAAGAAAAATCGTATATAAATGAAATTTAACTAAAACCAAAATTTGTAAAGAATTATTTTTCTAAAAGAAGAAACAAAATAATAACAATAATTATTAGCCTATTTACAAAAAGGTATCTAGGTTACCTAATAAAAAAGTATAAACATTTATTGGTTACTAGGAGTAACTGACTAACAAGAAATATTAATTGTTAAATGCAATTCAATGTGAGATGAAAAAGTGTAATGTCCTATAAAAGTTCAATAAATTTCAAAGAATATTCGGAATTAACCACTTCTAAATTAAGAAAACAAGTCAGCACTAGACACTACATCCGAGATGTACATTGGAATAAACTGATCCACACCAGAAAATCGATGAACAAACAATAAATTCTGCTAATATCAGCTCAATCCAGATGTCATCATTGAAAACCTTTTGGTGAGATAGTTTCTGTTTACAAGTTAACTAAATTACACCTCAACTACAAATCTAAAACACTAGAAACAGCACCATCTCTGTAAATTCATTATTTTGGTTAATAATACATGGCTAATAACATTATAGCCATACTAAGTAAATAGTGTTCGTTTTTTTTGTCAGTGAAGAAACGTAGTCTGCACTCTGGCGGTCAAAAAATCAACTGAATATTACAGATTATACAAATTTTAACATAATTTATGTAAAGTTTGATACAGACTAATATGCTAAATATAATAAAATAACATTAACATAACAATAATAATAATAACAACATAATAATAATTTAACATTATTATGTTAAATATAATAAAATAACATAATTACCTACGCTACGCTAAGTCAGCCGGTCTACCGGTTTGTGCGCTCTTGCTTTTTTAGTTAAGTACGTAAGTAAGCAGCTACGAATTTTGATACCTATTAGCTAAATAAACGTTCTATTTTGAAAGTAGAAAATGGACGAGGAAATTGAGTTTATAATAAGCAACGGATTACAGATTCCTTACCGAATAGTAAAGATAAGTGGTGATGGCGCGTGTCTCTTCTCCTCCCTGTCCTATCTGGTGCACGGCGACGTTTCAAGGGCTGCTCAAATTCGTGCAGAAATAGTGAATCACGTGTCCAATAACTGGCAAAGGTTCAAATGCTTTACTCACCAGCGGTCTGGAGCTGCTTATGGTACCAAACGTCTGTACCTCGCCGAAATGTCTAGGCCATACACATATGGGACTACTTGCAAGCTCAAGGCTGCTGGAGAAATATTTCCTTATGAGTTTCAGGTGTTTCAAGGTGGCTCTATTCTTGCTATTTTTGGGGAGGCATTACAGGGAGTCAAAAGAATTCGGTTCACTGGAGATTTCAATGAAGGGCATTTTGATGTTTTAATTCCCTTGGTCGAATCAACACATAATACAGTTAACTTAGAATCCCCGAATACCAATAACCCAGCGGAATGTCAACTGAATTTGTCTGAATCCCCGCATACCAATAACCCAGCGGAATGTCAACTGAATTTGTCCGAATCCCCGAATACCAATAACCCAGCGGAATGTCAACTGAATTTGTCTTGCACTGTCTCCCAGTCCCAATCCTCTCCTTACGTTGACCTCTCCAGTCCAAATTCAGACGAATCTGTTGCTTCGACTGTAGCATCAGTCAAAGGGAAAAGAGGAAAAAAACGCAGAAAAAGGTTTACAAATGCAATCAGGAAAAAACAAGTAAGGGAAGCTGCTACCACATATGCCAAAAACAACCCAAAAGTTCATAGGGAGGCAGTCAAAAAATATACTGATAGTCTCCCGACAGTTAACCAGGAGGCTGTAAAAAAATACAATGAAAGTCATCCAACAGTTCATAGGGAGGCCGTAAAAAAATACAATGAAAGTCATCCAACAGTTCATAGGGAGGCCGTAAAAAAATACAATGAAAGTCATCCAACAGTTAATAGAGAGGCCATAAAAAAATACAATAAAAGTCATCCAACAGTTCATAGGGAGGCTGTTAAAAAATATGCATCTAATAACCCCCATATCAATCCAGTAGCTTCTGCGAAATATAATGAAAAGAGAGCACATAATAGATTATTGACCTGGGATAAACTTTTGTCCGGATTTCAATATGAACCGGAAATAGATTATTCCACGGACAAGTTCGTTGAGCTTGGAGTTCGGTCACCATGTAACTGGTCCCGTGCACTGAAGTGGAAGGATGAGACTCCTGGTTTGTGTTGCAATAATGGTAAGGTACAGCTTCCTCTCCTTGAGCCCTATCCTGAACCCTTACAGAGTCTCCTCAATCACAAGCATGCAATGACTGAACACTTTCTTCCTGCTACCCGGAAGTACAACGGATGCTTCCAAATGACGTCTTTTGGAGCCAAAGAGGTAAAAGAAGGAAACTTTATGCCAACTTTTAAAGTACAGGGCCAGGTCTATCACAGGATAAGGAGTCTTATGGCTGAGCCTGAGCAACAGCCTTCATTTCTCCAAATATACTTTGTTGGTGATGATGACAAAGAGAGGGATATCCGTTGTGGAATATACCCTGGCGTCAAGCCAGGATTGGTTAGCCAGCTGCAGAAACTACTTCATGAGCACAACAAGTATATTTTGGATTTTAAGGCTGCTGTTGATTCTGTTCCCAAGGACCAGAAGGAGTTTCAGGTAGTTATTAAAGCAAATATGAAGCCTTCTGGAGAACACCATGGTCGTTTCAATGTTCCAACAACTAGAGAAGTGGCAATTCTCATTGTCGGCCAGGATTTTGATAAAAGAGATATCGTTCTCCATAGCAGAGACAATAGATTGATACGAATCAGTGAGACGCACCGAGCCTATGATGCTCTTCAATACCCTTTGATGTTCTGTCGTGGAGAAGACGGCTATTCTATAGACATACCACAGCGCGACCCAAAGACAAAGGCTCCTCTCAAGAAAACTGTGTCTGCTACTGACTTTTACAGCTACAGGATAATGGAGCGTGATGGTGAACAATGCAACCTACTGCTGTTTCACAACCTTCTCAACCAATTTCTGGTTGATATGTATGCAAAAATTGAAACTGAGAGACTCAATTGGATACGTAACAACCAGAAAAAGCTGAGAAGTGAGAATTATGTCCACCTGAAGGATGCCATGAGTAGAAAGGACGGCCAGTTATCAGAAATAGGCAAGATGGTTGTGCTGCCGTCCACTTTCACTGGAGGACCCCGATACATGCATGAGTGAACTCAAGACGCGATGACGTATGTGCGCCATTTTGGACGACCGGATCTGTTTATTACATTCACTTGCAATCCAAAATGGCCGGAAATCACAGAGATATTGACACAAGGCCAAAAATCTGACGATAGACATGACATAGTAGCGAGGGTTTTCAACATAAAAGTGAAGCATATGATGAAACTCCTCACTAAAGGTTACATCTTTGGCCCTACCAGGTGTCACATGTACTCCGTGGAGTGGCAGAAGCGTGGGCTCCCTCACATTCATATCCTTCTGTGGTTGGAGGAGAAGATAAGGCCAGAGTCCATAGATAAAATTATCAAAGCTGAAGTACCTGATCCCAACCTAGATCCAGCCCTCCATGAGAGTGTCAAGACAAATATGATTCATGGACCATGTGGACCGCTTAACAGGAACTCACCATGCATGGTGGATGGCGCCTGTACAAAGAATTACCCACGGCCATTCTTAAAAGAGACTCAGACAGGAGAGGATGGCTATCCTAAGTATCGCAGACGGTCGCCGGCAGACGGCGGATTTACAGTAAAAATCAATGAGGTTATTCTTGACAATCGCTGGGTAGTTCCGTACAACCCCGTCCTGTCTCGCACATTCTCAGCCCACATAAATGTTGAATATTGCAACTCTGTCAAATCAATCAAATATATCTGCAAGTATGTGAATAAAGGGTCTGATCAAGCAGCGTTCACCGTTGAAGATCTGGACGAGGTGACAAGGTACGAAACAGGACGATACATCAGCAGCTCTGAGGCAGTCTGGCGCATCCTCTGCTTCCCTATTCATGAAAGGTTTCCTCCTGTTATGCACCTTTCCGTACATCTATAAAACGGTCAAAGAGTTTATTTTACGGAGGACAATGTCATTGACACGATAAATAATCCTCCAAAAACGACACTTTTGGGATTTTTTGACCTGTGTAAAGTTGATGCCTTCGCAAGGACCCTTTTATATTGTGAAGTTCCATCCTACTACATATGGAAAAGCAATCAATTCTGCAGGAGGAAGCAAGGTAAATCTGTGACAGGCTATCCAGGGGTAAAAAAAGATCAGGTGTTGGGTGGAGTATACACTGTCCATCCTGGCAATGCTGAGTGCTACTATTTACACCTCCTCTTACATGAGATCCGCGGTTCTGTATCATTTACTGCATTAAAAACTATCGCAGGGGTAGTTCAGCCAACATTTCAAGCGGCGTGTAGAGCACTTGGCTTGCTGGAGGATGATGCCCATTGGGACCGTACTCTTGAAGAAGCTTCTATCTCTGACTCTCCTAATAAAATTCGTGAGCTATTTGCCATAATGTTAGTATTCTGCCAAGTGGCAGACCCCCTAAAATTGTGGGAGAAATACCGAGACAGTCTTTCGGAAGATGTTAGAAGGCAAATAGAAAGAGAGCGCGGAGACGTCCAATTAGGCCAGAACATTGTTTACAACCAATGCCTTAAGCTTCTTGAGGATACTGTCATATCCATGTCGGGTAAAACACTCAAAGAGTTCGGTCTTCCAACACCATCACGACAGCAAGAAGTTATCAGCAACCATCAATACCTGAATGAACTGTCCTATGATTGTGTTCGGTTGACTGAAACAGTGGCTGTAAATGTTCCAAAATTAAATCAAGAACAAAAAGATGCCTATGACGAAATCGTTCACAGTATTAATTGTGATTCTGGGAAATTGTTCTTTCTGGACGCTCCTGGCGGCACTGGGAAAACGTTCTTTATAAATCTGTTGCTCGCCACAGTTAGGCGCAAAAGGAATATCGCAGTTGCAGTTGCTTCATCAGGTATTGCAGCTACCTTGATTGAAGGAGGAAAGACTGCTCACTCTGCATTCAAGTTACCCCTTAACCTGAATCATTTTGAGTCTGCACTTTGTAATATTTCTAAGCAGAGTGATATGGCACAGGTGCTTCATGAAGCTAAATTAATAGTGTGGGATGAGTGCACTATAGCTCATAAAAGAGGCGTTGAGGCTCTGAACAGAACACTCCAGGATATTAGAGACCGCAAAAGCCTTATGGGTGGTGTTACAGTGCTTTTGGCTGGTGACTTCAGACAAACATTACCCGTTGTTCCACAAGGGACACGTGCGGATGAACTTAAGGCCTGTCTAAAGTCATCCACTTTATGGCCTAATGTCAAAATACTGTCCTTAAGAGTTAACATGCGTGTCCACCTTCAACGTGATTTGAGAGCAGAGGAGTTTTCTAAATTATTACTTGATATTGGGGATGGAAGGATTTTAGAAGAGGAGGATGGAAAAATAAATATTCCGAATAATCTTTGCTCCGTTGTAAGAGATTTAACAAGCCTGACTGACAAGATCTATGAAAGTAATATTCAACAGAGTGGTGCAGATTGTATATCATGGCTCAAGGAAAGGGCTATTCTTACTCCAACCAACGATTCAGCCAATTCTGTCAATAATCTTCTACTAGAGAAGCTACCTAATGAACTCATGAAGTATGAATCTATTGACTCGGTAGTGGAGGTACAAGATGCGGTCCATTATCCTGTAGAGTTTTTGCACACACTCGATCCACCAGGAATCCCACCACACGTCCTCTACCTTAAGGTTGGTGCTCCAATCATGCTTTTGCGCAATCTAAATCCACCCAAACTCTGTAACGGCACTAGGCTTCAGGTAAAAAATCTGTACAAGCACGTGATTGAAGCCCAGATTTTCACAGGTGTCAGTCAGGGAGAAACTGTCTTCATCCCCCGAATTCCAATGATCCCATCGGATTACCATTTTGAGTTTAAACGTCTGCAATTCCCGGTTAAAGTTTGTTACGCTATGATGATTAATAAGGCGCAGGGACAGAGTTTAAAAGTGGCTGGTGTGGATCTCAGGAGTGACTGTTTCTCCCATGGCCAGTTGTACATGGCGTGCTCGAGAGTCAGTTCATCTGATAGCTTGGTCATCCTCCAGCCAGAAAGGAAAACCAGGAATATTGTTTACAGAGAGACCTTGGAAAGATAGCAACTGAAAATCATAGCAGTAGGATAAAGGAATGGAAATTCTTCTAACTTACTTTTTAAGTTTCTTGTAATATGCGGATGGACATCGGTACTGTAGACAAAAATATTCTTCGACGCGGGCGACAGCTATAGCTAATATACACAGAGAGTATACGAGTACACCGAGAGATACATTAATGTTTATAATTTTCATGAAAACTGAATGATTTTTTATAATTATGTTATCAAAAATTATGTTATATTGGGATTATGTATCAAACTATGAGAACCTTTGTACTCTAAAAACACTGTAACCATAGAAAACAATACTAAGTGTAATTATAAAAGTGCAATGTACAAAGTGGAACATAGTATGTTATGTGAAAGAGTTAAAAAACATTGCATTTCACAAATTTGTGAAACAAATACAATTCGCAATATGTTATATAAAACTATAATATTAATGATAAGTTGTAGTAATTTTGTTTTGTTTAGGCCACAAAGGCAATATAATTGTAATTTCTATGTTATTTTTATTTATGTTCAAAGGAATCCAGGGTTATATGTATAAAATAATAATAACAGCCAGATCAAACTATGTCAGAGAGATAGCAAGTAATCATGTAAATTTATTGTATTAAACTACAAATAATGTATGGCATTGATGAGGAAGTTGTTATTTAATCAGTCTGTACTCTTTTTGCGGGTGAAGCCGCGACGGGTATTATTGCTAGTATATAATAAAATTAATTTTTAAAACACACAAATGTGATGAAAAAAATCATAGGTATCTGTAAATTATGATGTAGTATTTCACAAAATATTCTAAAAAATTCCATAATTTTGGCAAAAAACTTAGTGTTATTTATTAATACAGATTAAAACATTTACTTATCAATGTAATGTTTACTAAATATTAATTAAATACTAATGAAACCTTGTACTATTCACAAAATAATAAAATATATTCTTCTACAAAAAGGATTATTATTATTAATAATAAATATTAATTATGATAGTAATTTAATCACCTATGTATTCTACTGTTGCTCTTATTTTCTCATGACAAGGTAAGTTCATGCTTTAAAAAAAACCTCATATTATATAAAACTAGTTTCTTAAATTAGTAATTTTTTACTTATTAGTGTACCATTTATATTCTATATGCCAAATTAAAATTTAATGTAATATATTTATATGGTTATTAATTTCATAAATAAAGTTTTTAGAACATAAGGACAGTTAAACATTTCATCTGCAAAATTTAAAAGAAGTTTTAAAAGGTAAGTAATCTGTTATGACAAAAAGCAGATTAAATTTGCTCATTTAGCACATGTCACAAGTGTGCTATAGAAATATTTATTTCAGTACTGAAATTTACTGAGAAAATGTTTATACTTTAGAAATTAAGACTTATCTATTTTGTATATACATTTAGTCTTTATATGTATCCTATTTCTGAACAAGGAACTAAAAATCATTTTTTATTCTTCATATTGTTTAAATTAGCAGCCATCCTTACTATTTCTTTTATGAATTTGCTAACTGCTATAATTTTTTTTTTATTGTTCGACTAAGCTTTTCGTCATTACTGACATCTTCAGGTCTTAAACCATCTTCAGGTGGTTTAAGACCTGAAGATGTCAGTAATGACGAAAAGCTTAGTCGAACAATAAAAAATTATAGCAGTTAACAAATTCATAAAAGAAATAGTAAAAATCATTTATTTATATAGACATACCAAAACATGACTAGTAACATATTTTTATACTAAGCTATTTGAATAAGACTGTGGCAACTTAGGTGCTTGTAAAAAAGGCAAAGGACATGTGAGTATTATTTTAAAAAGTTAGTATGCAACAAGAGCAAATTTTACAAAGAAAAAAAAACAAAAATATTCATTTATAAAAACCAGTTTTGCTTATAAACTTTCATGGTTTTCATTAATAGCAGTATTGTTTTTTTGTTTTCATTAATAACAGTATTGTTTTTCACAGTTTAACACACGTCAGTTTATTTTTATTAAAACTAAACATTTCATGCATACTTTGATGAAGCATCCTCAGTGGCATGACACTCAGTCTCAGTTCCAGTCAAGCCACTGAGGATACCTCATCATGGTACAGGTGAAACGTTTGATGTTAAGAGAAATAAAAGATATGTTAAACTGTAAATAAAACACAGTGTTATATACAACACAGTGTTCAATTTTATCTAAAAATCATATTTATAGAAAACTAGTTTTCCTACCCTCACAAAGTTCTAAGTAAAAAAAAACGTTTTCTGATATTTACAGTTATTTTTGTTAACTTTTTAAACAGAATAATGAGCATGTCTTTTTCTGGATGATTACATTTGATCATTTGCTACCCCCTCACCGTCCTTGTATTACAGCCTATAGAGCAAGCAAAAGGGGCAGCTCTTATATTTAATCTTCTGTACTTCAAAAGATAACAATTAAAGAAGAACAAAAGAATTAAACAATTAAAAACAACATTTAAAATTTAATTTAATGCAAATGCAGACATATTTTATTATATCTTTGAAATATATTATCTAAAAATTTGTAGTGAATGTATTTTTAAAAACTTTTGCAAATTATATCTAATTCAAATAATTTTAAACTTATATATTAATTCTTTCTTTACCAGTGACTTCAAAACACTTCCATATTATTTTCAGCGGTTCCTTTTACATCTGTCATCTTAATGTAGACTTAACAATAACAAACTTCATAATCCATAGTATCAAATACCGGTACTCTTTATTATTATTGTTGTTGTTGCTGTTGTTTTGTTGTAGCATCCTCTTATCGGACAGTGCCAGATTCCAGTAATCCTGGTGATAGCAGGAAAGCACTTCTTTGAAAGAAGAGATGAAATTGGAAGAGATGCAGCAAAGAATGAAACCAGGGAACTCATTCTCTGGCAATGGCAAAATCACTGTAATAGGGATGTCAGAGGAAGATGGACACAAGTCTGATACCGAAATTGAGAGAATGAATTGACCGCCAATGTAGTGAGGTTCACTACAGTTTGACACAGTTCCTCAGTGGTCACAGCAAATTTAGCCCTACCTTTACAGAATGCAGAGCCCAGCATGCCAGTATGGTAATTCCCCCATGAAGATTCCTTGTACACTTTTTCAAGTGCAGTAGATAGCTCTAGAGATCGAGCTCGGGGAGTTCATGCCTGAGAATGTAGTTGAGATTATGCTTCATGGCAAAGAGGAACAGGATTCCATTTCTACATTTATTCAGTCGGTTCTACAAGAAAAGAAAAGACAGGCCCAACTTGTACCCAACGGGCAGTAGCACATAAGAGACAACTAGAAGGAGCCTGGAACCTGATAAAAGTGTAAAACATCCATCTTGAAATAATATAGTAAGTACTTACACAGTGACTATCAATGGCTGAATTAGAGATGGGTTTTTCTAGTGGGCGAGATTCCCATACACCAGGGGGACAGACAGTTTCCTCTGATGGTGCATAAAACATCCTCTCTCTCTCATATATATATATATATATATATATATATATATATATATAATAACGTAACAAATTATATAATGTAATTGTATATGCAGGTTGTAAGTAATTATAACAATACCAGGTGTAACTATAATAGAGTAGTAGATTTATGAGTAGTTAAAATTTCATATTTATTGTTTTATCAAGCATTATAAAAATAAAACATTGTTAATAATCTCCGATCAAGATATCACTCATTATTAAATGTTTATCTCTTACGCTATACGTGTTACACACCTTTAAAACACTCTTACATCTAGACATGTTAATAATCTTAATCTAGACATTTATTCTATTTGATTTACTAAAACAACATAGAATTTAAATTGAATTCTTTTAATTCAGATCTGATCTCAGCTTGCTCAGTCTATACCAATGTTTCAAAAAAATAAATTTAAAATTATATTCATTACTCTTAGACTGGCATTTGTTTAATATTCAAAATTTAAATTATTTTCTTCTGCAAAATGCAAATATCAAATCATTTCAATTATTTACTTTGATAAACAAAAATATACTATCTCAAATTTAAACTCTTTTTTTTTTTTATTTCTTTATATGCGATCGCTCATTCTTATGACTAAAACATTTATCTAAGATTCTAATATATTATTTCTAATTATAAACTTTTTTTTAATTTAATTTATTGTCTTTTTATATAGTCTTTATGAGCTCTTTTTTTTTAAATCATTTATAAATGCATTATGCATGTCACCTCGAGTTTTGATGACCTTACGACTTATTGACGGGGTCCAGCGTTGTCCAGAGTTGGGTTTCTGTTACTCCTGGCTTGGCGTGGTCCTGGATATGTCCAGAGTCCAGCATCATTCTCCAGCAGTGTGTGGTCCGTCCCAGATGAATATCCATCCCGCGTCGTTCTTGTAGCTTCTCCGTAGATACTCTGCTGCTTTAAACGGTCCCGGTACTTTACGTTTCCCGAAATATCGTAAACATCATTACTGAACGTCTTTAATCATTCATAGATGAGACTTATAATACAATAAAACTGTTCTGCTGACGGACAGTGTGTCCGACTGCAACTGTGTCTTGAAATGAAGAGAAGGGTTTTCAGTCGAACCCTTAATTTATACCCTCTCGAGATTCCGCACATGTTGGTTCCGAAATCATCTTGTCGAGACCTGCAGATCACATGCTAGCCCCCACTCCGAAACCTTTTCATATATTTGCAATTTTTTGCAAATGGCAATGTTTTGCACGGACTCGAGATAGCACAAATCATAGCTAATTTGATTAAGCACTCACTGTATCAATTTGAGCGTCTTAGGGTAATTTGTGTATTTTTGGCATGTTTATTTCGCACTGTCTTCGTATAGTGTGTCCTATTAACGTCATTTTCATACTGTGGATAACTATAAAATTTACACACACTTTGGTGCCTTTTGTTTGTTTATACACTAATTAGTTTTCACACAGTGAATTAAAATAATTATTTTATTAATTACTTGGGGAGGGTAGCTGAGATTCCTGTCTGTACATGCATCACTACCACACACAAGATACACGCGTAACACACATACAATCGAGCAGGTTTTCCTTGCCTGTTGAAACAGGTTAATTTCTCCCCTAGTATAACAATGAAACATTTTTACAATCCCAGACCTGTCCATTTACCCCAAACTTATATTAATTTTACAAATTTTATATTTATTTAAAATAATGCTCAATACAGCATATGGCATACAGCGTTTAGCATAAGTATATGTATGAACCCCTGACTGAGGTATGATAACATACGAACGTACATATGCGATATATAAGATGTAAATAATAAAAATAATGTAATAATTAAGAGTTAGGTATAAGGATAATAAAAGAAATAAACGTAGTATTTAATTTTAAAATAAATAAATATTTGTAAGTGAGCCTGCATATGGAATTAAAAGCTTAGATGGTTGTTAATCGTAGCGAAGGGGAGAAACGGACACGCGCCAACTGGCAAAGGTGACACCATAGTGACATGCAGCCGCTTGTGTATCAGTCTGCGTGTGTGTGCTAGTGTACGTGTGTAAACAAAAGACGGGTTGAATTATGCAAACGAGGGTGGAAGATTTTACACAGTTTTTTAAGTACTGAACGAGAACCAGAAGTCACACGAATCAGCGACATATGTAAAAAGATAGCTAGCGCCTGGCGCTATCATTGAAGACTAATTGGTCAATGATCGTGGGAACCGTTCAGCCACCGTGTGAAATTTTGCCATAACTGCCATAATTTACACACCTTAATATTCATAATTTGCATAAACAAAGTTTAATAATATACCTAACGATTAGTGAAATAATATTTATAAAAAAGTGTGCGCTTCATAGAAAGACGCATAGGTTGTAATTAGCAATTAAATCGACGCGTGGACCTGTTCAATGTTGTCCAAACAGTTTCCAACAGGAATGGGACGAAGGCAGCAGTATAAAACCCCAGCGAGCGACTCACTCTTTCTCAGATGAACTCAGAATAGTACGTGAAATCCACACATCTCGCAACCGCGAATTTTACAAAGTCAAGTAATGTTTTTAAACAGTAGTACATAATTTGAAGTGCGATGTAACCGGCAGTACGTCGGTGAGAGTAATAGTGAAACACGAGTTATTTTAAAAGACTATAATATCTTAATCTACGAGAAGTTGTAACCACAATGAACTTCAAGAAGTACACATAGAACTTCGAGACATCCACGAGGGACAAGATAAGAAGAGGAGAGGAACCAGAGCAGAATACGAGAGGACGCAGGGACAGCCACATGCAGCTACATCCAGCCATACATCATCAAGACCAGATGTCCACGTCAGAACTCAGCATCCAGTAGACGGTGAGAGGAATTTCAATGATGCAGAGACAGAGAAGGTGATACCGAAGAGGATCAACAAACTCGAGAGTCCAGATGACGGTAACGACAAAGTTAAATGGTTGCAGACAAATGCAGGTGAAGTCAGACATTTATTTAATATTATAAATGACCCTGAGGTCTATCGAAAGAAGCTCTAGATTCCATATACAAGTTTACAAAAACATTATTATATTTTTAATTTTAATAATGAGTAATAAATAAGTTCAAAGAATAATTGAACAGAGCATATAAGTTAAATTTATGGATCTCATAAATAAATGGTCAATATAGAACCATATTTGATTATATTTTATATTTTATTAAAGAATTAAATTCAAATATGAGAGTTATTTAAATTGATGATTTTTAATTAATTGAGACATTAATAAGATAATTAATAAAAGTAATAAAATGTTCTCTATTAGTAATTTTTAATAATTGTTTAATTAATTAATATTTTATTAAGTGGTATATAATAAAAACCACACTTGCAAAGACAAGATAAATAGTCAATTTCAGACGTGTGAATCACGTTTTATATTAATATATGTGTTATGTATTATATGTCCTGTAAATATTTCAGGTCATATATGTTTTATGTTTATGTATAATATGTCTTAGAATATAAGAGATAAGATTTAAACACGTTATAATTACATTATATTTGTATCGAATATAAGGGTTCAAATAGTAATTAACCCACACAAAATAATAATTAATATGATTATTTGAAGTTTCTAAATAATAAATCAAATGGATATGATTTTATTAACACAGTCGTACTAATTTCACAACCAATACTAAATCCTCTGTACTCTTTACTTGTATTAAAATTGTATAACGATATTCACGTGCTTATCCACACTCAATCAACGACCAAAGCCTGCGACCCAGCCGGGGAACATCAAGGTAAGTACTGCAGAAGAAGAGTATACCTTCGAGAAGTGGGTAAGTGTGCACAAATGAGTAAGAGCATATGTGCAAAAGTAAGTGTCTAAAAATAACGTTGTAATATATATATTTATATTACAGAAATAGTAATAACATGTAGAGACTTGATTTGTCATTCTGATTACATAGTCATATCAGACTTTGACTTTTATCAAAACGTATTTTTGATTAAGTTTATTTAAATGGCAATTTTCATAAACTGAAAAATGACCAAATATTTTCAGCCTTCTTGTCCAACATTTCCCTATGAATAATCCTAAAACCTTATACCTATATAAAAAAAAAACAATCTTATGTAAAATTTTGAAATTTTCCACTAGTTCATCTCCTAAATCTTTCATGTTTTAGTTTGCTATTCAAATCAGTTCTAAAACTAGTTACAGCTATAAAGCATTTGTTTTTTAATATAACTTGATGTAAGAGAGTGAACATAGTGAAGCCATCAATGAACGGGTAGATGTTTTACCCAATTTGTCACATAGATTAAACAATTCCATACAAATAAAATGAAATAACTTTATAATTAATAAAAACTATTTTAATGATATAATATCTTACAAATCTTAATATTATTTAATAGCTCTTTGTTACATATACCAGGAACAGTCCTGTATTAGTAACTAATGATTAAATGAAATAAAAAAAGCATAAATTGTTATTAGAAAAATTCATACTCATAAAACTCTTCTGATGGAGTCTGTGAGTCATTGGGTTTACTAATGTTCTGAGTCAGTTGTAACAATGGGTGCCAACAGTTTTTGGTATTCCAGCGATTTGAGCAATCACTCCATGGTGCCACTGATCGAAATGAAGTAAAAAAGTAGTACAATGTGTAAGCAATGAGCACATTGTAGTATGTTGACATGAAAAATGACACCATTACACTACTCACGCCTGCTCCTGCACATTAAGAAAAGTATTTAAATTTTAAATTCAGATAAACATCTACTTCACAGTATTACAATCAAAATGTATAATTTAGGACTATATTAATAAAGGGGTGTTAATTTTTAAAAACAAGTAGTCCCATATAAATAAAATGTAGTCATTATTTAAGCTTTATTTAGAATAATGCATAAAAATCAATTAAATAATGTGTACTTTTAAAAGTAAACAAAAAAAAGTTTTTATAAAAAACTGACGATTCATGAGTTATTGTTTACAGATGGTATACACTACAAAAAAAGTAGAGTTTTAAGCTAATGATAATCCACAAGGTGACAGAAATTTGTGGTTTGAAATGAGGTTGTTCATGCTCATATTTTTTTTTATTTACTCAAGTCAGCTATTCTACTCTTCTCACCCCTATTCCATTAACATGTTAGATGGTTTCTTCCTTTTATTTTTGCAATCTTCTTCTTTTCAATTAATGATAGTATAGGTAGGTAATTCTTAAACCAGTGAAACTAAAGAATCACATACTTTGGTATTTCTGATAATGAAAATATATTATTGACAGACATTAAGTGTTTATGAATATGAGTGGGTTTAGTTTTGCAATTCATACCTTTGAAAATAGGGCACAGTTGTGATAGTGCTCCAATAGGTCCTCTTCTGGTGAACTGACCAACTGCCAATTCCATGAACAGAAGTGGAATCCCACAAACGATGAGAATCAGAAAATATGGAACCAGAAAAACACCTTTGAACAGATTTTACAAAAATGTTACTGTATATTGAACAGTAATGCCATTGAATGTTTCTTCACAAAATTATTAGTCATGTGTGTTACCACATCAGTTATATGTACATGTAAACTTGAAAACTTCAAATCATCTGATGACATTAAACTGAGTTTCTTCATAGAGTGTCTCTGTATAGCACAGACACAAGATTTATATGATGTATCATTTGTTAAGTGTCAAAAGTGTTTATTTCATTCTGTGTATGGAAAACTGAGCTATATCACACATATATATAGCCTCTTGTATACTTAGCACTGTTTTACTTATTTACTACTTTACATTATTTATTCATATTTTGCATACAGTAAAATATCTGCATCCGGCGCATAGCTCAGATTCGTCTTTTGTTGTCTCGTTTTGTGTAACTAGAGATTGTATGTTACATATGCTTTAACATTTTATGTGAAAGAAGAATGTAAAAAACTATAATAATAAAACTCATCACAGTAAGGCAGTTTGATGTAGAACCAAAGGAATGAAGCACCTTTGCCTGTGAAAAATAAAATAAAAATACTTGATATAATACTTATACTAAAGTCGATATATTTAATATGCTATGTACACACATATGCAGGTGCATGTTTGAATGTGTAGGGACACAAGTACACATGGAAATGCATACACATAAGTGATGTCAAATTATAATTTCCAAGTTTCTTGCAGATTAAAAGAGTATTGCATTTAGTCTATGATGACTCAGAAATTTATTGTGCAAAATTTATATATAAAGGGAGTATCTGGAAATTTCTACCACACTTCATAGGTGTGGGTACTCCTTTTGTCAAAATATGAAAAGTTTGTATAAACTGAAGGCTGGAAATGGTTTCTTTTCTACTTAAAATTTTTTGATGATTTTAGATGGAATTTCATCTAAACAATTCAAAACATTTGTTCCAAGCTGTAAATGGTATGCCTTTGACTTGAAAATTTCATTTTTTAATATTTTTTTGTAGAAAACCTACTATTAAAATGTTTGAAAATAATGAGTTTTTCTCTGAATCTGGCAGACAGATCAATTACAAACATTTTTAATAATTCAATGTAAGTAACAACACAGAAAGTTAGTTAAAGGACAATTAACTTATTATCAACTTGTTGGATTTGAATTCTCTGCCAGCTTTAGAATAAAACTAATTACTTTGAAACACATTAATGTGTAATTTTAAGTCATTTTTTATTATTTTGATTTGCAATTTCAAGTATTTTTGTATGAATTTTCTTATTAGTATTTTCATTAAAACATTTAATATATAGGTTGAAAGAATTTTTTTTTAATTCTTTAGGGAAACTTCTGTAACAAATAATTGATTTTGTGTTATTAGTTACATCACCATATATCCACAATAGTGGTGGTGTTTGAGGCAAACACACACACACACACGTGCACGCGCGTGCACACACACACACACACAGAGAAAAATTTGTATTGGCTGTAAGTAGAAAATAAAATGTTTCCAGCCTGAGTTTATGAAAACTTTTTTCATTATTTTGATAAGAGGATCATACTATGAAGTATGGCAGAAACTTACTGAACACTTTGTATAATTTAATTCTTGGGAAAAATATAAATGTTTACAACTACAATGGCAATCATACTTGTACTATTTAATTTTAATATAATGTGTTACAGGACTGGCTATTTTGTCTACCTGTAACTAGCTTCAACAGGAATGATTTTTACTTACGTCTAGCTAGCCTAATGGTTGTTGGATGCTGCTAATCAAAACAATGACAGATAAACAAGTTTTACTGTTCTAGTAAAGTTAACAATGTTGTAATGTTCAAAGCACTCATGAATTAACCAGAAGTAATTCATGTTCCTATCATCCATAAATTACTTATCTCCACTTTTTCAATATACACCTGACTACATGATGCTATGAAAATATATGTCTGAGTTGAACAGAAAGTTATGCTGTAATATGGTTGTGACTCTGCAACGTTATAACGTTAAAATTTGCACTCTCAACAATTTTACGGGGACAAAGTCATGTTATACCCAGGGAGAAATATAAATTCGTAGAAAGCGGGGAGAAAATAAAACTAAAACTACCGATTAGAGTGGTGGTACTTCAAAGTAAGAAATATTAAAATGTTGTAGTAAGGCGCGGTAGTTGTTCATAAAGACGACCTTGAGTTGACGCCCGTAAGTCGGCTAAAAATATGAAAAGGTAACATAGCGGACGAACCGTCATAAAATTGTATTATTTTCAAGGGTGTCAGAAGACTTCCCTAAGACTGTAAAAAGTTAAGTGCATCTAACAAAAGAACCGTTAGGTTAGACAGAGAGAGATGAGAGCGAGATGGAGATAAACGCTATGTTTTCCCACTACGTTTATACGCGCAAATAGTTGTTGAATAACGGAAAGCGTCATTTTTTACACGGGACGTGTTCACTAGACAGATTGGGTAAATTTGAAATTAGCGGTATGTCAGACCAATAGGCATGTATTTTGTATATAGTTGGTGAGGGTAGTTCGAAGCAATGTATAAAAAAAAACGAAGTGTAAGAAGTTAAGTTAGTCTACGGGGAGATTACAATTCAAAGACTCATATTTAGTGTATTAAGAAATTTGTCGGTAAAATTAAATAAATATATTTCAATCGCAACGGAAAAGTCAGTACGGTAACGCGATATTAAGCATTGTGGAAGCTACATATCATAAACACTTAATAAGCGTTTACAAGAATAAATGTTCAGAGTAATTAGAGAAGATAAATTAAAATCGAATAATATATCCAAGTTTTACTTAGTACAACATCAATCGTTGAATGTCGAATTACATAGCAAAATTTAAGGTGTAAATTTCACAGTACGGGACAGTCGGTCGATATTAGTTATCAATCCGGTGTTAGACGCACTTAGCTTTAATAAGGATATACTGAGTATTCAACAAGTGTATTAGTATACGGCACCTGTGTAATTGTCACTAAGTTATTTAAGTGAATGGTGTAATACCTGTGAAACCAGTGTAAAATAGTGCAAACTAACAAGGATAACTACTCAACGATCAACGTCGGACGACCATCCTGGAACCAGCAGAATTGATGACATCACATCGCAGAATGAGATCATCATACAAGTAACTAATAAATGAACACTCATTTTACTGTTGCTTATTAATTTTAAATGTATGTAAATCATATTTGGTGACTCGATAAGTCTAAGAATCTATAGCCAAGAATAAGCACGAACAAATTTTATAATAAAATTATTAAAGTAATGACTTACAAATTTTGTAATATGTAAATGCAAAATAGTTATTAAAACTTAATTAATAACAATCAAATTGTGTTTATTTATTACTGGCGCCCTGGGATAATTCTTAAGAGTCGGTGCACTAAAGTAAGTGTGACATCCTGTTGCTGAAAATTAGTATGTGATAAATATTAATATTGTCATTGAGTAATTTAGCTTGATAAACTCTTACTTTATACATGCTCGTAGGCCAAGTGTAGTATGAATAATTGTAACGTAAAATTTTATTAAGGCCTATTAAAAGTGTATTACAACGTACAAACTGTGACCATTTATCATACTACTGTTAGAAATTCTAGGTCTGTCTCAGACTGGGGTGTTTGAGATTATTTTATGTATTATGTAAGAGACAGAAAGTCAGGGTTTTAAACTGTGTATATATTAAACATATTATCATGAAAACATACGAGAAAATTAAAACATTATAAAATTTATTGCCTTTTCGTCTCAGTATAATAAATTTATAACATTCAACTATATTGTTAATGTTCATTTCTTAGATACAAAACATTTCAAAACAGTCTATTATATTGGGAAGTATATGGCTGAACAAATACACATCAGGGATGCAGTTGCGTAGGCAGGATGTTGCATTTAACTACTGCATACAAGACTAATAGATCCTTCCTATTCCTCGAGTGTAAATTGAAGCATATCCCACCTGACTACGTTATGAGATGACCAGTGTTCATGACATAGTTGTAACAAGGATGATACTCTCTCTACTAATTATCTTATCGAAATGACAATTCAATTCAGCTATTATCTATGTCCTGCATTCTTTAATTTCTTAATACCCTCAGTATTACACAACTCAGCTTACAAACTTTATTTAGCAGTATATAACATGTTCATATGTGAAAACATTTTAGCATACTGTCACCTGTTCCTGCTGCTTTGAATATATCATAATTGATTTAATTTTTTAATTTTTAACATAATACTACAATATCTTAAAATACCTACCTATCTTAAAATATAAATTTTTCTGCATAACTTGTTAATAAATTTACAAAATGGTATAGATTAATTGTGGTTTAAAATATAACTGTTTATACAATTTTTCTGCAGATTATTGTATAAGATTAACAATTTTTTTTTTTTTTTTTTTTTAAATTTGACAACAGACTCTGTCAATATGATGAAAACATGACTACATAACTACATGGTTACATATTGTGTTTTATTTTACAGCATACATATTTTTAAAAAGAAAAATTGTTCAACTAATTAATTATTAACTAGATACCACTTAATAAGTTATTACTTATTAACTGGGATTTCTGGGATCTTAACTTCAAACACTTAGATTGAAGCAGGTTTTCTACTGTGCATAAAATGTGTATTAATATGTTGCCATAAATAATGAGTAAATGACAATAAATTATACAATTATCCCATCACAGTAGGGATAATTAAACTGACAGGTTAGGTCAATTAAATATAATTTTGTAATGCAAACACTTCCATATTATTTAATATTTATTATTATTTTATATTAACAAGCAGAATGGTCACTGTTGCACACCACTATATAAAAATTATCCCGATTAGCGCTTTCAAGCTTCACAGCTCATCGTCAGATCGGAATTGCGATCTGACGATGAGCTGTGAAGCTTGAAAGCGCTAATCGGGATAATTTTTATATAGTGGTGTGCAACAGTGATCATTCTGCTTGTGATTTCAACCACTAACACAACTGTCTTCATTAAACTTATTTTATATTATTTATTTATCTATATGAATGTATCATAATCATATTAGCATGTTATTGTGTGTGTGTGTGTGTGTGTGTGTGTGTGTGTGTGTGTGTGTGTGTGTGTGTGTGTGTGTGTGTGTGTGTGTGTGTGTGTGTGTGTGTGTGTGTGTGTGTGTGTGTGTGTGTGTGTGTGTGTGTGTGTGTGTGTGTGTGTGTGTGTTTTATCCAATAAAATTGGTTGTCTAGGAGTTCTTGAGTGAAACTAAAAAAGAATGATAATACTGGGAAGCAATTACTGTTCTAACACTTCCTAAAATGACTAAAATAGTTACTTTCAATTATCAGTGACATTATTATATACTTTATTTCAAAACCAATACATGCCCCCCCCCCCACACACACACACACAAATATGCAGGCAAATAAACTCTAGTATTTTTAACTAGTTTTCGGTAATGTCAGAATGCGTAAGAAGTACCAGTATTTCTTAACAAATTATTTTAAGTTAACTTAAAATGCTTACAACTTGCAGCCTTTATTAGTTAACGCCACTTTGAAACTATGTTTATAAAAAATGTGTAAAGTGATTACACTAGTAGGCCTAATAGTAGTAGTGGTGGTAGTAGTGTAGTAGCAGTTACTAAAAATTATTAAAAACTTTAAACACTTGAGGAATAGACCTGTCCAATGATAGGGGTGAGGAATAAGAAGAATTATTCCAGGTAATAGAGCCTACTTCATCCTGTCACATATCTTCCATTCAGGAAGAGAACTGAGAACTGTAGGAACAACAACCTATTTACATACAAAACTTTAATTAGACCTACTGTTATGTACGGATATGAATATGGACAGTAGGCCTTCACAAGAAAACAGCAACGTCATCAGTGGTTTTGAATGGAAGATGTTATAAAGAATCTACAGACTGACCAATGAAAATTATCTATAAAATGTATAACTAAGAACTATATAAACTAAATACAACTAAGAACTATATAAACTATACAAAGTCATATCAATAACAGATTTTAGTTAAGGTTCTATAAGGTTCTATGACTGCAGTAGATGTGGCAATGAAAATGATCTGTAAATATAAAATACAGCTAAGAACTACATACAATGTACAATTACTCACCACTAATAGATTTTAATTAACAGTTGATGATTGTCATGGAGGGACAAGTGGTTAGAATGGAAATTCAAAAAAGAACTCAATGAAAAAATGGAAAGGGAAAGACTAGCAGGAAGACTTAGAAAAAGATGATAATGCTACAAAGGACAGTGGCGAATCTAGAATTTGGCCTAAGGGTCAGTTTCATACAAAAGAAAAAACAAGTTAAGCCTAATCAACATTACTATCTTTAAAGTGGCTGAAATATGTCCCATTAAATTAAACAGTAATAACACAATAAAAATACACATTACTGAAACATTGTTTGCAAGATACTTACTGACTGAATTTATTTTCCAATATTATTTCATATTTCAAATGTATATGCTAATGCTGTGTAATACACCTGTTTGCATAATAAAAACAAGAGTTACCATTATATTAGCATATACAACTGAAAAATTAATAAAATAGCCAAAAAATTAAGAAATTAGCAAAATTCGTCAATTTTTTTGACCCTCTGCAGTGTCCAGTTCTGTTAATCCCCCCCCCCACCATAAATCGCCCCTGCAAAGGACCTATTGAAGATACAAAACTGGAAACACATAGCAATGGTGGGTACACACAGTGTCATTGAAAAGAGAGAGAGAGAGAGAGAGTAAGAGGCAGAGAGTGAGAGATATATTAAATTATTATAAATATACCATACTGTGAAACTGTCTACTTGGCTTAATTCAACCCATTGTTATTTCAGAGTGTTTAGTTGTTCTATTTAAGAAAATATTAATTTTAATTTAATAAGAACACTTTTTAGATAATAGGCACTTTTGTTTGACTCTTAACTATCTTTGTCTTATCAAAGTGTAAATAAATTCTTGCTTTAAAATCTCTTATGTAGTACTCAGTTTAATTTCATCATTACAGGATTCTGAATGACAGAAATGATCTGTGGAGTATAAATACAAATAAGAACTACATAAACAACAAGACTTTATTAAAATAAAGTTTAATTAAAATTCCAAGATTGTGATGGGTGGGACAAATGGTTAGAATTGGAAAATCAAAGAATTTCAAGAAGAGTACTCAAACAGAAAATGGAAAGGTAAAGGTCAGCAGAAAAATATGGCAAGATGATATAAACAAAGATGCAAACGAACTATATAAATACAAAATTGGAAATATGTAGCAATGGACAAGATGGACAGAAGAAACTGAAGGGAACTAGAACCTGAAGTAGGATGTAGCAACAGTGAAAAGAAATAAAATTGTTTACATGACTTTATTTAGTCCATTGTTTTTCTAAAGTGTTAAGTTTTTCTATTTATGTCAATGGTAATTATTAATTTAATAAGAACATTCTTCAGATAATAGGTACAGGGTTATTCCTGTCAAATCAACCACACCATGACACCGATGAAACTTGGCATGTTTGGTCCTTTCATGGACATGCGTAACCATACCAAATTTTATTGCTGTATCTCAAACGGTTTAGTTTTTACAGCCTGTTAAAGTTTTTGAAATTTCACGGTTTTATAGATCGGACGGAGGAAGGTAAATTTGTTTTCTGATGGAAAATAAATTATATCTTCCTTGTTTACCAACCAATGTTGATGAAAATTTTTATGAGTATACTGTAATATGTAAGGAATCTAGAAAAAAAAATAAATTATACAAGCAAGTACCTACACATGGTCAGAAAAAATCCTAAAACGTTAATTAGAAAATTTTTAAATGAAATACGGAGTTCCACGCTAAGTGGAATATCTTCAAAAGGGAAAAGGATAATCAACAAATTTTTTGATTTTTTTGTCAAATCATTTTTTTTTTTTTTTGTTGATTTGACATGGAATGGCCTACAGTTATTTGAATCTTAGGGACTTTTGTCTTATCAAAATGAAAATAAATTCTTGATTTATAATACTTTATATAGTACTCAGTTTAATTTCATCAGCTTAAAATTATAGTGTTTGAAAAGATGATAACATATATATAAATGTATTATTTACAGTTAATTCTTAACAGTTTTTGAATCTTTAAAAACTCGTATATTTATATTAGTTATCTCTAAAAACTTTTTATTTACAATTATTATTTAAAACTTTACTATAATTTTCACATCAAGTTACAATGGTTTCACTACTTCTGAAACAAACTTTAAATACTGAATATACAATTCATAATTTAAAGTCATATTGATATGCTTCTGTTTGATTCAAGTGTCATATAAAATGCATATAAAGTGTTTACACACATGACTTAGAGTGAGTAGTGAATAATGACCTCCTCCACTCTTGTAGCAAAGATAAGGAAACCTCCACAGATTACCAAGTCCCACAGAGTAACCAACACAAGCAAGAATGAATTGAAGTTTGTTTGCCCAGTGGTCTCTCCTTGGTCTGTAATGTGTCCCAGATTCTGACAGAGTACCAGAATAACTGCTGCATGATGATAAATCTTCATCATCGAGTAATCTAAAAAAAAATAAATAAATAAATAAAAAATAAAAATACATTATGAACCGCTGAGCACATTTCATTTAATGATTCAAAAAACAATAAAAGAATGAATGTTTTTGTTAGTTTGTTTGTGTGTTTTTTTGTTTGGTTGGGTTAATCATATTATAAGAAGTAAGCAAATAGAAGCATTAGCAAATCTGTTATAGAAGAAGGTGGCTATGTTGTGGAAGATCTTCTAATATTGATGTAATTATTGATCCTTTCAGTAATAAGATAAATATACATATTTGTATATAAAACAAAACAAAAATTATATCAATAAATGTGTAACTATTGGTATTAAAGGTGTTGAGTGGACACAACATTTGTCATTTCATAACAAATGACAAAGTACAGAAAAAGTAAATCAGTAAAGAAAGGTGACATAAAAATAAGAGTAAACTATATAATATGATGGTGAAAATAGTTGCATATAGGTGATGCTATTAAAGTTTACCACTGTTATAACCAGAGTTGTGTACCATTATAGCTTTGTGTGCATTGTGACTGTTATCTGACATCTAACAACCTTAACTTTAACATGCAGACAAGTTGCAGTGACATAAGTATTAATCCAAGGTTATGTATTGTGACATTCTCTCTCCACTGCCCAAGCAGAAATTCTAAGTGCATTACATTTTTAAATCACCATCAAGTTAGCAAATAACTTTCTCCACTACATTAGAAGGTACAATATGTTTTTACTGACCTAGAGGTATTAATATTAACTAACTTATACTACTCATAATTCTATTACAGACTAATTTATTACACCAATAACACAAAAAACAAATAAAAACTATTTAGATACTAGAATTAAAGAGATATTACTGGAGTATACAGGCTTTTAAATAGATTTTTTTAATGTACCAGAATCTCAGTTCTTTTAAAAAATATTAGATGAAAGAATGTGGAGAAATGGTACAGTAACTGTATTGTCAATGTTTATGAAATTTGGCAAATGTATAAGCAGATTCTTTATAACAAGTTATAATTAGGCAAAGAAGAGAACTATGATTATGTTTAATTATATGAGCCTAAAGTGAATTAAACAAAGCCATTAATTAGATCCATTAACTTGTTTGTGTTGAGTGCTAAACAAAAGTAGGTACATGCTAATAAGATACAAGGCGACACTGACCTGCGCTTGCACCATGTGAGCACAAAACACTTAAATTTGTTACAACAGACACTGGTTTACATAAGTGCTTTTCTTATATATGTTCAAATTTAAAATTTAGTCTTTTCATTAAGATAATACTATGTTGCGAAGCTTTGTACTGATATGCTACACATTTTTTTGAAACTTGTTTAGACATGTACTCCAAATTCTGTTATTGAAGATTCAGTAGTTTACAATCATACAGCATGTTTTACATATATTATGGTTTGAAGCCTCGAACAAAGACAAATCAAAAAATTATTTGCATTAGCAAGAACTTTGTTAATTTTAATATGTAATAAAAGAAAAGTGCTAAAAATAAATAACATGTCCCAATTTACATAACAAATGCTCAATTTTGATAATGCTACAATATTACAACGCTCTTAATGCCCTGACATAATGTTATAATTATGACTAAAACTGGAATTAGTTGACAGATATAGTACTCTATTGTCAGAGCTTGCCCCCATCAACTTAGTGCTTTTTCTACACAAGCAGATTTAAACTTCTAAAATTCACCAGTATTAGTGACAAACTATTTTTGGTGAACACAGCAGAACAGTGATACTCATAAATACGTATGCATAATGTGTGTGTGTGTGTACATAATAGGTTTGTATACGTACAGGTACGTACATATATAACTTTTATTTGAGCTACCAAAGTCAAGAAACTAACAAACTTAAATTTTAGATTAAAGACTGAAGATCAATTATAAAACCATTTAGCTTAGAAAGAATTAATTTAAAATATTTAAATTAATGCTATTTAGGTAATCCCATGTTATTACATTGTGTGTGTGTGTGCGTGTGTTGCAACAAAACACAGGATGATGATCTACGAATAAGTATATCAGAGCATCGATGAAGGACATTAACATGTTTTAAATTTGATTTATGCAGTTTTGTCAAATAGCTATAAGTTTTGTATTTAGTGATGGATAGGACTTGTGTTATACCATATTCTTTGTAAATTTTTGTTCTATAATGTCATGTACTTTGTTTGTGAATATATGCGCGCGTTCGCGTGTGGTGAACCTTCGTTGTTATATCTTCCATGTGAGTTAACCGATCGGCATGAGACTTGGACAGTGAATTGTGTATGAAAATAGCTACATTTTCTATATACTCTGTTGTTCTCAACTATTTTGTAAATGTGGTTTTTTAGTAATTGAAAACTCAACTTTTCAAGCTTATCAATTGAAGAGTAATAAAATTTCTAGATAAAATCTATGCAGGCTCTCGCAGTCGCCTGCAACGCGTCTATCTTTTGTCTAGTCTACCACGTAGACAGTCGACTGACCAATCAGAAGCCCCTAAATTCAGTCAGATCCATCGATTGTCTGGTGTACTTCGGGCAGTTCATCGGAAGCCGTTGCTTAGTGAACGTGTGTTCTTCGTCAAGAGTTTTTCTTGTTCAAACTGGTTAATCTAAAGTAACTCTAAGTCTTGGGACTCTTTTCGAGTTGGTCGACTAGAACCAAGCGAGTGAATTACCTATTATAATATATTAAGTGCTATTACGTGTGAGTGGAAGATTTTGGCTTAGGGAGATTTATCTACCATGATAAGCCCTTATTAACACGGGACACATCAAGAATAGCCGGAAGGTGTAAGCATTATAAACCGCTTTTATAATTATCACTCATTATCACCCACAGAATCAGTAATTAATAACGATCAAATATTAATACTAATCAATTCCGAGCGATAAAACTAACGATTCGGAAAGTGACTGTGAAACTAAATTTGTGTGTGAAATCTGAAATTAGTGTTATCAGTTGTTCGACGAACCGCAGAACAGCGAGAGAGGGAGAGAGCGAGAGAGCAGAGTGGCAATCAGTGCAGAGAAATCGTAGCAGCGGCGGAGCGAGTGACGTCACGCCGAGTTAAAGGAATTCTACATATCAAGTAAAGCTTATCCAAACTGAACTATATAGACTCTTTTATAACAAATAAAATACTATACATGACATTTGTTTAATTTTAAATATATCATATAAACAATTATTTCTTTGTGTGATAAATAAATAATTTTTCTACACCTCCAATATAGACTTGTGCATAATTTATACACACAAAACTATCCTATGCGAAAATATTTATTTGTATCGTCGCATAGAGATATTTGGCGCCTGTCAACGTGTGGCACGATTTTATTGTAATTTATTAATATTACATATTTAGTTGTGTAAAGACTAGATTCATTTGGACTATTTTGTGTGTGTTCTATTTGTAAGCAGGGAGTGTATAAGAATTTGTTGAATATCCTCTGTAAGCAGATATTTGAACAGTAATATTAATTTAGTTTATTTGGAGGTTTGAATTATTATTTGTGTTTGTGTTAGGTTAAGTTTTATGAACATTTAATTGCGATACTAGACTGTGACGTTATACAACATTTAAACTGAACATTAATACTATAATAATAAGAGTTAATAATAGTGCCATTTACATTAAATAAGGACTATAATATTTGTTTGAATATATAAAATAACTATAAATATGACTGAGTCTCAAACTCCATCAGTTGATCTGCAAGCTACGCTGACATCAATATTGGCGAGTATTCAAAAAGTACAAGAAGACACGAACAAACAAAATAAGTCACTACATGACGAGAATAAGAGAATTTATACCGCTGTGCATGATTAAGCTAAACAAAATAAACAACTTTTAGACTCGACAGAAAAGCGAATCGGAGAGAAAGTCGAGTTAATTCGTACTAACATTGAGCTAGCACTAGAAGCTAATAATTCACGTCTTAGCGACTGTGAAGCTAAGATCAATGTCATAGAAGAAAGAATGGTAAGTCATACATCGACAGTAAATGAACTGGTAGCTGAGTAGAAACAGCGGATACAGGAGTTAAAACAACAGCTGACCCGACTCCAGAGTACCTCGACACCAGCGAACCAGACCACATATATTGTAACGATATAGAATGATGTAGGAATAATTATAAATAATAAACTGTGAAACCTCATTCAGGGATAGAACCAAGCATTATGATCACCAACTAATAAACAGAAACCCCAAAATTGAAGATAATGAATGGACCAAAATTAACTCAACAACACCAACCATTGACCTGACTATGACTAACAAATAATAACCAGACATTACCCAGTAAGATAGGGCAGCAAATCAATAAAAAATTAAAGCAGTAATCAAACACCAAATAAATCAACAAAATCCAAATAATAAAGAATACAGCCACTTCATAGAAAAAATGTATATTACCTATAGGAATAAATAGATCAATAAAAATCTGTCTTGTGTATAATAAGGTAACCAAAGGGGCACCAACCCCTGTAGTGACATAAGTGAAAACAAACACATAAAAGGTGGAATAATGATAATACACACAAACTATAGTTAAACAGTGTAGTGTTATTTAGTATTAAGGGGTGATGTTAAGTCAATCAGAATTGACACTAGTGATTTAGGAATTAACACACAAACAATTGTTTAGCAGTGTGGGACCATTTAAATTCTTGGATTTCGTTGTCCGTGACGTGTCCGTTACTTAACGAACGATGGATGAAGCCTTCTAAAGGTGAAAGCCGGTTTAGGCTGTAAGGTAAAACTTTACGTTTTTACTTATAAAAAACTTAGTGTTCCGAGTCGTCAATACTATAGTGATATTTACCATTTAAATGTAGTAAGTTATAATTATTAAAATAAGGAGTGTAGTTAAGACTTTTGTTTTACATTATAAAAGTTTCATGTTACTAGCAGATCAAGTTAAAATACTGTTGTATCAAAGGGCCATAGTCAACTCTCATCCATCATTCTAAATTGTTTAATAAGATAAATGTAAAATCCACAAAATATTAAATTTTACATGACCAAACCAGGCCATGTTGGGTGTCAAATGATTTGTAATTTTATTCTTATTAACCACATAGACATTGTAATAAATATTATTGTGTTATGAGAAAAAAGTAATTTGAAGGCAAAATATAAATGTAGGCCTAATGTATTTTAAGGTTCTTGGTAATGTAACATTTGAACTTTGCATAATGGGCCAATAAGAATCCAAGAAATTTTGGTCAGCGTCTATGAAAAAAAGAAGAAATTGGGACACTTGATTGTTAACCATGATTGAATACGGTTGAGGAGTGCAGATCAAAAATATTATTATGTAAAACATTTAAAAAAGCAAGAAACCAAACTCAGAAGAATAAATTGCCAAACGGAACGATCATGAAGTCATTACAACAAATCATATCACTCAACAGGAACGACTACCAGTGAAATTAAGAAATTCTAAAGTGATTAATAAGAAAGAAGCCTTAATTAAATTTAACTGAGGAACTGTACGTATTCTACAAAATTATAACCAACCAATTCTTGTAATCCAAATACGAGTCATCACCAGCGACACCAACAACTCACACAACATTAATAACTGATAAACATTTTTATAAAAGAAAACAAGAACATAATATAAGAAATAGTGAACACTAAGTGACAATATTTTACTAAAGACTGTAACCCCTCTTTAAAATTTGTATGCTTTATAATTTTTTTTTTTTTTTTTTTGAAGAGGGCCACTAAATATTTAAAACTAGGCAGAAGACCTAGAGAAGCAAAAGAGCGATGGGTCCAGTGAGACGGGACTTGCAATTAAAACTCACTATTAACAACCAATAACAACTTTTATTTCAAATATACCAATTATTAAATCTCAATACATCAACTTCAATGTAAGATACAATTCCTAAATTTCAATTTCAATCTTAATACAAAACATGAATTTTAAATTTCAGCAATTCAAGTTTAATATAAATATAAATTTTAATTTTCAATAATTCAATTGGTATAAAATATAAATATAAATTTTAATTGTAACATATCAGTCAGCACCCATTTTAAGTTTCCAACTTCCCCAAAACTACCCAAATTAAAAATTTAACATTTATAATCTAATATAATATAATTTAATATTTAATTCAAATTTTATATTTGATATTAATATAATCTTTATAATTGCATGGTTGCATAAACAGTCCCCGTACATAACATATAGAAATAACGCATACATGATTCACATAATTACACATATAAATATATACACCTATCACAGACACATATTCAGTATCACCACATAAATAACAAACACCCTTATAACATTAAAGCCTTGCCACCCGCCTATATATCTTTTCTCTCTATACATATATCACCCCATCATATGGAAATTTCAACTACCATACATATACATACATACATCTAGTGCCCCCAGAATCTGGGTTGGCCAGAATGCAAGTTACAACTTTAAATGCCCTTGTATAACTTAGTGAATTTATAATTACAAGTTGTTGGAGAAAATCAGACAATAATAATAGGATCAGACAGAAATAATAATCAGAAATTGACAATAATAACTCTAAACGAAAGCAAGCTACAATCTTTATGTGACCTGAACAGTATGAGTGAATATTGTGACATGATAATTTAATATTTTTCTAAGAAATCTGGTTTGACAAATAATTTAAAAATAAGAGGTACAACTTGTATGTGACATGAATAGCCTGTGTGAATTTACAATATTATAATTTATAATTCTTTAAGAAAATTTGGTTTGGCCAGGCAGCTGACATGTTCCTAAGCATGACCGTACAGACATTTATCTGTGCATGGGGCCTGCATATATCTGCATGCAAAACCTGCCTAAGCCTACGCAAGGTCTAAAGAGGGGACCGGACTGAAACTGAATAAAAAAGAACTTATAACCTTACATGACCCAAATGTGAATATGTATACCAAATGATCTAATTTAAATATGTAAAAAAAGCGCAATTATCATCGATACCCGAACAGGAATTATAACTGAACCAGACCAGCCGGTCAGGTTCATCCTGTCACCAACAGAACCCACCTACATCTCTGAAATTCCGATCCCCTAATACTTGAACAACCCCCCTTTTAGTATCCGAGTGAGAAAATGTGGTGCATGAAAATTTAATTAGCCTCGGACACATGCCGGCCCCCCGGGCGTACACTTAATGTCGAATGTGAGTAATTCTATATACATAAAGTCCCCGAAATCCATCCACACTTATCTCCCGTTGGATCGGGGCCCCATTAAAACGTTTAGAAGATGAAAACAATATCATGTGTGTCACAAAATACCCCACAAGTTTTATTAATTGTTATCTGCACAAATCGGTGGTGTCTATGTAGGCCAGAAATAATAAATGGTTGAATATCACCTTATTCAAATTAAGCTGTGGTCCTTGAATCCAACGTCTAGTTTGTGGAGTTATGCTGAGGCATGATGATCTTGCCGTTCCTTTCGATAGGTGAAGTCGAGAGCCTCTTTTTATAAGTTCAGGAGCAGATGGATATGCCTGGGCCGGGTCCTCGACTTGGGCACGGGGACCCGCAGATCTGTACTAGTTTATCTAGCCATTGGATAGTGAAACAAATCGATCAAAAAAAAGACTCCAGCTCTGTCGAAGGGAACCAGGTGTACGCAGTATGGCAGGCAAAGCAAGACAATGTAATTCAGTTCCGGTCGGCACCAAGATGAATCACGCATATACAGTTCGCTAGAATGCGCTGGGAGTTTCAACGGCAAAATAGATTTTGCCCGTTAAATCAAGTTACCGCGAACAAATTTGCGTTTGACACAAATATTATTTTTATGTATATATAATTTTTTTATATAAGCGCCGGTTCGTTGACAAACCGGCACAAGACATTGGGAACAAATTTACACTAACTAGCGAGTTACTCGTCGGCCATGATTATGACGTCACTCAACAACCAGAATGCATTGCGCACATAACGAAACGAAATATTGCAAGCCACATTATTCAACATTCATAACTATTTTTAATATTACGTTAGATAATAAGTATTAAGCTATTTCTATTGTGATGTACTCTTTATTGTTTTTTATTAATTAACGGAACCTTGCGTAGCAGCCAAAAGAATTCACGTTTATATACTTCATTCATTTGACATGACGCTGAGATAAGAATCGATCATTGCTAGTGTGTATATCGAACTGACAATTTTTACTAAACTTGAATGAAATTTTCAAAGATTAAACATTAATATTACCAATATCACTTCCATGTGTTTTATTTCTCGAACGTAAGGTATAATATTAGGATTCGCTCGACACGCACGAAGATCAAGAAGACGTCTGAGAGTGGTACAAATAACAAAAATCACGAAACCAAAATTAACCTCAACGAATGCGTTGAGATGGAAATCGAATATATACATTAAGGAATTATTTTGGGACGATACAACCGCTACATTCAAATAGTGAAGCAGACGAACTGAAGAATTCTCTTCAGTCCATTCTAGAATTAATAGATTAGGAAGAGTCATCCAGAATTAAAAATTATAATTTAATAAATTTAACAAATACGAGGAATAAACACGTAACTATTAGTATCAACTGACAAAACAAATACACATAGAGCAGAAGGATTTATTAACAACACGTTTTATTACATATCAACATTATTAATAATACAAGCAACATGGTTTTATTACACATTGACGCAACCAACGTGAGGCTTTCCACACTCATAGTTCACGTTCTTCTACAATATTTATAAAACTTGTGATGAACCAAATTCGCAATTAAAATTCTATGGCAGAGAGACAGAAAATCCTCTCCACTTCCTCAAAAACTGCGAGAGAGATATGGACGCAATAAATGACCACCTAAGCGAAATGGACAAAATAAACTGGGTGGTGAGAAGGTTAAAAGGTACTGCAGGTGCATTCATACATAGCCGTTCCGTCATACGTCATACAGGACAAGGTATGTAGGCTGCGTATGAAGATCTGGTGCGGCATTTTAGGGCTAGGTACTGGAATAGCAAGATACAAAGAAAGATCCGTGTACAGCTGGAGTTTGGAAAATATTCGAGTTTGAAAGGTTTAAAAGAAAACTATTTAATCCAGCTGATATCTCGAGCCAAATATCTGGAACCTGAAGTGACAGAAGCAGAAATGGTAAGTAAGTTAGCTCACCATTTTGGACACGGAATTCAAATCGTGGTCATTACACAAGGGGTTAAATCCTTAGAAGAACTACTCTTGTTATTGACTAAATGGGATAATGTGGATAACCCAAGTAATAATAGTAATAGTGAGCAATCACGAAACAATTTCAGCCACAACAACAACAACAACAGTTTAAAAATAAACCAAGATTTCAAAGAGTCAATCAGAGCAACGTATCGGCAATTACCAAGACCAATGCAAATGAAGAGCAGCCAAAAAACGTGTAAGGTTGCATGGCGTGGGTCCATGCAATAAAATTAATAATAAAAATAAAAATAAGAATAACAATACAATTGAAACTTACAATAATAAAACAGCAGTATCAGAAATCATAGGTTAGCAATAATAGTGATAATAATGTATAAATTGCTTCTGGCTTATACCCTGTTGATGTTAGGAATGAATTAATAACGGCATATAATAATTGTGTTGATGAATGTGTAGAAAAAGCTAGAGTTAAGGACAATAATGACATTGTTGTGAGAGCGAGAATCAATGATTGTGTTGGTAATGTTTTACTCGATAGTGGTGCGCAAGTGTCATTAATTAATGAAAAATTTATTAACAAACATAAGCACCAATTTAAGAAAACACCTATCTTACCTGTAAATAATACTATGGTTAATACGGCGACTGGTGATACACAAATTATTTGTAAACAAGCACTTATATCAATAATTACACAAGGCATAGAAATTGAAGTGATGGTCCTTATAGTTAAAAATCTAGTATATGATGTTATATTGGGCACTGACACTTTAAGGAAAATACACGCCACAATTGATTTCAGAAACAAAAAACTTACATGCACAATTCGAAATAAACTATGCACTGTTAGATTGGGACAGGTGGACAGCGAAGTGAATCAGGCAGAGCAGTGTAGGCTTACTGATATACAAAAGCCAGTTTTTAATCTTGTAGATAAGATAATGAGTAGCGGACAGTTTACTGGCAATAAACATACAGCTGTTCAAGAGAAACGATTGAATGCTATATTAAACAAACACGAATCAGTTTTAAAGATCTTGGCAATTAAATATGTATTACCCGACGCATTAAAAACTAGATTAAAAAATATAAACATCGAACAACAGTGGGATGCTAAATTAAAGAAAATCAGCGATGATATAAGTTCAGGACAACCCAAAGTATAAAATAGACAAGGATGTGTTATACAAGATCATAGACGGGCAGTGGAAGATAATGGTACCGGACGAACTAGTTGAAGAATTAACTTAGGCGTGCCATGAGAGTCTGGCGCACGCGGGAGCATATAAATGCTATTTAGCAATGCGAGAAGACTTTGTGTGGTTAAATATGGCTAGAAAAGTTAAATCTATTTTGCATACCTGCCACGTATGCCAAACTGCAAAGTACCCGAATCAACATACGTATGTATAAATGGGCAATATTATTACAAAAAACAAAAATGAGTTATTATGTATTGATTTTTTACGTCCACTACCGCGTGCATCGAGGTGTATGAGGAATCTGGCGATTTGCACGGATGCGTTCTCTAAACATGTAAGCCTTTATACAATAGGACGACCCACCATGGCAGCCATATTAAATGTCGTCGTAAACAAATACATCCCTAAATATGGTCATGTTAAACAAATTTTATCTGACCAGGGTAAACAGTTCACCAATAGGAAGTGGCAATCCGAACTGGAAAAGTACAATATCCAGACTGTGATAACAGCGATCCAGAGACCGCAAGGTAACCTCGCTGAAAGAGTCAACAGAGAGTTAGGTCAACTGTTCCGTACTTATTGTAATACCAACCAAAGTAGATGGCCGGATTATCTCGGGTTTTTCAAGGCGTCCATCAATGGGAATTACAATGACACGACAGGATTTACGCCTAACGAGTTGCAAACTGGAGAAACTCCCAAGCGCGTCTGGGATGGAAGCATCAGGAGGATTGCAATGCAAAATTTGCCTATTCTGAGTGAGGTGAAAAGGATAGAAGCCAGGAGACGCATTAAGAAATGTGCCGAAGAATGGACAAAAAAATTTAATGCAGACCACAAGCTGGTAACCTTTAAAATTGGCAAGAGGGTACTCCTGAGGCCTTTGAATGTCGGTCACAGGGAGGATAACACCGCAGCCAAATTCTTTAGGTTGTATAATGGCTCATATATTTTATCCGAGCAAGTTGGTAAAAACACCTATATTGTAACCAACCCTAGTACTAACCGTGTGTTAGGGAAATTCCAGGCATCATCCCTAAGAAAGTATTATGACAGAGATAATTGTACCTAATATGCCACGGTATAGGTGGTATGAATGTTCTAAGAAAATTATGTGAAAAATGAATGTAAATTAAAGAATATTTGTTGAGATGTTATAATAAATGATTTGTATGAACGGAGTATATGTTCAATTATAAAAATGACGTCAGAAGTGTTGATATGCTTATCTGTGTTTGAGATTATAGGTCATATTCAACCACGTGTATTTGTTTGTATTATTACTGTCAAAGCGACATTGGAGGAATGTTTTGTTTGAAAGAAGTTTATTTATTTATTTTGATTTGGATTTATTATGTTATTATTATGATTATTATTGGAAGAATGATGTTTTATTTATTTAGGATATGAAGAAAAAAAAATTTTGTTATTTTTATGTAAACAAATTTTTTTTATACGTGGTGTGGTTAATCCTGCAACAAAACACAGGATGATGATCTATGAATAAGTATATCAGAGCATGGATGACGGACATTAACATGTTTTAAATTGATTTATGCAGTTTTGTCAAATAGCTAAAAGTTTTGTATTTAGTGATGGATAAGGACTTGTGTTATACCAAATGCTTTGTAAATTTTTGTTCTATAATGTCATGTACTTAGTTTGTGAATATGTGTGCGCGTTCGCTTGTGGTGAACCTTCGTTGTTATATCTTCCGCATGAGTTAACCGATCGGCATGAGCTTGGACAGTGAATTATTTATGAAAATAGCTACATTTTCTATATACTCTGTTGTTCTCAGCTATTTTGTAAATGTGGTTTTATTAGTAATTGAAAACTCAACTTTTCACGCTTATCAATTGAAGAGTAATAAAATTTCTAGATAAAATCTATGCAGGCTCTCGCAGACTTATGCAAAGATTCGCCTGCAACGCGTCTATCATTTGTCCAATCTACCACGTAGACAGTTGATTGACCAACTAGAAGCCCCTAAATTCAGTCAGATCTGTCGATTGTCTGGTGTACTTCGGGCAGTTCATCGGAAGCCGTTGCTTAGTGAACGTGTGTTCTTCGTCAAGAGTTTTTCTTGTTCAAACTGGCTAATCTAAAGTAACTCTAAGTCTTGGGACTCTTTTCAAGTTGGTTGACTAGAACCAAGCGAGTGGATTACCTATTATAATATATTAAGTGCTATTATGTGTGAGTGGAAGATTTCCGCTTAGGGAGATTTATCTACCGTGGTAAATCCTTATTAACGCAGGACACATCAAGAATAGCCGGAAGGTGTAAGCATTATACACCGCTTTTATAATAATCACTCATTATCACCCTCAGAATCAGTAATTAATAACGATCAAATATTAATAATAATCAATTCTGAACGATAAAACTAACGATTCGGTAAGTGACAATTTGTGTGTGAAATCTGAAATTAGTGTTATCAGTTGTTCGACGAACCCAGAACAGCGAGAGAGAGAGAGAGAGAGAGAGAGAGAGAGAGAGAGAGAGAGAGAGAGAGAGAGAGAGCAGAGCGGCGATCAGTGCAGAGAAATCGTAGCAGCGGCAGAGCGAGTGACGTCACGCCGAGTTAAAGGAATTCTACGTATCAAGTAAAACTTATCCAAACTGAACTATATAGACTCTTTTATAACAAATAAAATACTATACATGACATTTGTTTAATTTTAAATATATCATATAAACTATTATTTCTTTGTGTGATAAGTAAATAATTTTTCTACACCTCCAATATATATACTTGTGCATAATTTATACACACAAAACTATCCTATGCGAAAATATTTGTTTGTATCATCGCAATATATATATTGTAGCATAACGGAAATTTTGCCTTATTTACAATTTAATACCACCTAGAAAATGAAAGGAAGAAGCAATCTGGAATGCGTAAAATAAATCCAAATGAAAGTAACACAAAAGAAATAATTACTATAATAAATAAAATACCTTAACAGTACGATAAAAATTCTCGATCCAAAGAAATTAAACACATCCAATTCAAAACAATATATGTTAAACCATGTAGGATGATTATTATCCCAGTAACATCATCAGTATACCCAGTAAGATAAGGAGCAGTAAGGAAATACAACCATGGACTATGAGTAAACTAGCCACATTAAAATAAAAGGTAGACACTTATACCACAGCCCGACTACTTTATGAAATTCAGGGAATATACTTAACTAAAACTATAGATAAGTACTTCCATAGAAGGGAAGAAGAATTAACAAATAAATAAATAAATCTAAACAATAATTACTATATAAAATTTAGAAAACCATATGGCCAAAGTCAGAGAATACAATACCAGTAGGTTGATTTAATGTAAATGTAAGTATAAGTAAGATAGTTGAACTTATAAAAAGGGACTAAAGATAATAAGTAGTGTATAAAGTGAAATTCCTTATTCTCCAAAAATTAGAAAAGTTGTTACAAACTATGGGAGAGAATAAAGCGAATAGTATGTAATTAAGGGTAAAAACGCCAAAACAATAATTTGAAAGGACAGCAAAAGACTGTAATTATATTAAGACCATAATTTGTTTAATTATTATATTGGTATTCACTACCTACAATGTTGATATTAGTATATACTAAATGTTAGAGAATAAGTGTTTGTTGTATTTAAAGAATGTTAGTTTACGTCAGAATTTTGTTAAGGAAGGAAAGGCAACATATTAATTCAAATGTCATATAAGTAGTAACTCAGAAAAGATAATAATAATAATGTGAAATAATTATAATATTGATAGTAAAACTGAAAATTGATAATCAAGCCAAATTCAACTTTGACTCTGTAATCAAATCAGATGAGATAAATTAGTGAAAACCTGGACCAAATTAATATAAATTATTCCTTTTAGCATGCAAATACTTTATTATAATTATCACAACAACCTGTAGTAGTAATTAAAAAAGTCAGAGAATAACATTGACTTAAATAGTGATTGTACAAGATAATGCCTAGGCGTAAACCAAGTATAAGTAAAATGTAAATAAATCAGTAAATGTTTAGTATAATAACAAAGTAGTAAAGGCAAATTATAATGATTTAATTAGTAATCTTATTTGAGGACAATGGTATCATAAAACATACTGTAAACCATTTAATGGGTAATTATGTGAATCTGATAAGGCCTAGAAGTAAATTTCAAGGAATGTAATTTTTGAGTTTAATTCAAACCAAAGTAGGTCATGTTTAATATTAAATTGTATAAAATCAAAGCAGGAATATAGTTATGTAATTAAAACTTCATAAAAATACTAAATAACTAAATTATAGCCAGTAAAATATAATAAAATGCCATTTATTTCCATAAAATCGAATCGGGAATAAGGCAAACAGCTGATTGTGAACAATGGGAAATGAGACCAAAATCGTACAGGAATTTCTATATGAAGAAACAAATTAAAATTAGTTGATTGTTAAACACCAAGCAGAACGGATGTGTCATAGTATTGAGAAGAAATCTGAAATAAATTTTAACTAAAACAAAGATGTCCTATGGAAAAATGAAGGAATGAAGTATCTACAGTAAATCAATGAATCCAATTTAAATAATCGGTGGAATAATAAAACAAATTGAAAAAACATTAGAACTAACTACCAGACGAATGGCCATGATGGAATTATAAATCTAACACAATTTATGAACAGCGAACTGATTTGAAGACGACACTCTACACTACACATGTATTACCGAACGAAATCCAGTGGAGGACGAAAACTAAACACAATAACTTAAAAATCTTTCAATAACTACATCACAGAAGAGGAATTTATCAACTACTGCATTTTATTGAAGAAAAATTCCAGAGGCAGATTATCAGCGTGGTTGGTACAACGCATGAAGGCAGCCATCTTTTGATTTCAACGAGGAGCAGCTCTGCCAAGAAGAAGACTTTGTGACGTCAGAACAGTCTACGTGCGGTTCGAATTTCTTTTTACTACTATATACTATATTTTTAATTATTATGTGTTAATGAATAAGTTTTTTTCTAATTGTAAGTATTGTATTCTCTAACTTGCCTTTCCTGACTATTTCAACAGTTAAAAGAATCCATGTTAACGAAAAATTTAAATTGATATAATTTAACCCAAATGTATTAATCGACCTGAGATCCAGTCTCGACTCCGAGAGCAATAGTCGACGCAAGTCGAATAAACGCATTAATCATAATAAGTATAATTATTTGTTTTAAATTGGCGTTTTATTGATTAGTTAAGTAACTAAATTAAAATACATCAATTCTCAATTTATAAATGAGGACTTCCGAAAGGAAAAAGACGAGCAGAAGAAGAAATAAAGACGCTGAATTGACAGCTACCTTCAATCGATTTGGCTACGACATAATCTATTTAACGTGGTGAAACAAATATTTCTTTACCAATTCATACATAATTACTATTTAATATTTTAATTATTTGAATAATAATAATAATAAAAACACCTAACATAATTAAATAATAAAATGAAATTAATATAAAAAAATAAATAAATAAAAATAAAATTTTCTTAAACAGTTATTATACTAGTTCAAAATTTGTTTATTTACAATATATATATATATTTTTTTTTTAATATATCATCATCAACAGAACTTCTTTCTCCTCCCCTGACCACTGCAGAGTTTAGGTAGTAATAGCTATAATATCCAGTCACATACTCTCTCTCTCTCTCTCTCTCTCTTGAAATGAAAAAAATTAAAATAAATACAGTATGAGAATATTCTGGGAATATTTATAAAAAGCATGGAAACGGAGAATATATTGTAATTTTGTAACTTGGGGAGTATATTAGACACAAGAGAATTGGGAGAATAAGAAACCCTGGGCATCAAATGAACTATTAAAAAAGTAAAAGTCAGTATACTCATTTCACATGTTAAAAGTGTAATATCAAATGCACACGCATGTGGACTTGGATTTGTGTAACAAATAACTACAAAGGAAAACTGAAACATTTATAAATAAATAGCTAAAGATAATGTAGATACAATGGCCAAACTGTAAAGTACTGTGAAAGAAGTTGAACCAAGAATCAATAATAAGAACCAAAGTAGGAGAAACTGGAAGTACATTGGATTTACCTTAATAATAAATGACCACCAAGTAACAGAGTAACCACTGTGATTTCAATCTTCCTGCAGAAAAAAGCAGGTCAGACCAACAGGAACACGGAAAAAAATATGTAGGCCTACAGAGGGCACTGGAGGCAGTGAGAACAATCTGGATTGAAGCCAAAGTGCCAGCACAAAATAGAAAAGTGTGGAAGAAATTTGTAGAAACGCTATGCTCTGCTTCTCTTGGAGAGGATTAAAATAGTCGACAACATGAAAATTATTGAACACATTAAAAGATTTACTAAATGCTTTTACGATTATCAGTAGCCTATATAGTTCAATAAGTGGAATTAAGAATACAGGTACACTTTTATTTTCCTAAAATAAGTATCGGTACTTTTGTTTCCCACACATACGTACAAGTTGAGCAAGCGTTCGCAGTGAAGGCGGAACTGAGTCTGCCTATTATTCCTTGCTGTAATACTATTTAACCGTTTGTGTAAATTGTCGTGTTATTTATGGTATCATAGAGAAAACAGAGTAATCCTATTGCATCCCACCAGCTCCTTGCGTAACGTCCATGACTCGAGCAGTGGTGGTGGAAGCGGTTTTTCTTACGATTACGTCCCGTGGAGGGATGGTGAAATCCTCCCCCACGCGCGTAACACTCACCCACGTACCCCTAGCTCCCCCCACACAAATGCACGCTCGCGCGCGTACTTACGTCCTTTCATAACATGTGGATACGAACTCTCGAATGGTGACTGATGTCGCTTCCTATTGGGCTTGAATTTGAATTTACTTATCATTCGTGTGAATTTAGTCTTTCCGAAGTAACTTCCAATATAATAAAATATCAAATAAAAATTGTGGCACGCACGGTGTTATATCGTTAACCTACTCCTCATCTGCAAACATAATTCGTTCGTCAGTCATATTAACAAGTGTAACGCCATATTTTCGGTGTTAGTCGACGTAAAAGAAGACGTTACATCGCAGTTTATAGCTTAGTATGTCGAGCAATAGTATAGAAATTGTTATTTTTTTGAACACGTGACACGAGAAACAATATTAAGGTTTTGTTTGTATTTCATACCGTATGTAAAAAGTCTTGTTGCGAGGTATTTTGTTTTCCGTACACAGATAAACGTGTAAAGTTATAGTAATTGATCAGCTTACGTATTTCTAAGCTGTAATTTTTATAACACGTTACTTTTAGATTCTACATATGCCACGATAATTATTTGATTTTCTTTACAGTTCTTTCCCTTTACTCAAATAAAGTGTTTTGCACATCCAGCAAATACACAGTGTTAAACAGGCCTGTAATTGGTTGTTTATTTTAAAACAGTCCAACAATTCGCTGTTACAATGTGGATAAGTCTGCAATACTTAATGCACAGCGTATAGAAGAGATGTGTGCTAATGTACGTTACTCACAGACGTTAACGCCCATGATGAAATTCAATAAAACGTTTAGCATGTGTCATAATAAGATTAACCTATTAACCATACATTAATTTGCTTTTATTAAGGTATTATACCGACAAATACGCAAATTGTGTGTGTGTGTGTGTGTGTGTGTGTGTGTGTGTGTGTGTGTGTGTGTGTGTGTGTGTGTGTGTGTGTGTGTGTGTGTGTGTGTGTGTGTGTGTGTGTGTGTGTGTGTGTGTGTGTGTGTGTGTGTGTGTGATAGTTTAATTTGTGTTAACGGTGTGACGGACAGTAATACACATTATATATTTTGGAAGAATACTGTGAGAGAAATTTGATAATTTTATGATCCAATAGACTCCTACTGAGTTTCATCATTATCTCGAGTCCACGAGATATCTTACCTGCTTGGGAACAAAGGTTATCTCAAGCTTTCTTTCTAGATCATATTAAATGACGAATTCAGAACAAAACCTCAAACATCATGTACTTACGGAAACACTGTAGTGTTTAAACTATTGTGATTAAGTTATGACTACTGTAACGTAAATTACAAGAAAATCACCTTATAAATCGCAAGTGTACAAAAGTTGTGCTGCGTTGCGGCGTTTGAGAAATTCTATCAAAGTTTTCAAAATTTAAACTTCTGAATTTGTTTTACTAGAAACATAATATTACATTACTGATCTGAAAGTAAATTTACAGCATAAAAACAGAACGTCATGAGACTTCACATGGGGGCACACGTCTCAGAAAAATTCATAATTCATGAAGCCGTTTCAAAGTTACGTCTGCAATTTGGACCGGATAATTTGTATACATTACAATATGGTATGTATCAGTGGGGATTGTATACACTAGAAAACAACTGCCAGTTACAGCAGCAACTAGAGTAAGTAGAACAGGAATTGTACTGTGTTATAAAAAAAGAAGACTTGTTATTCGGAGAAAACTTGAACCTGTGAGTATATTACAAAAGAAAGCAGAGACAAACTTACTGAGGTAACCGCGGAAAAGCAGAGCTCTGCACAGCCTTGCAGCGAGGCGAGGAAGGCGAAGAAGGAGTCGTCACTACTCTGTCGGTGTCTTTCATGTTTGCAACAGAACAACGAGAGCACTGCCAATGGACTGCTAGTCTTTACTTACCAACTCCACTGTCACGCCAAACCAATTAACACCCAAGTCATATGCTAAACCATAATTAATATATCCTTACATAATCACTGTGGTTTGACGGTTTTAATTTATCGCTAAAAGAATGTTTTTTTTGACAAATTCACAGTTGTTCGAATAGATTTGTCGTCCTAAAATAGTTCAGCTGGGAAAAATGTAACTACAAATTTATTCAAGGGCACTATTATTATTTCAAAACGCAATTCGTTTTGGTTAAAAAAAGCATTATGTAAGAAACGAAATAAGGCATTGGAATCTATTTCAATATGCACAAAAATTCAAGTGAAATTAAATTGTTTCAAAACAGATTTACTTTGAATGAAAAATAAAAATCTAATCGTGCTTAAAAGCAATTGGTAATTATTATTATATTTAGTCAAAAAAGATTCTTTTTATTTATAGTGCAGCACTATGCTATAAAGTCTAAAGATAGCGGTTGAATCAGCCATGGGGCTCACAGTGGAAGAACCACACCACGGCCCAGGTATGGGGGATCAAGAACATTCTATGCAATAAGCAAAGTTTTGCTACGCAGCTTCATAAATGTTTTGAATCGGGTTTCCGAAATAATGTAGGCCTACATGTTTCTCCTTTTGAAAACTGTCCATCTTGGCTACAGCAACTGACCATACAAGACATCCACAGCCCATCGCTCACACCAGGGCGACAGTATGCTTCCCTGGATAATTCCAGAGTAGACACGAAGACGCTGCCTTTGACGTGGGCGACGCCGGGGTCCAGTCGTCACCACCAGTCTACTCTTCCCAATTGTACGTCTCCTGCGTGCAGCAAGGGACCGTTCTCGACGATCCTGAATCACACGACCGCTTCAGGTATAAGGTGCAGATGCTCACGCCGCTAAACTCGGACAACGCAGCAAAACTCAGATTCAAGGCGTACTGCGCACCTATCAGTGTCACTGCGACTTTGATTAACCCACGCCAGTACAACACGCTTCCTGCGCAAACGAAGGGATAGTGAGAGAAGCGTTACATCAGACGTGAGGAACCCGTGCAACCACGAACAAACAGCAAATAAATAACATCGGGCGCCCAGGTCCGGGTTTACAAGTGTCTCTTTTTACAGGTCTTTGGATTCAGTCACATCATTTCTCTGGACAAGGCTGACAAGCGGTCACCAAGTCAGCACTGTTCTATGCTATCTGGATATGGGAAGGGGACCACAGAGATTTTACTTTCAGATGTGGGAGCACATCGTGGTATAGCCATAAACACACAGAGATTTCGCCTACTTACAAAATTAACGTAACAAGAACCTGCTGCCGAACATCTTGAAGAGTTTAGCCTGGTGTTTATTGGGTTGAGGCCCAGATTGAATAATGTTAACTTGGATGTAGGCGTCCAAAGTATCTATCTGTCTGGCTATGAACATATTTTATTTTACATCTGATTTTCAAAAAGTGTTATCTAGTTTGATATTTGAATTTGCTAAAAGTGTAAACGTATGATATAGTTGCCACTCATTGCATTATCTTAACTCAACCTCAAAACACAGGAAATTTATTTTCATGCTTATCTACATTATATTAGTTAATAACATAAGTTAAGGTAAAATCAGATAATGTACTCTAGAACATTTTGAAACTGACAGATAAATCTTTTATTTTGAAACACAATGTCTACATTGTTACGATATGACAAGGTGCTTCGCAATATGTTAGTTGTCAGTTAATAACTGATGACGTATTTGCGTAACATACTATATTTCTTATTTGTATATTGAAATTATATTTACATTCAATTTACAATATGTGTTACAAAACACGCACACGCGCGCGCTCACACACACATTTACTAAAATTTAACGTTTTAGACTGAGATTGTAGGTAGAAAAGTCACATTTTAAGAATTTTTAAAAATGTCCGATAGGCAACGTCAAAATATAAGAAACAACTCTGCGGACAATTTAATTGTAGAAAAATAACTAACTGATTAAAACGATTTTTACATTTATCTGAAAACACATTTTAAATTGAGTTGTACTGCTAAACCTATTACGGCGTATAAACATTCGTAATCTGAAATCCACCTTAAATCTTCGTCCACCGTTAATGAACCATATTTTTGTAACTGACTCCTACTTTTGTAATATCGTATTCTTTAGACGATATTTAGACTTAAACTGTAATTTACATTATATCTATATATCTATCTATATCTATAAAGGACATTAACTCTAGGACCAACGTAACAAACGTTTTTACAGTTAGATTCATTGAAATGATGCTTTGTTTTTCTGTAATTCACGTTGAACATGTATTTATTGTCGATTAATTCGACACAGGCACCCCACCAAGTTCTCCTAATGCTTTCGTGCACACTCGACGTACGCTCGCAACCTTATGATCGTGGATTTGACAACAGCACTGACTTCACGAAGATATTGAAATCTTAGTGTAATTACTGTACATTATAATTAAATCTTACGATTTATAATTATACTTCTCTCGGACCACATAAATTGACAGTAAGAGAAAGAAGACCATCTACAGATTCTATGGGGTCCCTGACAGACTATGACTCCCCTCAACAACTTCGTTAATCCGTAGCTTTTTAAGTGCTAGTTTGGTATCTAATAGTATTTCCTGTTGTTATATTTATAAAATAAAACTTCTGAGAATTTCATTAAACTTGTATTATTTAATTTTTGTTGTTTCCAAATGGGGTAAAGGGAAGTTAAACACTTAGGATTCCAAGAGACCGCAGTATTCACCAATGTGCGTGTTTTCATCCATAAACAATAGATTATTAATTTGAACGCAGGGTTTTTATTATTTACAAATAAACACAATAAGTTATGTGACAGCATTTACAGTTTTAAGACGCTTATTAACTGAAAAATATGTACTGACTTTACCACAGTACTTATAAACGGTGTGCGAAAACTGATGCCAACTTCTAACGATCTGCTTGCAAAGTTTTAAATACACTTGAAAGAGAATGATAAAACAGGGGTTTGTCCCGAGTTCCAAATGCCCTTGGCATGCCACTGCTCCTCTAAGGCAGGTCCCTTTACGAGGGGCTTGTACAGAGGTACAACAGTGACGGGTGGGGGGGGGGGAACGGGACTGGGTCCTCACAGAGGGTCGGAAAACTTGACGAATTTTGTTAATCTCTTTATTTTGAGGCTGTTTTATTATTTTGTCAGCTGTGTTCGCTAAAATAGTATTTTTTTTTTAATATACAAACAGGTTTATTACACAGCATTTGCGTATACGTTTGAAATATGAAGTATAGGAAAATCAATTCAGTCAATAACTATCTTGTAAACAATGTTTCAATAACGCGTATTTTTATTGTGTTATTACCGTTTACTTTAATGGGACTGATTTCAGCCACTTTAAAGAAAGCAATGTTAACTTGTTTTTTTGTATGAAGCCGACCTTGGGGGCCAAACTTTGTGAATCAGAGTGAAGTTTAAAATACCAGATACTTCGTGAGTGAGATCACTCATGTAATAAAATGTATTTTGTACAACAGTGAAAAATTCAGTAATAATTCTCAGTCAAAAAAAGAGAGAAAATTTCATTTTTAATGACCAACAAACTTTTCTTTCTCTTCAACACTTGTAGGACACACTGTCGTCTGCCTCAAACTTGTTTTTACTCAGAACTGACCGAAGTGAGTGAAGAATTTTAAAGTCATTTTCTTGGAATCGATACGTAATTTTAAAGAAAAAACAAGAGTAAAGATTCTAAGAATCATCATTTCAATATTAAAGAGTTCAAAGTTCACAGACAAAACAAGTCCTTGCTTACAATTCACGCATTATATTCCAGTTTGGATCTCTCAGTTCCTGATTTTCTTTTAACAGAACGATTATTTCGAAGAATTTCATTCAAACCTGTCATACACTCGCCTTTCAAATTTCTTCAAAAGAAATATTAATAAATCCCCGGATATTAATCTACCCGGATTAACTTTTGCCTTAAACTAATCAGGCGATGATGAACAGCCCGTGCTGTAGTGGCAAGCTTGGAAACTGTCACCTATTTTGACTGTTTATTAGTTTTTATCTATAACAGCTGGAGATACAATTTTGTAAACCTCGAAATATTGGGGCTACCCCCAAGTTACGCCTATGCGGTAGTGTGATACACTAACATTACTCTAACAACGTACATAGGTAATTACGAGCTCGGATATTTGAACGTAGGCTAAGCTTTTACGGTCGGTCTTTACGTTATCCTGGCTTTGTGCCGTGGTCTAGGGTGTTCATGTTTATCACCAGACGTATCGTCCATACCAATGGTTCCCAAATTTTTCAGGCCGCGGACCCCACCAAAAAAGTTAAAAGTTTCACGGACCCCGTGTGAGTTATGAAATAAAACAAACAGTAAATATGATAAAAATTCTTATATTTTAATTAAAATGTATTAAAATCAAAATCCTCTTAACTTGCAAAATTATAATATAATGATATCAAACCTAGTTTAATGTGAACAATGAAGCTGCTTTTGAACAATTAGCTCTGCAATATTAGGTTTAATGTCGGATAATTTCAATATTTAAGTCACTCTCAACACCAAGTTTATTTCTTAACTCTGCCAACCTCGGCTCTAACTTTCCAGCCACACGTGTCGAAATCCAGCTACTTAGGCATAAATCCAGCTACTTAGGAATAAAACCAGCTACACGGAAAAACGTTTTGCTTAGATACAGTGCTTATACGCAAGATACGGTGCTTTGTACGTGAACTAAAACACTACGATCAGTTCAGCTGACAAGCAGATCAGCTACACAATATGATTCAAAGACATTAAAGCCATTAGTTTGAAATTACTTTTACAGTTACAATTAGTTTGAACAAAAAAAATTCTGGAATCGTCTATTAATTGTTTTGAGATTCTAAAATTTAGATTTTAGACTCTAGAAAAACGTAGAAAATTACGGTAAATTCTATTCTTTCTTAAAAGTATCCGCGGACCCCACTTTGGGAACCACTGGTCCACATGTTCAGTAGCGCGGGAACACAGATCACAACAACACTGTGTCTTGATCTGTGTTCCCGCGCCACTGAAGACGCCCGTCATCGGTATGGACGACACGTCTGGTGATAAACATGAACAACCTAGACCACGTCCTGACAGCCCGGAAAATTGTTATAAAGTATACCTATATTTATTTAATGGCTCCGCCCATCACCCAGTGATCGACCCTCGACAGATTTGCAACAGTTTTGTATGGTTATGCAGAGACTTTCGACACTTTTAGATAGCTCATATAGCATAGAAAGTGAAAATTTATTGACTATTAAGAATGATCGTGTATATGTGTGTATGTTGCACAAACAAAGCGTGAATCTCGTGACTACAACGTAAACGTAACACGTACGTGCACAGACAGAAGTGGGGGGAAGGCGTCTGTTAGGATTTATCTAATTTATATGCATTCTGCTTACCCTACAATTGTCTCGTGAATACACAACACAATATTTGCTGCATATTGTGTTAGTCCTCGTAGCTTCCTGTTGTAACTGAATAAATTAATTTCTAAATGAGAATAATCTATGCCGTGCTGAAGCCTCTAGTTCTTACAAAAAAATTAAAAAAAATATATTGATTGTTGTATAACAGTAAAAACTAGCACGATCACTAATATAATAATTTACTGCATAAAGAGTTAAATAATAATAACACATGAGTACTATTAGTGCTCCCCTCGCGCGCGCGCGCACGCGCGCGCACACACACACACACAAGTAGTAACTGGGTGTGTTGGAAGCAGAACAACTAACCAACCATACAGTTGACCCATAACTCAACTCAGTCACACAACTGGGGGTTGCGCGGGTCGCGAGTAGTGCAGTGTCCCGAGTCTCAGAAAGGACTCCTGCCACTGGGTCTGTTGGAGTTCATTATATACTTTTTATCTACTTATGGGGGGGTCTGAAGCGACCTGCGATTGGTGGATTATACCACCGGGACTAGCAAACGAGGTCGCTTCCAGGACTCACCTGGTCGCGGGGTGTATTTACCAAGTCCGGCAATGAGGGAATTGTGGGTTACTCTGTCGGAACGAACATAGAATCGTCGCGCCAGGCGTCTCACGGTGTCATCAAGAGAGCGGACACCGAGTCCTCTCCTCAAAAGACGAGAAGAGTACCTCCGGGGGACTTTGCACGCGAGCTTCAGTCCCCGGTCGAGTACGCGCTGGAGCGTAATTCTATGACCACGAGCCAGGTATCCCCAAACAGGACAGGCGTAGGTAATCACGGGCAACACGTACGTGTTGACTATGAGCTTACCTACCCGGGGGGTCATTGCCGGATTAGAAAGCACGGGCCAGAGTCTACTGAGTTGCGCCGAAGCGCGTTGTCGGATGTACTGTGCATGGGTTCGCCAGGTGAGTCGGGAATCCACGTGGAGCCCGAGGTACTTGACGCTATTGGTCCAGGGCACCTCGACGGGGCCTACTTTAAGCGGCCGAGGCCGCTTACGTTTTCGCGAGAATATTACCGCGGCGCTCTTGGAAGCGTTAACGGCAACTCTCCAGTCATCGGTCCACCCGACATACGCGTCGAGTTGGCGCTGGAGCTTAACTGCCGCATAACTCGCGTTCGGCTCTGAGGCAAAAGCCGCAGTGTCGTCCGCGAACAGCGACAATTTCACTCCAGGAACTCGGGGCGTGTCGTTGACAAACAACGAGAACAGGAGAGGCCCAAGGACACTTCCCTGAGGGACGCCAGCGGTAATACGCCTCTCCGAAGAGAGAGCGTGGTCTACTCTCACTCGGAAGCTACGGTCTCGCAGAAAGCTGCCGATCAAGTGAACGTAGCAGTCTGGGAGAAGGACTTCCGTGAGTTTGTACAGGACACCCTCGTGCCACACGCGGTCAAAGGCTTTCTCTACGTCTAGGAAGATCGCAGCCGTCTGTTTGCCCTGGCAGCCAGCCTCGGTTATGCATTCCACGAGTCTCATCAGCTGATGAGTCGAGGAGTGCAGCTCACGAAAGCCCGGAGTGCAGTTCGGGGATCAACACGTCTAGTCTTTCTAGATGGTCGCGGATCCTACGCTGGATCAGACGCTCAAAAACCTTGGACGTCGCGGACAAGAGGCTGATGGGCCTGAGGTTTTCCACTCGAGAAGAATTCTTTCCCGGCTTAGGTATCACGATGACGGTAGCCGTTTTCCATTTCACCGGAAAATAGGCCAGTCTGAGGCATGAATTGAACAGGTCAGTGAGGAACTGGGTTCCTCGCTCCGGAAGGCGATGGAGGGCGGAATTCATGACTCCGTCCGGGCCAGGCGCCTTCCGGGGCTTGAGCTGAACAATCCTCTCAGAGACCTCCTCCGGGGAGATGGGCTCCGGCTGGACTGTGATATCGGCCGATAGAAAGCGCTCTACCTCGCGGCAGATTTGCTCAGTGAAGGCCGGGTTCTTGGATGGGTTGGGAGCGAACTGACGCTCTAAACTGTCAGCCAAGAACTCTGCCTTTTCGAGGGGGCGGCCAAGGGGTTGACCGCCGGGTCCGGCCAGTGCGGGGAGAGGCGCGCGTTTGCGCTTACCCGTTAGGGCACTGGGAATCCGCCAGACATTACGGTCCTCGGCAGGGCCATCCATCTGTGTAACAGCTAGCTCCCAGTTGCGTCTACGGAACGCCAGCATGTCGCGACGCAACTTGCCGGACGCTCTGTTGAACGCAGCCTTGTCAGCCGGGTCACGAGTCCTCTGCCAGCGTCTCCGGAGGCGATTCCTCTCGCAAGCGAGCTGAGACACCTCTTCGGGGATCCGCTGATAGTCGGGCGTGAGCCCCGGCTTCATCCGGGAGGACACGTCTACCGCCGAGACTACGGCTGTGTCGAAGAAGGCAACTGCCTCGTCGACATGCTGGGTAGTGTCGAGCGGGATATGCTCTGGTAGGCGGCGACTGAACGCCGGGCCAAAGCGGTCCCACTCGATTACCCGCCGCTCGTCGCGGACGGTGGCGTGCTGGGTAGCTATATGCACACTGATAGGGCAATGGTCCGAGGACAGTTCCGAAATGACGGAGACGTGGACCGGGCAATAAACGCCCCTGACCGCGGCAATGTCCAGTACGTCAGGGCGGGAGTTAGCCCGCGAGGGATAGTATGTAGGCCCGGTAGGACCCATGACTGTGACCCGAGCCGCATCAGCATACCTGCGTAAGCGGGTTCCGTTTGGGTTCGCCAAGCGGCTCCCCCAATCGGGGTGCTTACAGTTCAGGTCGCCCGCCAGGACTACCCTCCTGTGTGCTCCAAAGACGGCCTCCAGATCGTTCGACAGGAGCTCCGTTTGTGGAGGCTTGTAAGCGGAAACCACGAGTAGACCGCCGAGAGCACCATGGAGCTCGACCGCGGTGCACTCGAGGTTCCGCCGCTGAGGCAGGACAACGCGGTGATGGCGAAGACTCGCCTTCACCGCGATGGCTGTGCCCCCTCCTGCGCGACCCGACCGGTCGTCCCGGTGGCACACGTAGTTGGGTAGTCGGAAACGACGATGCGGGGTCAGGTGCGTCTCGCCAAGAAGAAGCACGTCGGGCTTGTGACGGGCAACGAACTCTAAGAGCTCAGAATGCCGGGAAGCGAGGCCGTTGGCGTTCCACGCCACGAGCTCGAGGTCTCGCTTGAGGGATTGCCGTGGTTGTCCGTTCATAACAGACCTGTAACACGGCAGGCTTCCACCAAGAGGAGGAACTTATCTTGGGGCGAGGCTGTTGCCAAGCGTTCCTTGATTTTAAGGAAAGTCTGGGCTACTTTCTGCAAGTCGTAGCTTGCCAGAAAGTCTGATACGACGGCGAGATCATCGGATGATGAGGCCGGGGGAGAACGCTTGGCGGCAGCTGCATAGCTGCGGCGGGGCGAGACGGTGGAAGCCTTGGGGGCAGGTACTGGAGCGGGTGGCCGCTCTGGCTTTTGGTGGACGGGCTTGGGTCCAGTGGCAGGTGGTTTAGGCTGGCCCGTGTTCTTGGCCTGAGTCCTACCTTTCTTGCCCGATCTGGGGAATCTAGGCTTGGGTGGCGGCGGCAATGGAGGATCAATTTCCTCATCGTCCGGCAGCGGGACTTGGGTATAGTGTGGAGCTTCGCGTTCCGGTTCCGGGGGCGCGGTAGTAGGTTTGGCCTGTGGAGCTTCGCTCGGGCTCTATGCACTTGAAGGTTTCGGAACCGGCAGGTTGAGCGGCTTTGGCCGGTGTGACTGGTTTGGCAACATTGCGAGGCTTAGGCTGGACCGGTTTCTTAAGCTTGTCCAGCTGCTCGTTATATACTGGGCAGCGCCTGTTATTTGCAGCATGGGCGCCGCCACAGTTTATACAGTATCGGTGGTTGTCCGGGACAGCGCAGGCCTGCGTCAAGTGGTCATTTCCACAGCGGACGCAGGTCGGCGCGTTCCGACAACCGAAGCTGCTGTGGCCGAACCGCTGGCACCTGTGGCACTGAGAGATTCGCCCGGTCTGACGGCAGGGCTCTACGCTCACGCAGAGCCCGAAAAGCCGTTTTAAATCTAACAAGGCCTGGGAGGAGTCGCCCTTCTCTACCAGGAGTCTTATTAGGGGGAGTGGTCGACGCGAGCCATAAGTTGTGTACAGCCGAGAGGCTCCCACAACCTTATAGCCCGCGTCGCGCAGTTCGTCTAGGACGACCTGCGGATCCGCCTGTATGTCCAGGCCCCGAAGGACGAGGGCTACAGGCTTGGTTCGGTTTAAAGTGTAGGTGTGGAACTGGAACGATTCTCGTTCCAGCCACTGGACAACTCCGAAGTGTTCGGATGCACTGCGGCAGGTAACGCGCACAGTCTCGCTCGCAAGGAGCTTGACCGATGCGTTATCTGCCAGCGCAACGACCTTACGGAGTCGGCGAACGAAGCCGATTACGTCCCTGACGTTCGTCACGAACACCGGCGGGATTCTTCCTTCGGAGGTGCGACTAGGCGCAACCTCAGCGGAGGCTTGGAATGCCGCCGAGTCCGTAACCGAACTCAAGGAGGTCAGGGAGGGAGACTTTCTCGGCTTGCCACCGTGCCCTACTACCACCCAGTCGGTGGAAGCCGAGGTCTCCATGGCTGGGGAGTCAGACTCCGGCAGAGGTACAGGGCTGCTTGGCCTACTGGCGGCCGTGCAGCCGGAAGGTCCGGCCTTTGCGGGCTTGGTCGGCCCTAATAAGGACCGATTATTGGGACGAGCTTGCGCGGGTTCAGCAGGGCTTCCCGCGCGAGTCGTTGGGTTCCCGACAGGCCCAAGTGGCCGGCCGGGGGGCTCGTTGCTGCCGCACAGTGCTTTGGGGGCACTATCAGCTGGGCTAATGCCGACTAGCTCGGCTCTTTGTCCAGCGGGTACCCGGGGGCCGAACTGTGACACCGTCACAGTGGCGGCGCAACCCGCATCTCTATTTGTGAGTCCTACTCTCGGACTCCCCGGGTTTCGCTGGACAGCGCTACCTACAAGACTTACCGGCACTGTGCGGCAGGTCCCAGTTGTGCGTGGGTTGACTTCATCTTGCAGGCAAGACGGCTGGTCCACTTCCATCGCAGCTTGGTGTTGTCGCTGGCGATGTGGCGAGTGTTTCCCCGGCGGCTTCTTCTTAACCGCCTCCGTGGATTGCTGCGATAGCCTCTTCATAGCAGTAGTGTAGAGGACGAGGCGGCTCCTCTTCTGCGTTGTTCTGATGATGTTGTAGTTGTTTCCACTTCGAGAGCAAGCAGTCGAATGTGTCACGATCTCACGTCACGTCACGTCACCTTCTCACGTCTTTTTTTTTGTCGGCTCAACTCAGTAGGTGAGTACCGATTATTTGTACCAATGCGGCGATCGGGGAATCCATGTTTTCCATCCACAAACTTTTTGAGCGGACAGGTTTGGGGTTCCAAGCGGAGTAAGTTTTCATTTGTGCGTGACCGCTATTTTTCGAGACATGATTTTTGGTTCGAATTTTTTTTTAACAGGGAACTTTGGTTTTTCAAACCAGGGAGGGAAATGATTTGAATTAATGGTTGAGTTATGGCTGGTTAAAGGTTCTGCTCCGAATACATCCAGTTATCCCCTCCCACCCCCACATACACACTACAGCTTGCACAAATTCACATATAGCTTACAGAGAATATACGTTTATGTATCATTATAGCGCTAATGTTAGATGCCTAGTAAAGTAAAATAAAAAAATATAAACCAACAGAATATCGTGACCAATAGTCAGTCACCTGTATCAGATGGAAATGCCATAAAATTTTGAAAACAAGCTCACATACTTCAGTTATGAATCGTTTAGCAAATTCAATATATTGAATATTTCTAAATTTAAAATTGCCCTGTTTACGACGAATATATTTGAAACGCTAACATGATGCCAGTTAAAAAGCTATTCACTTCAAACTTTTCTTAAAAACTATTTAGAACGTAAGTGAACTGGTCAATGTTTTTATCAGTAGGCTAGTAATTTAATATCCACGGTTACCCTTTGAAATGTTGTCACGTCTTTGTCTTCGAACATTAATTTTTCAGAATTTCAGTAACGAACAGACCGAAATGAATTTTCTGTTTTTTCTAAACGCTTAGAACGTTTACAATTCTCAAACGTTTTACCAAACTCTGTTGAAAACCGTCAAGAGAATTTTTTTAACTTTATCTTGTTTTGCAATCTGTTAAAAATACGTTTAAAAGATTTAGTAACATTAAGCAAACCGCATGTTGGTGAAAGGAAAGAAAATGCATATCACGTAGAAGGTGGCCCAGAGAGGAGTCTTCCCTTACAGTAACCGCAAAAGTGTGTTTGGTAATTCTGTGAGTATTAGTCGTTCTTTGTCTCCTGCGTAACCCAGCACAGCTCCTTAGGGGTGCATCGTTATACTTCGTGTAACGATTTTTTTATTTCTTCTCGAACGGAAAACATCTTGAGTCCCTCCGTATGACGTGGTTTGGCACGTACTACGGAGCATCGGCCACTGTCCTGAATACAATGTTTTGCAGGTAGTGTTTCAGGATCTCTATGTCCGAATTACTTATTTCCGCCTATCTCCAGACTGGTTTCAGAATTGTTTTGCAGAGGAGGAATTTATTTCGAAAGAATTAGTTTTTTGTTCTTTGTACGTCTGTCGAAAGTAAACGCTATTTCTTCCTACAATAACTTGAAGAACGAAAAATATAATAATAATAAATAATATTTATGTGTAAAATCCATATACAGGAAATGTATGTCCATTACGTGACATAACTATTATCGAAATTTAATATTCATTTATGTGATATTTATACAGGAAATCCACGTAATCCGTCGGAAATTTCTGGAAAAATATACACAAGAATAAATATACCCATATAGAGAGTAGAATTACCAAAAATGTTTTAAAATTAAATACACAAAATTAATGATAGCAACGAATAAACCTACTTTCATATTTAAAAAAATACAGGTCTGGTTTTGTGTGTGTGTGTGTGTGTGTTAGAGATTAGTTCCATTTCATTATTATATACGCGCACACACACGTACGTGCATACGTAGGTAAAATAAAAGTTGAGTCGCGTTTACAAATTTCAAAGGAAACGTTTTGTGGTGAACTACAAAAAGGAAACCGTTTTCGATCAGTTATCTGTTACACTTATTTTGTATTTCTTTAAAAGTAGGATTATGCAAAATGTTAGACATATGCCGGCTGTGTGTGTGTGTGTGTGTGTGTGTTGCATTGATTTTGCAAAAGGATACAGGATAGTTAGACAAGTGGCGAAGGACTGGGTTACCGCTACGTCGGTCTCAGGCGACTGTCGAATAAGAGGCCAGTTCGCATGCTCATCCCTTGTCGTTTATCCAATTAAGCGAAGAATGAGATAAACACCGGATCCAAACAGTTGTAGGTGTGTACGAGAAAGTGGCGTCTGCTGGCCAATTAGAAAGCACACGACATCGCATATGCATGTCACGGTTTCAGAATCAATTTCTCACATAAATTGTTGTAATCAAACTGGACATTTGTTTGCTAATCGTTTTTATTTCATACGGCGTGTGACGGCACCGTCGGTTTGGCAAGCAAAACGACAGCAACGGAATTTTGTTTACGTTTTGTACTTTTACACGCTAGTACATGCGTACAGATTGTAAATAGTACATAATAATCGTTAATAAAATGCCTTCGATTCACGACACAGTTTGTCGTATGTTGTGTCTGACGTTACTTAAACATACGTTTTTCCTACATGTCTCCCTTGTTCCAGATTCTCCACTACAATTACAAAATTTAAGTTTCATGTCCTTTAAAAGTAACTGTGCTTTCTGGTACAGTGATAGTTACTTCAAATGTCTTATCAACATAACCATTTTCAACTCTCCAGTTAAATCACCATCATCTGAACCTGCACAGATTCATCTGAATCTGTTCCAAAAATCGATTCTATTTGTCCTTTTTTTTCTAGACTTTTAATTTCTACTATTAAACCTTCTCAGGTGCTTCTCCACCCGATATTTCAACATAATTCCTGGTCTTCCTTTTTGGCCTCTGGTAAAATATTTGCTTTGTCAGCTTTGTTTCCTTCGTTCTTTGTATATGCCACCTGAGCCCCTTTTAATAAATCTTACAGAGCGCTGCTTTTTGGAACGCAGGAAGTACAGCGGCGGATGACTGTCACGATCGGGGCGGCCGAGGTTTCAGTCCTTGGAGTGGACCTCTGGAACGCATCCTCTGAGAGCCTGCTGAGGATGGAGACGCCGGAAGAGTCGTGTTTGGTGGGGTACGCCGACGACGTGGCAGCGCTTGTCGCTGCTCGTACCGTCGACCAGGCCCAGGTCAAGCTCAATAGGGTGATGCAGTTAGTTAACAATTGGATGGTATCCCACGGGCTGACGTTAGCCCTCGGCAACACGGAAGTCGTGGTCTTGACTAATAAGAGGATTTCATTGTAATCTCGGTACGAGTCGGAAACGAAGTGGTCGAGTCAAAGCCAGCAGTGAAGTACCTTGGAGTGATGATCGATTCCAAGCTGAGGTTTCTGTGTGCAGATTAGGCGTACGGTGGACAAAGCGGCGAAGGGAGTGATGGCGGTTAGTTGGTTCATGGCCAACATCGGCGGCCCAAAGTCAACCAGAAGAAGATTCCTGGTGGCAGCTGTCCAGTCAGTCCTAATGTGTGCAGCAGATAGTAAGATTTGCAGGAAGAAACTAGTCCAGGCCCAAAGACGAAGTGATCTTCGAGTTGCATGGGCCTACCCTAAGGTTTCCGAGCCGGGTGTCTTGGTCGTTGCTGAAGTGATGGCGATCGACCTTCTCGCCAAGGAACGTAACATCGTCTTTCAGAGGAAGAAGGCGGTAGGTGGTGAAGCTGCACACCAAGAGGCACGAAGTCAGATGCTGGAGAACTTGCAGAGAGCCTGGGAGTAAGAAGAGAGAGGTCGCCGGACAAGAAGGCTCATCAAGCAGGTGCAGCTGTGGGCGGACAGGAAACATGTGCAGATCGACTATTACCTCACCCAGTTTCTGACCGGACACGGATATTTTCGATCTTATATGAAGAAAGTTGGAAATGCCGAGTCACCCAGAGTGCCTGTATTGCCCGGGAGCTGCGGACGATGCCAGCTATACATTCTTCGTCTGCGACAGATGGGAACAACATAGGAGATCGTTGCAAAAAGGTATTAGGCAGATCTCTCCGGATAACATCGTTGAATCCGAAGAGATTCTTCGGGGAGAACACCTGGTACTGTGTGGCACGTTTCGTAGAAGAAATTCTTCGCACGAAGAAGATAGACCTTTATAACATTAACATAGAAAAAGAATAACAAGCTAGAAGTGAGGCCTAGGGTACAGTACAGTGAGCTCTAGGGCTAAATGAGCAATGTGTCAAACAGTTCCAGGTTAGTGTCCTAGGACAGGAAATGGAGGTAGTTTTTTAGTGTGTCATGTTTAATACTTAAATCCACAGACTCCGGAAGTGTGCAACTTTCCGGACATTTTTAGAGCAAATTATTCCACCTACCCTCGTAAAAACTGCTACTACTACTACTATCATTACTGATGATGATGATGATGATAGGAATAACAATAAAATCATCAACAACAACAATAAAAATAAAAACAAATAATAAAACAATCAGAAACCTCTAAACAATAATAATCTATGGAGAAAAAATTTAAAAGATATATATATATATATGTTTCATTCTGTATACAATGTCTGAAACAAAGTTTAGTTTGACCACGAGACCCACTAAACATATACTCTACACTGCAAACATTTGACTTACAGCACAATCGTGTGTTCCTAAAAGCAGCAACCTAGTACGGTTATTATCACAACAGCCAACGAATTAGATCTATAATTCTTTGACAAAACAACTGATCACAGTACCTACAAGTCAACAAGGAACAGTCTAGACTGGCGTTTCTCAACATATAGGGCACGACCCAATGCTGGGTCCTAAGGGGACGTTTCGTGGTCGCGAAGTCGGGCTGAAAATTTGTTAATGAGACCTATTACATTCAAATTATGTACAGTTTGTTTAAGCGTAAAGAGAGCTTAAAGTACACGATGTTAGCAAAAATATGATTATACGCTCGGTGCACATCCCTGGAAGAAATTCTACCGGTTCCCATGCTTCTGTGCCCACGTTTGTAACAAAACTTTACTCATTGTGTGCACCATATATAGTTGACAATATATATCTATAGATGTATATTGAGATATATGTGAACTAAAAGCTAGGACCAAATGTCACTTAGACATTACGGTTAAAGTCAATGCAACAGTCGGAAGTTTTAGTGTATACTGTCTTTATATTACAAAAAGAATATAATTTCTTACAGTGTTTGTCTGCTCGAAATATTAATTATATTTTAAAAAACAGTAGTGTCAAAGTTATCGTAATTTTTTTGAAAATTTTGTCTAATATTGAAAATTACCTAATAGTGAATATGTTTCGTTCGAATAGTGAATAATTTCTCCAACTCAGGGAGCTTTCCAGTGCATTATTAAATGCACTTGGAAAGACGTAGCTATAAAATTAATAAAAAGAAAAGGAAACCGAAAAACGTGGGAACTCAAAAACAAATGAAAGCAATAATCAATTACAAAAAAATCTTATACCTACTAACTTTGTCACTACTTATTGCCACACTGCTAAATACTTCGTTCTTGACGAGGCTTTTCGGTGTCTCCGCCATCTTCAGGTCTTAAACGTTAAACGTCTTAAACCTGAAGACCATCTTCAGGCGTCGTTTAAGACCTGAAGATGGTGGAGACACCGAAAGGCCTCGTCAAGAACAAAGTATTTAGTAGTGTGGCAATAAGTAGTGACAAAGTTAGTGTTAAGATGGCTGCTAATAAAACTAACAAAACTGGAAAAAATCTTACAATTTAGATCCTCGATCACATTCAAAATAAGGTATTACAGACTAAAATTAATAGCCATAATGCTATTTAAGGCTATTAAAAACAAACAAACAAACGAGGGACCCTTTTTACACAAATAAAAGATGGATTATAATGCCTTACTGTTACTAAATAAATACTAACCACATCATTGAAACGAATACGTTCCACGCTCTCTCTCTTCTCTCTCTCACTCTCTCTCTCTCTCTCTTCCAAACATACACACAACACAAATAAACAACGTAAGTATTAGCATTTGGATTCGGAACTTGTTCTGAGTTTTTTTTTAATTTTAATTTCAATTACGATTTTCAATCTTTAAGTTTACAATTCTTATTATTTAACAAATTTTAGCAGTTGTGGTCAAAAAGGAGGACTGCGTTTCTGTTACAACAAATAAATTTACGTGTGTTGTTAAAAGTTATGTCAGTAGACTTCTGAGTACACGACGTGGACTCATTATTTTGTTTAGGCCTCGCCACAATGGCTTTGGCATCACCTTCACTGTACGTTACAGTCTGCTGTGTATTTGTACACTTCACAAACCTTTATTAGTGAACTTTAACTCTACTGAAATCCATTAGAGGATACAGTATTTACAGTACCGTTCGGTACTAAACAATATCAAAATATTCTATATACTTTTGAGGACGAATAAATTTGGTTTGTCGTGAAAACAAACGACAAGGTGACATTTTTCTTACGTTTCACTGAAGTTGGCACACACTGCTGCATCCCACACGACACGACAACAACCACGTGTCTCACACGCGCGCGCGCGCGAATGTCTACCGTATGGCGTCGTAAGAAAATGTAATTAATTCTACGATATCACTTACGTAATTTTGTATTCTTTATTTGTAAAAATAAAATGCAGTAAACAACTGAAAACGAATGACAGTTGACTAGGAAAGAGACTGACATACAGTAAAAGAGGCGTTATGTCAGACTTTTAAAAACGTTAAATAGGATGGTGAGTGGTGGAGTTGCTTGATGCGATTGCGACACAGGAAACATTGGTCAGACTAGGCCTACTCACATCACTTCGTGCCACTGACATTGTTAAAAATCTGCAGTTGTACAATTCAATTGTAGCCTACAGTATTCCGCTTCGGACATTAAGATTAGTTTATATGATATTAGCTCTACTGAAGGCACTGATTTAGACTGTAGTCAGAATTAGACAATGAATTTTGTTAATAATTGTTAAAACGCTTTTTAGTTTACACAGACTCATATTTTGTCTACTTCTCTCTCTAGTTGACATAGATTTTGAAACCATTACAAATGCAATGACATCTCCACAGTGTAATGTATATACACTACTCTGAAATCATTGACAAACAGGCAGGCGTGCGCGCCCAAGTCTTGCTAATTGTTTGCACTTTATTGCACCTGTGCCAAGTAGATCAAGGAGCATTGGCACACTGGGTGTTTGAGCACAACGGACACTACATAATGATGACCTGCTCTCTCATCACCTTCCAGGCATATTCTTTGTTGCATACGTTCTGGATCTGATAGCAGTATGTCGTGATAAGGTTGTTGAATAGTGATCATACGAGGTCTCTGTATGTAACAAACTAAATTACTAATGCAACATAATGATGTGTAATTATTGAGCAAAAATTATTTTAAGGACAATTAACTCCACTTATCTACATATTGAAATCATATGTTGTAAACTTTTGTCCTCCGAGACGGACATTTTTTTATTCACACACACACACGCGCTCTCTCTCTCTCTCTCTCTCTCTCTCTCTCTCTCTCTCTCTTCCTCCTCTTACTTAGGTGAACTCTTTTTCAGCTTCATAAAAGTCATAGTTACTATCTTATTTTACTAGACTTCACTGCTATCAGAGAATTATGTCACCAATCTCAGTGTACGTTGATTAACAGATTAACTCGTTACGTCAAGCATGAATAACGTAACTGATCTAAACAATACAGTTGTCAACAAGTGCACGTAGCCTACTATGAGGCCATACCAATATGTAGTCCAGTCTGTATTCTTACGTCAAATGCAAGTATCCTTGGCTAAACTTCGCTATTCTGTTTTTGGAAAATATTTAATTAAAAATTTTGTTCAGTAATGAAGAAAAATGTGTTTGAAGGACTAAGATGTAAATCGTAACAAGGACTTACAACCGTCACAGATTAAACGTTGCTCTTAAATCAAACCCCCAAAACGTTGACGTAAGTGAAGTGTATGAGAAGTAAATTTTGTAGTTATTAGAGAAAACGGCAGGAAATATCAGTTTTAGCTACGCAAAGATTCGTGTGAATTCGGTTAACATCGGAATTCGCCAATAGTTGTGGCAACTCCCACTGATTCTACTCTAACTTCACAAAATATTCTCTTCTCTGATTAAGATGCAAGTATATTTAATTATTATAGCATTACTATTTAGGCTAAGTAAAACTATATTATAAATTACTGTTAATATTTATATATTATTTATTATTTTTATAAAACTTATAATTATATAGAAAAAATTAATTGTTAGTAATTATTTAGACCGATGTAATAACAAGGGCAGATGTTTTCACAACGCACATCACTAAAGAACGCAACGGTGACTTCAAAACTGTTAACATTGAAAATGTTTATAAGGACGTGTCGCACATTTGAAAACGACCGCTGGTGCGTGATCGAAAATGGGAACCGGTGAGTTTCCATAGAAACTACTTCTTTGTTGTCAATAACGTAGTACACATATAAAACTTCGCTTATGAATGCGACTACATTTAACTTATAATCTGTACATTGGTAAATGAAGAATGAATTCACTGATTGGTGAATGAAGAATGAATTCATTGATTGGTGAATGAACATAAATATATATATTTTTTAGATTTATTGAAGTATTTTCAATGCCCTTCTCTGTGCATTGCGTTTGTGCAATGCCTGTAAATTTTTTTCTGAGTACTCACTAATATGACAAATATTGAGTTCTGCGTCGATGATGACAGCTATAAAATATTGTACAAGTTCGTCTATGAAGATAATGTTTAAATAAGTTACATACAACATTTATTTCGTTTATACAACGAAATGTGCACATGGATCTCAAAATGATGATAAAAATGCTAATATTTGATATCACACAACACGTGGAGAAATCAGTGATATTGTTGTATCCTTTAGCAACCCTACCTCTTCAGAATACCTACTAATCCATAAGTTTTTTCATAAAAAATTGTAGCATATTTTCTCTACGATTAGTCACAATGTAGGCTACTGCAGAAAGTATTAGTAGTTATTTCCAACATATTTTGTTCTTCTAACAGCAGTCGGAGGAAATAAATAATAAATCTGGGTAGGGGAGGATTCCGTGATTTGTCATGTGGAATGTACAGAATAACAGAAGTTTGTTTTACTGTGTAGGGGAGTTGTGAAAAACGCTGTAACGTGATAATATCATCTGAGGAGCTGCTTCGTAAACATGCTGTTGACTTAGATTCATAAGCTTATATTACGAAAACAGTTAATTATTTTATAAATCCTATGTAGGCCTACTACAAACACCTTGTTTTTTTCTTTTATTCTGAAAAACGTTTGGAAGTAATTTCTTAGTGGTTGCAAGACTTGGGTATAAAAGTGTTTAGAAGCCCCAGAATAAGTTTTATTTATTGGGCGCAGACGTAACAGCAAGAAAGTGTAGAGTTTGGATGACAATAAGAAGTTTTTGGTTGTCACTACAGCTATCCAAGTCTGGATGATTTGGATTATCCCTAAGAGACAGAATGTTACACAGTTTTGCAGTTTTCAACTCTGTAAACCGGGTCTCATGAGTCACTGGGATAGACGAGGTTAATGAAATTTAATGTTTGTTTAACCAAAAATATTTTTAAAGATTTGCATTCAAGTCCATGTTTACTTTATGGCATACCTTACTGATTATGTTTAGGCCTGTCTGTAAAAGAATATCAGACTACACTGCACAAAAATAACGAACTTATGTAACACCATTTTTGCGTATAATGAGTTATGGTCATTACACTTTGATATGCTTATTACAGCAGTCATGTCTGACAGCACTTCTAAACAATCACTTTCAGCTGGTACCTAACAGCCTTATCACATTCTACGCTCCAGTATTATGATAAAGATTTACGCACTTCCTGTTGTAAACAAAATTGCAGTATCATGAAGATTCAGATGTGCTTGAGACTGAGATTAAGAAGCAGATTCCAGATGTGGTTGCCAGTTATAACTTTCACGACAATTCTCAAACCAACAGTATTAAATTCTAAAAAAAAAAAAAACAGATAGGCAGTGTCGGACACTGCCGCAGTTATTTTCGTGAAAACGTCAATCGGTTATAGTATATTGAAATTAAATAAAATTTTTGTTTTGAATCGTTTAATTCATTTGCAACTTACATTTATTGAATACAGGGTAGTGGTATGAGAAGTAGGATACATATGGCTTTGAAATTATTTGAATACCTCTTGCAAATGTCAAATCTATACAAGTTTTCCCTTGCGTGGTTGGTTTGTCCAAATCATTCACTAGTTCAAGTTTAAAGAATTTCTGAAGGTATGCACGTAAGAGTTCTAAATTTTCGTCACTATTGTTGAAATTGCCCATCAATACGAGCGGTATGTCACTATTTTATTCTAGTTCGAATGTTTCTGCGTATTCACTGTATTGTATCAATTGGCTTATGATGAGCAGCTTGATGTCATTATAAGAGAGTCCAAGGTGTATATAAATGCTTGCCAAAATTATTTGATGATTGCTGGGTATAGTTATCTTTGTTATGGCAATTTCTCCAATATGCGACCTTACACGCAACACTGCCTCGAAATGTGGCAAGAGTTTGATGTCAACTGGGATACACGACCATTCTAAGTTGACTCTGGAGATGTACACTGCTACGCCACCACCTCGCCCCTCGTTTCTTTCACAACATTTGTATACAATGCGAGATAAGTCTGTCATGTCGATAGAGTCTGGGTCTCGTAACCAAGTCTCAGTGAGAACGATAATGTCCGCCTTCGGTATTAACTCGTCTGTCTGTAGGTCTCCCACATGCGCTTGCAGACTCTGTACGTTTAGATTGACTATGATGAATGTCGACATAGGGCGTGGAGGCTCTCTCGGGAGGCTGTGCTGCCATTCGCAAAATTCTTTGATCGCTTGTGCTACAGTATGAAGCCGATGACTCCCGAGGCGCTCGTATTCGTCTCTTATTTCTTTGACTGACGGCGACCCCGACCCAGAGGCGTGGTAGAATCTGTAATAATTCTTCTCATTTGTCAGATAAAGGACCTCGAGACTCGTGACTCGACTCATGGCCACGTACACAAGTTGTTATTGCTGGTTCTTATTGTAATCGTATACAATCGAATCGAGTGTACCACCTTGAGACTTGTGAATGGTCAGCGCACAGGCCGGAGTAAGTGGAAATTGGATGCGCCTACATTTGATCGTTCCGCCTAGACTTATATTGCTCGTCCGTAATGCTATGGGTATCCATGCTCCGTCTAATACTCCTGGCTTGCTCATTATCAAGGGCTTGCTTTTAATTTTTAAACGCCGCCCAATGTTATCTGGATATTCCAACCACACCCGTAGCGAGGGAGATGCTGTGGTAGGTACAGTAGTTGAAGTGGATGGTTGATCGGTTGTGCTGTTGTCGAATATCTCAATGTGCCTCAGTGTTCCGATTGTCCCATTGACGATTCCATCTTCGACATCGACATTTACAGTAATCATATACGGATTCCCTGTAGCCAAGTCAATCTTGTACGGCAGGCTGCCGCCCTCTGCGAGACTCATCTTGTGTAAGCGCGTGACTGCCTTGGTGCGCTCCGCGTCACTCTTGAATCCCGTGACCAACAAGTCATCTGCGATTTTCTGCATACACTCACTTTGTGGGATTGCCTGGGAGTTGAACATTTCGACTTGATGGTTGCGATGAAAGAGGCGCACGACTCCTTGCAGATGTTCACTACACCACTCGACTGTTCTGAATCTTCCCTCTATGATTTTCCTCTGTTCGACACTCAAAGCCCGACCGTCACCTATAGCAGTCAATATCTCTGAGAACGCTACGTTTGCCTGTCGCATGACCCGTACGAGTTGGAAGTAATCGCGCGACTGCCACAATCCGTTACCACTGATGTTTGACGCGTTGCGCGCAAACTAGTATACCGGTGACGCGTTCACTGGAGGGAGTTGTCTGAAATCACCGCAGAATATCATATCCATACCTCCAAAGTTCTCCCCGTACTTGCCGGTTATCTGTTGTAGTCGTGCGTCAAGATAGTGAAATATGTGACTCCCAATCATGCTGACCTCATCTACAATCACACACTTTACATTGACAAACACATGTCTTTAGTGTTGCAGCGTCTCGTAACTCATGCCGTGTATAGTCCTCGATTGCGTCAGCCGGAATGCCGAGTGCACAGTGACTCCACCCAGAGCCACTGCGGCTTTGCCAGTCGAGGCGCATGCCACGTAAGAATTGTTCACAACGTTGTGTGCCTGAGAGAATCTGTTATACGTGTCCATCGCGAGCTTGAGAGTAAATGTCTTGCCACACCCCGCTGGCCCTGTAAAGAATATCTGTATTGGCGGCTCACTCGAATCGCGCGCGTGAATTCTAAATATTATTTGTAAAATTAATTCACGCTGCTCGAAATTTGTCTTGCGCATCAACTCACAGTAGTCCTGCATCGCCATTACATTCGATCGGTCACATTAGATGGTCGCTGTACAAAATAAAAGTCATCGTCGTTGGGCGCGACAGCATCAGCTTCGCGCCTCTCAAGCGCTGGCCCCGCTACACCATTAGAATCTCGCTCGTCTCGCCTCTGCTCCTCCTCAAGTATACACAGCGCCTGTACCTCCTCCATCAACGCGTCAATGTCAATGTTGTTCTGAAATTCCTTCCGACAGTTCATAATTTCCTCGCTTCGCGCGTCGTAAATCTGAAGAAACTTGTCGCGATCCAAAATGTCTCGTACCTCGTTTCGAAATGGAAGATATAGCGTCACCATCTCCCTCTTGAAGTTGTTGAGATCGCCTATGTCGTAGTTTCGAAATCGTATGCCCCTACAAACGTCGCGTCTTCTATATTCGGCTTCAATATCGTCGCAGGTGTCCTCCTCTCCATCTTCTTCGTCATCTTCGATATCCTTGTTACCGGCTCGCCTCTTCAAAGTACTCGGCGTATACCACGCGGCAAATTGGGCCAAGTTGATTCCCTCGAGATTTCCAGGCCTCTCCTCGTAGCGTTGAATGACACTCTTGGTCCAAATCTCCACGCTGTCTGCAGCGATGCCCTGTCTGTCCATAACGGACTTGCGCTTCCTCGACTTGTAGCGCTCTATCGGCCAAACTGTAGGTATCATAGTCACGTACCTTGAGGCTTGACTCATCGGCTGCCTCAGCAGATACCACGCCGCCTCTTATGCGCTCATCTCTACGCTGTTCAGTACACGCAACCCGACTTTCGTGAGCAATTGTTGTCCGTCACAGTCTGGGAATTCCTCGTGGAGTTTGATGAGCTCGCGGTGCAGCTGACTCATGCCCCTGTTTGATTTATTGACATACTCTACAACTTAGGAGGCACAAGAATATTCATCCAGAATCAATTGAAGATCACTGTTGGAATTTAAAACGGAGGCCACCCATGGGTTGAATGTATTGATGTAGATCTGATGTAAGTCTCGCTTAAAGTATACACTCGGCCTCTTAATCGTAGAGCGCACCATGTCCAGATATCGCGGGTAGTCGAGCTTGTCGATAAGAAAGGCCCACATGTCGCTGTTAACCCTAGTCTCCAGTCGTTCTCGCACCTTGGTGGCCTTGCGCTGAAGGACCGCTCGCCTTGCGTCATCCTTACTCAGGGGTAACAACACTCGAGACTCTGCCATTGGCCAGTAAGGGATGTTGAATCTACAAGTCTTCTCACCTCGCTTGGTACAAGTGAACGTGTGCTTATGCGTCTGATTACCGATGTAACTCTCATCTCGCAGTGTCGACTTGTCGGCTGAGCACAGTGTATCGAGCATCCGAATCGTCTCCGGCATATCCTCGCTGACTCGCTCTCGCGGATCTCCGTTAAGCCACAGGAGGATGTGCGCATGTGGGCTGCCCCTGTGTTGAAATTCTATGCGCAAGAAGTAGTCGACAACACGATAGTGCCCAAACAGATTCCTCGTGGCCACCTTGGACTCCAACAGAGACATGACAGTATCTACTAGCTTCTTAAAGTAGACACAGCAGATGACTGGATCCTCGTTGACCAAATGCGCACTCTGATACGCGTGCAGTCGTTCCATTATATCGCCCTCGCCGAGCGGACCAAGCGACGCGTACTCCTGCGACCACTTGTTCAATATGGAGAGCAAATGTGGCCAGCGCGTCTCGTTTGCACTCATCGTGAGAAAGGCAGTGGGCTTACCGAGCTGTCGAATCATGGTGAACAAGTCCTTCTTCCTATTGGACCAATACTGCACTGAGTTTGGAATACTCTTCAGAAATGCCAAGTTTGTATCGATCATTCCATCTACAAACTCTTTATCCTCAATCATCTCACGAGTCACCCTCTCTGTCTGTCTGACGCATCTGAAAGCATTGAAGATGCAGTCCCTCACTCGTATGCGCAATATTTTCATCGCCATGTAGAGAATGTGACTGGGAGTGACGCCACGGCGATCGCTTCGCCGTATCTCAGAGGTACACATCATAAACGGAGTGACTGTGATACTCGGCTTGAATTGTCTCGCGACACCATAGTATATGGCCGGAAACGAGAGCTCCTCAGCGTGTAGATTGTAAATTATATTCAGCGGGTGTGAATGTTGACCGGGAGCAATATTGAGACAGTGGTCCTCATTCCACAGCATAGTGTGTTGTCTCGCCTGTACAATCTCTGAGGGTGGCACTCCATCCACATTCATAAATTCCATGTTGTCAGCATCACTCGCCTCTTCACGTCCACTGTCATCACCCGCGGACACATTCGCAGTGAGGTTGTTGAGATCATCTTCGATTTTGTAGTAGCGATAGAGCGGCTGCGCCGTCAAGTACCCTAGCCAGCGCTTGAGCACTGCCTTCTTTACATAGCCACTGAGGTAGCTAGTTTTGTGCACGATATTCTTCTTCAAATTCACATTTATGGCGTAATCGTCGTCGAGAGAGCCCGATAACTTTGATACCATGGTATCGACACTCACTGGGATATTGATCACTTGGCCGACGGTACCGTAACTCGATCCTCGCAGCCTGCATATCTGTATGTAAGGGAGTCGCGGTGAAATCAAGCGCTCAGTCAAGGGATCGAGTTTGGGCAGAGGTGGGTCTGGGATCGGCGGATATACGAAACCGTTACTCTGACTCAACGCTAGAATCCGCCCCTTAGAACACTGCGCCTTACAGTTGTTACAGAGCTTGAAACCACTCACGTCCTCCGTAGGGAACTGTTGTCGCAGTACGCCAGTGATACTCCTATTGGTAGGCTTCAAATCATTTTTGAACCACAGGCGGTCTCAAATGTCACATTTATGGCCAAAGTCGTTGTCTAAGAATGTTTTGCCGGAGGCGGTTGCCAGAGGCGGGACCACTCGAAACCGTCCGCCAAGTCGACGAGGCAGTTGCCGCGTTTGACGAGGCTGTCGTATCTGCGATCGACGCGTCTTCCAGGATGAAGCCTGGCATCACGCCCCACTGGCAGCGGATCCCTGAGGAGACGAGTGCTCTCGCTTGCGAGAGAAATCGCCTCCGGAGACGCTGGCAGTGGACCCGTGATCCGGCCGACAAGGCGTACAACCGGGCGACTGGCATTTTACGTCGTGAAATGCAGGCCTACCGGAGACGCTGTTGGGAACTCGCCGTGGCCCAAGCGGGGGACGGATCGGACGAAAGTAGCCCTTACCGGATACCTTCGGCGTTGGTAGGGAAGAGGCGCCGACCTCGTATCCCACCCATTGCTGGACCTTTCGCTCAAATCCTGGCTCCCCCGGAGGCGAAGGCCGAGTATTTAGGCGCGTGTTTCGAGCGTCAGTTCGCTCCAAACCCGCCCATGGACTGGCACTTCGATGAAGAAGTCGAGAACGAAGTGGAAGACTTTCTGTCTCTTCCGATCGCTGCGGAGCCCGAACCCATAACTAGGGAAGAGGTCACAGATCGATTCATTGAACTCGTACCGAGAAAAGCTCCTGGCGCGGACGGCGTCTCGAACGCCGCTCTAACTCGACTCCCGGAGCAAGGAGTACTTTTCTTGGTTGCGCTGTTCAACGCGTGTCTAAGACTGGCCTATTTTCCCCAGAAATGGCGAAAGGCGACGGTCATAGTGCTCCCGAAGCAGGGAAAGGACACTTCCCGTGTCGACAACCTCCGGCCCATTAGTCTACTGTCAGCCACGTCAAAGTTCCTCGAACGTCTTGTACAACGGAGAGTCCTAGACCATCTAAGAAACTTCGATGTACTGGTCCCCGAACAGTTCGGTTTCCGTGTGGGGCATTCCACCACTCATCAGCTGATGAGACTGGTGGAATACATCACGGGCGCCGGCTGTCGGAAAGAGCAGACTGTCGCCTGTTTCCTAGATGTGGAGAAGGCCTTTGATAGTGTCTGGCACGACGGGCTCTTGTTCAAGCTCCGGGAAATCCAGCTCCGAGATTGCTACCTTCGCTTGATCGCTAGCTTTCTGACGGAGAGGACTTTCTGCGTGAGAATAGATGACCATGTCTCTTCCGAGAGACGCATTACAGCCGGGGTACCTCAAGGTAGCGTTCTAGGACCTCTCCTGTTCTCCGCGTACGTCAACGACGCATCCAGAGAGCCTGGAGTCCAGATGGCCCTGTTTGCCGACGACAGGGCGGTCTATACCGCCGATCGGAACGCTGACAGGGCTATCCCATGACTCCAGCGCGCACTCATTGCGTATTCGACGTGTACGGAAAGCTGGAAAGTTGCCGTCAACGAAACCAAGAGCTCCGCGGTGCTATTCTCAAAGCGCCTGAAAGAACCACGAGGACGAGTGAGACTCGGTAGAACGTATTTGCCCTGGTCGAGAGAGGTTAAATACCTGGGTGTCCACCTTGATCGTCGGCTCACCTGGCGTGCCCACACTGAGACGATGCGTAAGAGAGCGTTCGCTCGTCTCGCCCAACTGTTTCCGATACTTGTCAACAAGGCTATGACCCGCAAGCTGGGTAAGTTGATCGTCAACGCATACCTGTTGCCGATCATTACCTACGCTATTCCCGTCTGGGGTTACCTCGCAACCGTTCATAAAAGAAAGTTGGAAAGCGTTCTCGATAGGGGTCTTCGGCTAGCGGCCAAAGCCCCCTATCGGTTCCCTTCTCGACTTTTGAGAAGAGGACTCGGTGTCCGCTCCTTGGATGACACCGCAATTCGACTTGCACGTAAATTTTACGTCCGAGCTGCGAGGGCCCAGACAAACCCTCTCATAGCTGCCCTTGGCAAGTACCGTACACGTCCAGGTGATTCTTGGAAACGGCCTCGGCAAATACTGTAGTAGGACAGCCTAGTACGAGCATGCCGTTGTAGCGGCCACTAATTAATTAATCAATATTCCGTCTGGACAGGACTACTAGGCAGGAGCCCCTACCGGAGGCTCGGTACTAGAAAACCATTGGGACGTCTCACGACGCGCATCCAACAGCTCTGGCGGCAATAAGATTGTTTTTTTAAAGTAGTTGTCGGCCCCAGTACAAGTCCAATTTTGGGCCCCCGTCGCCATATTGGATATGCCAAGTGGGTCCGATGGGTCTGGGTCGACCTCCATTGCACTCTCCATCTCATCAGCAACGAAATCCACATCCATACTTGACCCAGGCTCGTCAGATGCCGCCTGAGTTGTCAGAGCGCGCTTACGTTGCCTATATTCGCGGCGGTACTGCGCGTTGGTTTTGGTTCCGGGCCCGGCGTTTTCGGTCATCCTTCCCAATCCTTCCTCTTTAAAACGAGACTAAGATGGCGGCGCTATGTCTATTTTTAGCCGAGTTATTTGAAGTTTGAAATTACTTCGACAGAAACTGTCGCTCATTTGGGCGCGATTGCCTCCCCACACCCGGCATCGATTTTAAAGACGTTTTCAAGTCAAAAAGTACCTAATGAATCTGTGCTTATAGTTTTCTCAACACGCTATTCATAATATATTCATAGTTCATTCATAGTACAACTTGAAACTCAAAATTGACTTTGTTTTGCATATTTCATTTTATCATCGCTCGCTTATCATGATCGCCATCTCCTGCAACTCAATCTGTGTGTTTTGTTAGTAGCGAAAGTGAAGATGCTTTGAAATAGTGAAGACTGTAGCTGTTGTCACTACAGCACGATATGTAACAGAACACTGAACGTGTTCTGATGGCTCGTCGGATAATAAGATAAAAATGTGTAATACTCATCAGAAATCAACAATTATGTTGCAGAATATTGTAGCGCCTTGTCGACTATTAAATTCTTGTTTGGTTTGGCGGGACGACACAGGTACTCGGCAAGTTATCTTTAGACGATCAAAGTGGTATTTGAGTGGGAATTGTTAACAATGCCTCGGTCAAAAGGATGACAGTCGAAGCCTTTGATGTAATACTGTGTTCTTAAAAGAGCGGTACGTCCCAACATTGTCTCTGTGTACCAATCAGATTGCATTGTTAATACGATAAGATTACCATTTTAAGTCCCCGTTCATATTCATTGACTTCAGCTTATCACCTTCAATGGAACCAATCCGTTGTGTCGTCGTCATTGTGCTGTCGGTATAGCCGTTGTTTAACGATGTGCATACGTCAACAACGTAACTACAAGGATGCGAAATATAGAAATAAATACGACTGATAACAGTTGCTTTTGAAGACGGGTAACGGTTTAAATGAGGGAGTTTTACAAACGACAAAATGTTACATGCAGTCTATTCTGTTAATCTGCGGTTCAGGAAATTTATTGATTTTGTAACTGTTGTTTCCGTGGTACTGAATTTAATTCCAATGTACTAAGATCGATATTCACGTAGCAATTTCAATGCACTCCATAAAATCTATAAATAATAACGAATAATAGTTAAGCTACGACGTGAGTACGATGAAGCGTAAAATATTTCCACTGTCCTCTAATTTAAGATCCACCCAATGGTGTTAAAAATGTTACACGTTCGATCTAACATTCTTTGAAATTTCCAGGAAGCGTCAACATAGTTTTCAATCCACCTCGCTCACGTTGCCTTTCAGCTTCTGAGTTGTTTCGTTAGGCTACTTCTTGTTCACTTCCAGTCTTCTGGTCTCTCTCTCTCTCTCTCTCTCTCTCTCTCTCTCTCTCTCTCTCTCTCTCTCTTTAGATTTAGTTACATTCTGTATTTCAGGATCAGTCTTCTGTATTAAATAGAGGGTAGGTCTACTCAGATTTTTATAATCCCAGTAAAACATCGTTAATTCAGACTGTTTGCGAACCTTCGTCTTAAATGAACATATTTATCCGAATTGTACAGGACTTCACACGTTACTTGTAACTACACAGCATAAAATGATGCGGATTCTCTGCTACACAACAATGAAGTAAAACGTTTTTTGTTTTATTTTTCATATTAATTTTTTTCTTATAACTGATGAATTTAACGATAATTAAATTAATTAGATATACTTAATTAAATATATTTAATCAATTAAATAATTTAATATAATTAAATTAGACGATATTCTAATGGTAAAACAAAACTTACGGAAAGCGTTAACTGACGTAAAGTGTCTCATTTATATCGCAAAAATAGCAATAAAACAGAGCAAACTAAAATTTTTTAACTGAATTTGTGATTGAGACAGTACTAGGCCTATATACTTTACAGTAAAAATCGGACACAAACATCACTGAAGCCTACAAACAATACTGCTTATACAAACGTCAGTTAACCCCGTTGCTAAGCTTTCGTGGTTCCATAACAAGTTTCTTTTTCGGTTTAACAAAGGTTGTTTCATTTTTCTTATCCCACATGTTTCGCACAAATTACAGTGAGCCACTGAGGATGTCTCATCACAATATACGCGAAACGTTTGGTGATATGATAAAATTACCTAAAAAGGAAGTACAAGCGGTACCTAAAAACGAAGTTGTAAACATCGCTTAGATCTACAGTACTTAAAGTCTGCATGGAAAAAAGGAACTTAATTAAAAGAAAGAAGGTTTACTTAAAAATAATTCACTGAGCTGTTCGTAGTCAAGACATGCTACTGAGATGGCTAATTACCGCGTACGCTTTTTCGTCGATACACTAGAATAGAAATTTAAACTGTTGTAGAAAATGTTTCCTCAATAATTAATATCAAATGTTTCACAAATTCTAACAGCAGCCCAAACTGATGGGATGAGCTATGATTCCGCTTTGAACAGCAAGATTCCCCCTACTTTGCAAATGTAGGGTTTACACAGCGTGCTTTCTTATTTTTATCCAGAACTATTTTCCTAGAAATTCAGCATTGTTGTTGTTTTTTATACTTTTTTTTATCGAAAGGAATTGGGTAAAGAAAAAGGTAGCTCGCACGATTAGTACCTAGTGTCGTTTTAATTTTCTTATTATTTAAGAAAACAGAGTATGCCGCCTAATTTCATACAGCTTTACTTTTGAGAAGTGTCAATTAATTTTTTAAAATTATAAAACGAATCAAAAAGTAGACTTTCGCAATTAATTCTATTCTTTTCAAACGTTCTAAGTCTTTTGCAACTTGCATCAACACACAAGCACACACACACACACACACACACACACACACACCATGTTTTTGGCAGTGGACTCGTGTTTGAATGCTATCAAATGTACATTTTAACTTAAGAATTTCCACAGTGCTCGCTCAGTGAAGTCAGCAACTATTGTCGAGACAGACTGTTGAAATATTTGTCTCTCTTTTCAATCAACTGTTTGAACTTACAAATGCAGACTAGGCATGACACCTAAATCCTCAGTATGCACGTCTGCAGCTAGTTTTTAGTCGTGTTTGTAATTACGCATATAATTTAAAATTACTTCACGATAATTAATGAAATTAAATTTGATTTTACATCCAGTAACTATTATTATTATCCTCGAATCTTTAAACACAAATTTACGAAATTTATAATTTACTTAATATTCGTGATATGAAAGAACACATTTTTTAAGCTCAGAATTCAAAAACATGATCCGGTGTTTTGGGGACTTAAACTTATTCGCATTACTTTTGCATAATTTTCCTTCAGTTCATAATATTAACATCCGTCTCATACAGTATTTGCACATGCTTCAGTGGATATGTGGTTTAAGAATGACCTATCTTACACTTTCTTGTTTAGTACTTTCATCATTTTAAATATTTTTTCATAGCTGTATTTCTTATTTTATACTGTATATTGTACTACATTGTGATGATCTGCATTTTCAAATTATTCATCTATCTCATTATAGTTGTTTCTTATATATAAATTAAGTCTCACCTATACCACTGAGAATGCAACATCAGAGAATGGGCGTACCGGTACGTTTGATGTTAATAATAATCTTAGTTGTCGACTGAAAAAGTTTTGTTATTAAAAGTTCTAACTACGCGAGATTAATGTGTAAATTACATTCTATATTTAATATTTCTTCCCCTTGTCTTATGATGTGAAAATTTCTAATTTTTTTTCTGGGGATTTTATTAACAATCTGGACATTTTTTTAATCTGGATTATTTCCACATCTTCATATAGATTGTAATATCTGTCGTAATATAAGATATTGTTTCCAGATATCTTGTTAACTGCGTTAGAATGTTTAGATATATTCTTATTCAGATATCTGTGATAAAATTCTAATTGACGTTATCCACTGACAGACATTAATTGTTCTGTAATCTATTAAAACAGTTAGTTTGGACTGATCTGGATTTTGTCCACTGTTCATTATTTGTTTCACTTAGGACAAATACCGAATTCGCTTCCCGCTAATGAACGACCTCATCCTATAGTACCCCAGTTCGTATTTGTGTTCCTTATTGTAAGTTCATATGCTTTTATGTTTAGTCTTAATTCATGTAATTTAATTTAACATTTTGTCAATACGCATCGTTTTTTGACCTTGATCAAAATCAAGGGTTCAATGTCCAATGGGAACGGAGGCTGCAGAAAGGCAGCTACAGACGTGTACAATTCCGTCTCGCATGACGGACAACGCGTCACACAAAACTTTCGCTCGAATAACCTGTTATTACAAGTTCATTAAAACCGCGATTATTTATATGTAATAAAACAATAAACGACCTCTGTGGACCGGTCCAGGATGTAATCCATCAGTGGAGACAATATGCCAGGATATTACATCAGGACGGCCGGCTGCTACCCAGCCACCTTATTCGATGCAACTAACGCTACGCACTGGTTCAATATTACAACTTTCAGATAAAACGATTACGAAATACTCTAACGGTATGCCAGAAAAAAATATGTTTTTTTGGCTACAATAGAAAACTAATTTCTTAGTAATGATTAATTGAATTGGATTAGATACTCGACGCCATTATCAAAAGCCAGACAGTACTCGACCTCAAAACATCACATGCAATAGGTTGTATGTATGTTAATAGGTATCGCCAGTTCCCTTATTAATCCAGGTAACATCACGCGAGTAGAGCAAAATACAGTTGAAACTGTCAAAAACAATACTGTTTACTATCAACATGAAAACTTTCAAATAACGTATTCTTTCTTGTACAGAGAAAACATCAACGATTAATAAGATATATCTAATCTCTCAATTCCTTCGCAGTATTTTGCAACTTTGCATTAAAAACGCGCGTGCGCGCACACACACACACACGTTTGGCTTTCTCAGTCTTATGATTGGAATTAATTTTAGTGATTGTATTCTAACGTGTTTGACTTTTCTTAATCTTAAAACTGGTTTGAACATTTTCGAGCAAAGTATCACCAGTCCACAAACGTAAGCGTTTGTACATGTAATCTAAATACACTCCCCTCTTTGTAATTGTGTAGCATCGAATGTAATTGTTCATAAATTATCAAAAAATGTATTTTATTACTTTAAAATAAAATGTAAAGCTAAAACTTAAAGTAAAACTAAAATGTTTCTACGCTTAGAAATATTTTCAGAATGAAGCACGTATATTAACTACCATATTTAATAGTTTGGTTTATATAACATTTTACTGATATGATCCAAAAATTGATTTACGTGTAATCATTGCACAAAATATAAACTTTACCGTGTTCTGAATATCATACAGGTATGTAAAGTGTTTTATAGATTCATATGATGTTCACCGTGTTATTTTTTCTGATCACAAGGTGAGAAGCCTTCTACCACCATACTTGTATAGCACTCATTGTAAAATACGACGTGCATTTTAATACATGGCGTTTGTGCTCTATTACGAGTGTCATTTGTTTGCAACTGATTTACATCAAGACAGAGATGAATAACAATGAGAAGAGAGAGGAAGCAAAGTTAAAATTATTCTAAAGTCAAACTGCCATTTAGTTAATGGTCAGCTACAGATTTATACTCACATTTAACAGCTTAAAATACACCCGTTTACAAAAAAAAAAAAGTATAATAAGGTAAAACAAAATCAGCAACAGAATTTAATAGTTCCGTTCAACTTTAGTCTTTCTATAAAATAGGCCTAAATACGTTACAACGAATGAAGAGTATTAAAAATATATGTTTTAAACATGACATTTATAATAAAAAATACAATACATTGAAATAAAAAATAAACTAATCTATTGGGTATAAACATTCCAATCTACTCTCGATTTAATCTCACTTTAAAATACTCTAATAATATCTAATCATACTCGCATTTAATCGATGTTTTAATGAGAGTACAAAATTATCGGTTGGGAGACCGGAAGCTTATTGAAGAATGAATGAGAGACGAATTGAATATATTTTCTGTGTATAAAAGATGGGAGAAGATTTGTAGGAAGGCCCTTGCAGACCTGGTTGTCGTGAAGACGGGAAAGGCTATAAAGGCTATTAGCCTATACCATGACGGCGACTATTAGTCGACATTAGCTCGACCTTCAAAACTGTGTAGTAAATCACATTTTGAATGGCATTCTGTAAAAAAAACACAATATACTACGTGTAGAATAGATGATATTACACTTATAAAGATGCACAAAATTCAAGTCTTTTGCATCCATATAATTCAACTCGGATAAAAAATTCGGAAATCAGAAAAGCTAAAAGGAAATTGAATTCTACTAAGTATCCAAATATATAAGTACAGCTGACTTATTTTGATGAAGTTGTCAATAACCAAACAGTTGTTAAACTATCAATCCTCACCTAAAAAAGTTTTTAATTTTCTTATAAGTAGGGCGATTCTGTCAATTAATATCAAATGCTAAAGTCGGTTAAAACAGAAAATTATTTTTATTTATTTAATTTTTAGATCTATCTACATAATGACCGGACCAAAATGGTATAAAGGCTGAGATTGCATATGTCATACATTTTGCCTGCATTCAAAGTTTAGGTTGCGTCATTAGTGGTGATATGCAATCTAATGTATTTCTTAGATTTCGTTATACCTGACTTAAATTATGATCTGAGTTAACGTTAATTTAGTAACTTTATGAGTGTTTTAGACTGCAGTAAAACTAAAATGGGAAGTTGATTTGCACCAATCTGTATGCAGTGTGTGTGTTTAAAACTCATGAGTCGTGTCAACGTACCAAGCCTTTCTGTAATTATATATAGTAACGAACTTTACTTAATTTCTAAAGACTGTAATACTGTTGTTTGTACCAGCAGTAGCGATTCTATTATGGACATATTGGTGAGAAAATTACAGTTCATTAGACATACGTGACTGAAGACAAAATGTATGATAATCAATAACGAGTTGTTCAACATGCATCTACTGTTGATAATCAACAACAGACGTATTGAGCGAGTTAATAAAATAAGATTTAGAAACAACTCTAAATTAATGCTGCTGAAGTGTTAAGTGAATAAAAACGACATGACATGAAGTTGTAAAAGCGAAATTATTGTCACCAATACAAGTTTACAATCGCTGTCAACTGAATTCTAAGTTTGAGATTCATACGGTACATTGTTACGATTTTTCGGTCTTATTATAAGCCAAGAGAATTGGACTCATGGTGAGCACAACATGAATAGAATTGATGCTTTTGAATTCTGGACATACAGAAAGTTTCTCAAAATATCATGGACGGCGAGAGCGACGAATGGTGAAATCTTACGATGGTTAATAAAAGAAAGAAACTGTGTACACGAAAGAACGCTGAAGTATTGTTGTCGATTGTTGCGAACATCCATGAGTATGAAATGCTAAAACTCATAATTTTTGGCAAAATGAAAGGCCAAGAAGAAGGATTTCGTGGGCAAAAAACTGCGAGAATGATTTCAGTGCGCATCAACAGACTAATTCAGGGCAGGTGATTTACCCTGTATTGATGCAGTGAAAGTGCGGATAGCCATGATGGTTGCCAACCACCGCCAAAACACGCGCAATAAGAAGAAGAAGAAGGACAACAACAGCAGCAACAACAAGAAAACATTCCTGTACTTAAAACAATGTTTAATAATTTTAAAGTTAGTCGTTGACAGGGGTAAGTTAGAAGACGTGAAATTTTCTTTACGTATATATGTATGTATGTATGATATACAAGTAGTTAATGTGGCTAATACCCACTGACGTTAGGTGGATCTGAACTCGACGAGATGGATTAGCATTTACCACGTTCCGTACTGACTACGCACTCGGACTGACCCACAAAATCGGTTAATCACTTCCCAAATTTATAAGAAGTTTGTAAGATTAGATCGTATGCTACGAGTTTACGATTATACACAAGACCGTTGTCTCTTTATAGTAGAAATGTATGCGGAAAGAAGGTTAATGAACAAAGAACGCAGGCTTTTACGGCCGCAATCTTATAGGAAATCGTTTACCGAGCTGTTAGGCCGTGGTTTGGAATCATTAAAAATTCAGGTGGTTCATTATTATTGAGGCGGTTGTTATTATTGAGGTGGTTCGTAATATAATAACGACGGTCAACAAACTATGAAAACTACACAAATCTACAACAATAACAAGATCCAGACGTTTCGTAATAATAAGATATGTTACCCAAGAAACATATTTAAGTTTATAAATATGAGTGCGTTTCTCTGGAGACACGTTCACTTTAAGTTTATAAATGGGAGTACGTTGTTCGGGAGATTTGTTCACAGTCCTTAGTCTCTCGCGGGTTTGATACCTCTTTCCCGCACCACTGAGTAATGACCGTCGTGGAAACGGCCGAAAGTTTTCATAGATTATTGACAGTTTTTATTATATTATGACCACCTCAATAATAACAACCGCATTTTTCATGAATTGGTGCGACGGCCTAACAGCCCGGTAAACGATTTTCAATTAATGAACAAAGTTGCTCACGCATGTCACGTACGCGCCGTTTCTTGAAACTCCCTTTACATCACGTTGAATCCATCTAACAGTTAGAGTGACTTAATCTTCCGACTGAAATCGTATTGCAATATTAAAAACATACTACTGGACTTTTTATTAAATAAAAATATGAGATTTACTCATACGTACACGCACCGTAGATCTCTAGAGCGGTATTTGCCAAAATATTTCCCGCGAAGCATCTCCAAGTGTACTGCAAGGAGAGTGGAAAGAAAAGTAAGTAAAAATAAATCTAGTTCTCAAAATTAGGCACCTACCATATCGTGGATTTAAAATATCCGTTTTTAATTCGTTTTCAAACGTGTTGCCTTAGTATGTTTTTGATGTTTTTCTCCCCTTATATAGTTAAAAAGATGCTTATTTCTGTGCTAATTAGTGGGAAAAAATAAAAAGTTCGAATGAAGAAAAACTTATTGTTTAATATACCCAAACATCGTCAATACTGCTGTCATTCAGTCTAGTACCTTTATAGTAGGAAAGTGAAAATTACTGTTCCAACACGAATCTGTCTCCAGTAAAGTGCTCCGTAAATAATATCTCTCTTAAAAATGCTTTGCGATTCAAAAGGTTTAGGAACGGTTGCTGCAGAGAATTGATTTGTGGTAATGCGTGCTTAGTCTCTGAGAGAATGGGCGGTCCATTAGTTGGTCCGAGCCACTCTGGATACGCCAGATAAACACGTCTGCACTAAACGTCACAGGTTGCTTCTGAAGACAGTCTTCCACGTCAATGTAAATCACGTGAAATGAAAGTCATCAGTTGAATACTTTGAAAATAAACACGAAATCAGTATATTGACGCAACACTTCAAGGAACTGTGTGACTAAGCATTCGATAACGCGCAGACCGGTATGACCACCTGAAAGTACAGCAAACTGCTTTCTATACAAGCAAAAAAAAAAAAAAAACCTGTCAGGCGGAATTTATTTTATTTCTTTCTTCAATTTCGGTTTAACTGGGTTGATTTAATTGTCAGAACCTAAATCCGGGACACTTTTAGCAAATACATATTTTCTCAAAAAACAATTGATTAAAAATACATTTTTACACACATTATTTTATTTGAACTGTTAATATCAAACACATGATTACTATCATGATGCGATTTATTTTTATTATTATAATGTTATTAAACATATTTTTTGACACACGCATATATATTTTGATGATTCTGAGCTAAGGCTTCAACTGTCAATATTTTTCAGGCGTACCAGCGTTTTTCAGAATTTGTCTTTGCTACAGAAACACAATTATAAAATTAGATGAAGTCCGTTTGAATATTGCAGAGAACTTGAAGACACCCAACTAAACGGTTTGTAAACATTTCTAGCGTTAATGATCGGATAAACTGATGTAGTTTACAAAGCTTAGAATTCCTTTTACAAGAACTAGGCAGTAGATTTCAAGCAAAAAAATTCTTTTACCGATCTTTTCTATTGAGTTCTAAAAAGGAATATAATAATAGAAAAAATAAACTAGAATTTGTTAACTTCTAGCCTGTTTTGTCGCCAGACCGTTGAATTTTCATATACGACATATTCCTTTCTATGCTGTCAAACTCCTATGCTGACATATTCCTTTCTCGTTGTCAGACTCTGTCGCGAATAAATAGTTACAGTGTTATAAATTCAGAATATATTATTCTTTATCCTTAACTCGCGTACTAGGAATATGTCAAAAAGGCAGCAGAGAAAGCAGCAAATGTCACGACCACAATAAGCAGATTTATGGTCAAAATCTAGTAAACTACGTGTGCTGATGGCTGTCACTCAATCACTCATGCTGTCTAGAGCATAGACATGGGCTGATACATTCAAACGCCAGAAAAACAAGATCCGCATGTTTGAGTGCAAAGTAGATGTGCACTGCAGGTTGTAGCCGCTTATCACACCGTTTCAGACACTGCGATGTTGGTAATTGCGGGCACAATCCCCGTTGACGTGCTGGTAGAAGAAATAAAATATATAGGAGACAAAAAGAATAGAAAAGGCCAAAATAAAAAGAACAACAAGAATGGTAACAGTGCAGAAATGGCAAAAACAATGGTCGCAGGGAATTGAAGGCAGATGGACAATGAAAGTCATCAAGAATCTGAACGCCTGGATAAGTATGAAACACGGGAAGATTGAATTCTACAGGAGACGGACTATTTCAGTCTTATCTTCTCAACGTGTGTAGGGCTGCTAGACCAAATTGTCCACACTGTGGACGTGAAAAAGAACATGATTACTATACATTTACCTATGCAACAAATGAACAGAAGAGAGACGTCACCTAAAAGGCATAGTGGGACCAATTACCCCGGACAACATCGTTGAAAAGATGCCAAGCAAGCGGGAATAGGCCTACTGGACTGAAATCGAGAAGGTCCCACGAAAGACGAAACAGATTAAGACCGCCGCAGAAACGTTATTCAAGAAACGTGAAGCCTAAATAGGCAGGGAATAGGCACACCGTGAAACACTGTGTAAACTTAGTACCACGGTACTAACGACAAAGGGACAAAGGAAGTACACACCGGGAAGCACAAGTGTAGGCATTTCCCCCCTCTTCGGAAAAAATTTCTCATCCTCACAAATTAATCAAAAATAACTGTATTTTGCGACTAATTTTTCCTTCCATTCTTCCTTTCTGTCATCCTCACCATCAAAAACTCATACAATATTTAAAATCCAGGACAAATTATAGAATGTGCCGGTAGTTTTTTACTGTATTACTTCTATTCTTCTAGTATCTTCTATTACTTCATTACTGTACTAATAGCAGCAGCAGCAGAGTAGTAGTATTATCTGAGAGTCTCAGTGTGTTTCGCGTTACTCTAGGATTTGACAGACTCGGTGTATTCAGCATAACGGTCGACAATTGTGGTCCGTCTGTGGTTTACGATATCAGAAGCCGATCGCTTTCTGTAACACTTCGCGTTTGAGCTACAACTCTACCTGTAATGAAGACAATAGCGTATAAATCAACATCAACAGGTAATTATTGACCTACAAAAAGGGAGCTGTCCGTAAACGCGTGTTACAACACCTGCATTGCAACGCAGTCTTCTGTTACACATTCAGACCCACGCATATAGGGTAATCGAATTCTCAATGAAGATGCCGGTCTTTGAGACTGCTGTTCCTTCATGGCTGCCATTGTCTTTACTTAAAATGTGATAAATACGAGTACATGCACAAGTCACAAAGCAAATTCATACACACATAATGAAAAAATACACAGAAATGATTCAATTAAAAAACATAAACACCTGAGCGTTATCAGCCATAGATTAAATTAGGCACAAGTGTATTGTGCAACGCTCGCTATCTCGCAATGTTTTGCAAATACGTGCGTGCGTGCATCTGTTCATTTGGATTCAGTCGGTGGTATAATTAATGTTGTGTATTCAGCGCGTGAACACCACCACACGCGTTGTGTAGTGTAGCCATATTAATGAACACCACCTGGCTGCACAGATTGTGTGACCTATGCTGCTGGGATAAATAAGGGAAAAGTATACGTTGCAGCACGAGTTTGGTATTGTCGACACCACACAGGCCTCTACGAACTGCACCACACAATCGCCTTGTAAAGCTGTGTGTGTGTGTGTGTGTGTGTGTGTGTGTGTGTGTGTGTGTGTGTGTGTGTGTGTGTGTGTGTGTGTGTGTGTGTGTGTGTGTGTGTGTGTGTGTGTGTGTGTGTGTGTTAATATTCTTGAATTTGTTCTGTACACATTGCTCTTGGTTTATTTTCTCCAAACAGACATTTAAGCAAGTATCACTTATTTTTGTTTGTGGTTTTCTAATAAGAGCCACATGAAGTTTATAAAAACTTAAAAAAGTAACAAACAATGCAAATTTTGAACATATTTATTTCAATTCAAAGTATGATCGACTACAGTTATGTATGAAAAGTAATATCGGGAAAATACCCACTACGGCCAGTATAACACGTATCCACCATTTACCAATATTCTCAATGTTTCTTAATATAATTGTGGTTCTGTCTCATGAATTTATGCCTCGAATCTCGTCTTTAAAATCATGAATAGTTTGCGGATTGTTGATGTGTACCTTACTTTTCACGTATCCCCCCACAAAAAAAATAATAATTGAGCGCGGTCAAATCTCACGAATTTGACGGGTAATTGCATGGTCGGTTCGTGAAAAATTTTTGTAAATTATTTCTTTAACCCTGCTGTATATCGGAACGTTGGGACCACATACAGTACACTTCCACATCAATAGATTCTGGTCACAACATTTTTTAATAACAAAATTTGATCAAAAAATTACTGTTCTTGGTCTGAAGTAGTACCAAAATTCTTCTTATCCTTAGTACATAATTGTTGTCCTGTAGCATAGCTGAGTCGGTGACCTTGAAATCCATCCGGCTTATTCTTTTGAGATTTATGAGTATATGAATTCTTACGTGAATGGGGGTTAAAGATATATCTAGAATACAAGGGTTGTACCAGTAGAGATCTTATCAGAAATTATCATATTGGAATGGAGCAAAGCATAGCTGAAACCTTAAATGAGAAAATCTCCCGGTACAAAACGGAGTGGCGATTACACGTAGAGAGAATGGATCCAACTAGATTTTCAAGAAGAGCCCTTGACTAACATCCAAGGGGGAAGAGAAGTGTGGGAAGACCCCGTAAACGATGGTTGGTAGCGTTTATCGAACTTCGTGGAGTTGACACTGAACTTCTACAATAGTTTCAGCTGAATGAGATAGGGAAGACGCACAGGCGTCTGTACAGACCAAGTTTTCTACCTCTACTGCGAATTGTTTAACCTATTGGACAAATATACGGGCAAAAAAAGTCACCGAGTCTGATAAATAAATGTGATTTATATTGCATACTAATTTTCTGATACGTTTTAACGGCATGAATACGTTACTCTATTCTATATCTCTCCACAACTAAAACTGTAATGCTCAACAGACATAAGCTAGAGTTGCGAAAACTTTGGGGATGCAAAAGAAACAAATTTGGAATTTAAAATTTACTGACGAATACAAAAGTTGAAATATTAGAAGTTTACATACGTAGTCGCACGTACTCAGTAATATGTCAGCATTACTAATTAAATTTGAAATACGCGGATCAATGGGTAAGAGAATGGTGTGGGAGATAGACTTCTGTTATCTATTATATGTGTATGCGTGTTGGCTGTGCATACGGGGGGTGATTTTCAATTAAAAAATTAAGTGATGACCATTCAAATCTTCTTCGTGTATCTGCTATGCCAAAATTCAAAAACTGTTAATGCGCACAATTCTGATTAACGGCTGTATGTTTCTGAATAGACTCTTCAGTTTTTACGCGGAATCTTTGAAGAACATGTAAGGTGGATAACATTCACTTAGGTGTGGGAATTAAATTAGGTTTACTTCGTTTAACGAACGCCGATGAGGTATTTTGTGATGTGATATCGATTCTAGGCGGATTTCCTACGGTTACCATGAATATTGTGGAGAAAACCGCAATTATAAACTCACATATTGATTATTTTTAAATATATAATAAAAAGACGTCACCATTCAATCGACTGAGCTTTTATGGGTTATGGGTAACATACCTTCACCACAATGGGTAATAATCAGCCCACAGGATGTGAGACATGATTAGCAAGTATTGCAGGACCCCGATTTCTTAAACGACCTAGTTTCACTTTTCGATTATGAGGCCATTCTAAGGAGAAATTTACTATGCAGCGAAGAAACTGTTTCCCATACGCCACATTATCGTCGTTTGGAGTTTACATGAGAACGTCAATAAGACTACATTCTGAACAGAGATCACCTGAAAATGAGGTCAGATCCATATAAGATTGTAAACAAACCAAGTGGTTGAAAACTAACGAAGACAATTAGTCTATTTTCGTGAGTCTTACGCCTACTCATTTAATATGCAAACAGATGAATAATGGAACGGAAATTAGTCACACACTGGAATTGCCGTCGATTTGTCAAATGGACATCTACTAAGCTGACAGAAACTACTTATACTACACTGTTGCCTTTCGTCGATTAGTTAATCGTTCAGGAAAGTGAAGAATACTTGGAAAGGGCAATGCACTTTTGCAAATGATCATGAATAATCATGCTTCCTCGACATGACGGTCTCCGTTAGGAAAAAAAAAAATAGTAGTCTTTACAATTAAACAGCCGAACCCGATTTAAAATTATATGTGACGATCATGTCTGGAATCGCTATTCCATAATATTTATTTTACGTTTTCTATGTGATTCGATTGACGATTTTGTTTAGGTTTGGTAAGTTTAATGATTTTACGGCTGTTTTTAATATATATTAATCAGAGAATTTTATATTGGCAGTAGTCTCTATCGCCCAATGTAATTTGGTGTATAATTCAACTACTATACGCAAAAAGTTAAGAAATGTCAACTTTAAATTGTTTTCCATACTTTAACAAATTACACCATCCTGAGGTACGTTACTGTTATATAGTTCTTTAGTAGGTTTGGTTGCAAGCAAGACTACATTATTAGAAGCAAAGACGTATGGTCGGAATAACGACTATTCTCTGTTGTTAATAAAATTAGCCAGTACAAATGAAATTGGTATCTCTACGTACAGATATTTTAAGCGGAAGGCTACAGAGAGTATGGCGCATCTTGCGAGTCCGAACAGGTTTTGCACAGCTGATGGTGACGATGTACACGAGTAAGCGGCTACGACTAAATAAACCATACGAAGGAAACATCATGAAAATAACTTAATATGGCTGTAATATTTAATTCAAACTACGCAGATTTCTGCTCCCCCTCTCTCTCTCTCTGTAGCCCATACGAGGTATAATATTGAACACAGCCATCCTTCAACTTTTCAATCCAGACGATTTCTGGCCGTTCTCATCCAGTGAGAGTCACCTAATTTTTGTAATGTCATAATCATTCTAGGACATTTCCAAGGCGTCATTTATTTATCATACTATTCAATCTGTCATTCCTCGTTAAGTTATTCCCTCTAATTTCATCTTAAATTTTGCCACCCATATTGTAAATCCATTTATTTCTTTCCTTCTCTGTCTTATGTTAATACAAGTGTAGCGATCTTTCAGCGATGTACAGTAGTAAACTTCTGCTGCCGAACCTTAAATTATGTCAAGAGCAGTACTTATGTTTGAGGGATTCAGTACTGCTCCGTTTTGTAGTAACCTTATCCAGGTGTCGAACGGAACTCACGTGTTTGTTTGTTAGTTTACGCATACCTACATTTATTGTTCATTGTCTTGTGGTATGTTTCCCCACGATACGAGACCACTGTCTTCATAGACGGGCAGTGAACATCAGCAGTGGGTGTACGTCTGAAAGTAGCTTCCGAAGCTATTAATTTGCCCGCGACGGGAATCGAATCGAAGCTACGTGGTGTAGTCGAGTCAACACACTACCGATTATGCAACGACCATTCTCTATTATTATTATTATTATTATTATTATTGCGTGTCAGATTAAGCAGAGGTCATCCTCCGGCTGAAGAAAGGCGACTTGGATCATATATAAAGTTATAAAGTAGAACAATGTAGATGTGAGCCATTGGGCGCATAGTACAGTCACTGAAGGAAAAAAAATTCAAATTAAGTGGCTTCTACGAGATTTTTTGCATAAAGTTAGATAAAAGGGTGAGAAACAATTTTTAAAAAAGTTTACATAAATTCAGTCGCAGTTTTTCGAAATGAGGAGGGGGAAGGTACAAAAAATTAGTTTGTTTCAATTATCCTGAAAAATAACAAATTTACGAAAAAAATACAAATTACGTAAATTAAAGAGAATTAAATTCTTTACAAAAAAAGCTATTTATCATTTTTTCTATCAGGCCAATACTTTGTGAGAAAAATGGAATTGAAATATTAGAAACAAATTGATTGTCAGAGTCCGCCCCGATGAGCGGGAAGGCTAATTTTTTCTGACATTGCAACATACAAAGTTTAATAAAATCCGTTATAATAGTCGTAGAGACAAATATCAAAAAACATTTTAAAGCTAAACGTCTGTACTTTTACGTAAAATAAAAAGAAAATAATTAAATTATTAATAAATACTTAAAATAAAGTAATAACTTTTTTGTTTTTTATTTTTTTCAACTACCTAATGCATAAACATATTACCAATTTATTACAAATGTTTTTACATTGAAAAAAAAAACTTCACAATATGAACTTTACATATATAGGTATTCGAAAAAATAATAAAAATTAGTATTGATTTATTGGCATAAAATAAGCGAGTTTTAAAATTTATCATTTTTTTGAGTTCGCTAGTATACATCATTTTCTTAACTTAAAATTTCTACAGAAATTTTCAAAATAAATATTTTTTAACAAAATTATGAACAAGTATTGGTCAAAGTGTCTTCTATAAGACTGCGGTGTAAAGAATTGTTAAAATTGAGTTAAATTTAAATAAATGTAACTTTTATTAATAAATGTAAAAATATGTCCATTGCGCGTATTAATATTGGTAATAGTTAAAAACTAAAAAAAAATATTAAAATGTAACTATTGTACGTAAAACTACAACAATTGAGGTTTCTCTTCTACATAGTGAGAATTTATATCCGTGCATGGGCATAAAAAGACCAGATCCTGAAAGTTGAAGAAATTTAGGGAGCGCGAGGACAGCTGGCACATGCGCCATACAGATGCGCGGTGAGCCGACACACAAGCTTGTACGTTGTGAGTGTTAGGTGTGTAAACCGTTGCCGGATCGACTGTTATTTTATTTCGGAGCACGTGTAGTGTTTATTTTTTGAAATTATCGCTACTTCTTAATTAATTTTTGAAAATAAAAAGGTTCTACGATACAAGTGATATATTCGAGTAAAACGTCAAGTGCATTTTTAATAACATTTTTATTATAATGCGTCATAAATAAGTAAAAAATTATACGTAAGAATATATACATAAATGAATAATAATGAGTTTTTAAACTTATATTCCTGAAAAAATTGCATGTCTATTAAATAAACATGTATTTTATGTGAAAATCCACCTTGTGAAAAATCTGACCAATTTTGAATTAATTTGTCTACTAAAATTATTGCCCTGACAAAAAAAATGTTAATAACCTTTTTTATGCAGAATTTTATGCTATTTCTTTTTGGTCTTTCGAATTTTTCTCATAAATTTAATATTTGTTAAGATAATCACGAAAAATGAATTTTTTGTATCTTCCCCCTCCCTTTTTTCGAAAACCCGCGACTGAATTTTTGTAAACTTTTTTTAAATTCTTTCTTACCTTTTTATCTAGCCCTATGCAAAAAATCTCGTAGAAGCCACTTAATTTGAAATTTCTATTTTTTTCGGCTTCAGTGACTGTACTAGCAGGAAAATGTTCTAGTCTGAAATAGTGTGAAAAACGGTCCCAGGCTAGTGCTTGATCGACGGAGGAGGGATTTTAGTGGGTAGTCCTCCACTCGATATGAGAAGCCCACACTTCGTGTGCATTCTCATTTCCACTCCTCATTAAAAAAAGATCATTATTACCAGCCTTAATCTGTAATCGTTAGAGCGCCCTTACTTATCCACCAAAATAAACATCCCACTAGATGAAAAAGACTACAAATACGAACTAAACATGATAAAATATCTAGCAGAATCCAACGGATACAACAGAACAATAGTCAATAAACTCCTACACAAAACAAACAACAGACAAAGACAGAAAACAACAAATTCATAACACTAACATACATCAATAACCAAACTGGAAAAATACCCCACAAATTCAAAAAAGCAGGATACAGAATCGCATACAAAACTACAAACAAAACAGAACACACACTATCAAAACACACACACAAAGCACAAAACAAATTCGATCTACCTGGTGTTTACAAACTAAACTGCTCAGATTGTAACAAATTCTACATAGGCCAGACAGGACGTAGCTTCAAACAAAGATACATTGAACACACAAAGGCACTACACTCCACTACAGAATCCACCTTTGCAAACCACCTCATTGAAGCAAACCACACATACAAAAACATCGACAATAACATGGACATTCTACACGTACACACAAAAGGCCGAAAACTAGACACTCTAGAACAATTGGAAATATACAAACACTCGAAAACACATAAAAACGACATCCTAAACGAACAGGCACAATTCAAATCACACGCATTATTTGAACATATCACACCCCAGACACACAACATCGATCCTTCAAAAGTCGATACCGTCGCCAAGAACAAGACAGACAGCCTCAACAACAAGATGTAGCCCAGCGGCAGCCTCTGAAGAAGCTTATTAAAAGCGAAAACTGGTTCAGGCTATAAAGTAAAACTTTTACGTTTTTACCCATAAAAACCTTTGTGTTCCGAGTCGGTAGTGATTTAATTATATTAAGTTAAGCAAGGGACACGTCATGGACAACGAAATCCAGGAAATATTTTATTAACATCGATTTTAAAAATAATAAGTAGGAAACTAACGGCGAAAGCTCGGATTTCTTCTTGAGCTGCGTGACAATGGATTATATTCAAAACACTTTAAATGATATCTGGCGCTATCAGTGTATAAGGGATTCAAAACGTTTTTTGACAGTTACTCGCGTCACGTAGTTATGTCAGATACTGGTCAAAAATCAGCGTCGCTGGGAGGAAGGAGTTCAGCTTATTCGGTAAACCAGTACGTTAACTGTCGAAAACGTACTGAAAATCGATACAGCAAATGAATGATGAATGAAGACAAATTTTTCAGGAAAGTTATACGCTTAGAATGTTCTAGAGAGCAGAGCAGAATTGTAAATTTTTGGAACAGTGAAAGAGTGCAGTACTGTAAGGTGCTAAAAGCTTTATAATTGTACTTGAAAAGTAACTGATAATCACGTCCGTTCATTCATCAACAACTAAGTAAATGATGAATAAGCTGTAGTTAATTTGTATCATGCCGGTTTTTCTTTGTGGTTTACTGTTTCTTTAGGTCAGTTTATTAGGTTCTTAATTAATAGCAATAGAATGTATTACTTACTTCTGACAAACTGCTCCCCTAATTAAGTCATAAAACAGAAGTCTCTCACTAGAAAATGAGATATGTACAGTCAAGGTTTATACCACCAATACACGTGAATGCACCACCCAACTATACGATGTTTGATATATAATAAGGTGAGAAAGTAAATTTTAACCGTTATGAACGCTCTACCGCGTAAACCCGCATGGCAACTATAAGGAAATTTGACTTGAATTAGGTTTACCATGTAGATTTATGATACTGAGTTATTTATCATTCTTTTCATCCTTTCAGCAGGACATGCAGCACGGAGTCAGGATCACATTCTTATCTAAGTACAGCCGGCTCGATAAACACGAGAAGACGGAGAAATAACAAAACTATTTGCATTTGAAAACGTCGGAGACTGACTAGGCTCAAGGGCGTCGTCTTTGTCGTAGCTTTGTGTGACTGTTATCTTTGTTTGCAGTACATTTTTATACTTAGACAAACAGAGACGTTACCTGGAACTGTAGCGAATAACATTTATTCATTGTTCAACGAATTAAATAATTTGCCGGAGAAAATACAAACACTGCAAGTATTCAAGCGTGTTCGTTCATTAAGACTAAAACGTAAGATTCTGAGATCAGCAAACTACAGTATTTATGAAAAATTTCTTTTTTTGTGTTCACTTCTTGTGTGGCTTTCGTTGTAATGAAGTTCGAATACTTTCAATCACAAAACCAGTTTTGAACGCTTTGCAAGGCTCGTATCTGGAGACAAGTCAGTATGCTTTCTTTTTTCTTTTTGCAAGTTGAAGTGGTAAATTCTTAGTACGTTAGGAAGAAAAACACAAGCCAAAAGAACATTCCTGAAACTGTAAGGAAACCGAATTTGAGACGCTGTATAAACAACTTATACAAAATCTGAACGAGAGTTCAACTTAGGATTAAAATTAAAAATGCGTCTGCTTAGTATTTATAGTTGTAATAATGAAATCCGAAACTTGAAAATGGCAGAAAAATTGCCAAAATGCTACATTTGCAGGCAACTGCTTCTGTGTTATCAGCAAACAATTGCCAGTACTACTGCCAAGTCTCAGTAAGGCTGATTGCTATCACCGGGGGTTACATAAATATGATTCCAAATAAGGCAGTACATAGTAAAAGCATTTATAAACTGCATAACATAAATTTGAAACAAATATTTAATGCTGTATACGATAGAAATGACTGATGAAAAGTTATTTTTCTTATCTACAAAAGTGTATTTCAAAACACCAGATCTCCATTTGCGTTCACTCATTATTTGCTAGTACAGTATAATGTTTTCTCAGGTTTGCTACATTTGAGGCCTACGGTACAAAATTATCGCCCGACTCTGTTACAGTAGGAATACACTGGCTGTGTCCTGCGCACAATATAGTGACCATTTCACTAACAAATAAAATCAGAATTATGTAGAAGAGTTATTATAGAGATATCTAGAGATAAAATATCTCTCAATAAATAATTTATAAAATTGTGGAAATTAAAGTTTGAAGTTTAATTGCAAAAGAGTACATATACAATACGTACAAAAGGCAACCAATGGCGTATCCACAAAGGTAACTTCTCCCTCTTAATTAAAAACAAAAAAAAAACAAATATTTTCTACAATCAACTTGTTGTTGTTCGATTATTTTTGTTACACTATTCGGAAACACCCTTTGAGAACAGTAAAACCTATATTTAAACATTTCGGAAGAACAAATTAAGAGAGGTCACATTCTCTTCTTCTCATATTTGTTATACGAGTTTTTTATTTAAATGTTTAAGTAATTAACAGAAACATTAATAGATAGGCATGACGTTGTTTCAAAATTTGCAACAATATCTTCGCAGAAATTTGCCCCCTCCAAAGGCTATTTGGATCCACCACTGAGGCAGCTAACTTCAATAATATCTAGCAGGTAACACCATAAGCATAAGTAAACCTTCGCATGCGACACCCATAACGTTTGTGATGTGTTTTAGAATCCTCGTATCTTATCGAATGCAGTGAGATTCAACAGACTGAAATTAACAAGAAAACCAACCAATGAAAGGAAAACCTGAATCCCAAGAAACGTATATAAGTCGCTGTACACAAATTAATTAGCCTATAACTTATTTATATTTTACTATTTCAAAATGTTAAACGGGAATTACAACAGCAGTAGCTGTTTGTTGATTTGCTTGTAAACATACAAAACTAACAAAAGAATGGTTAGTTACAGCGTTAAACTGTTACTATTACGCACAGGTTACCTGCTGGATACCAGTGATACAGTGAAGACTACAAGTTTTAGAGTGAGACGGCAGGAACGCCCGAACCTCCATGACATTGTTGACGTCTCTCTCTCTCTCTCTCTCTCTCTCTCTCTCTCTCTCTCTCATCCCACATCATCCGACTCAAAGCCATGGGTTTCACTGTGACATAGGTTTATTGTCGCTTGTTAAAAATCTTACAAACGATATTTCACCAACAGAGCGATTGGTCGCAAACAAAAATATCGCAATAAACTATTGGTCATCAGTACTTTATAGACGTTATAATTAAAGCGAAAGTTATTTAATAATCACCGATTGTGAATTTCGGAGTGTCACTTGAATAAGCGCTTGGGTAGAATAAGTTATAAACATGTTAAAATTTTTAAGGAGTTTGTTGGATGAAGCAAAACAAACAGAAATTCTTGTGATAACAACATTTATACTTTCTGAAGAAAATAAAATACATGAATTCACAGCCATCTTCTTGACCACTATCAGATAAAATGATAACAAAACAAAATTTTTAGTGTAAGAAATATTTACAATCTGAGCATAAAAAATACCTGCGTTGTAAGAATGAATAAGCACGCGTGCGAGAGCAAATACACGCATGCCAAACTCAAGTCATGGTTTAGAGAATACAGAAACTCTATTACAAATAACCGCTGTTATAAGCTGTTAACCTTAATTAGTCTACTCAATTCGTAGCTAAAACGGGTTCCGTCCTGAGCTTTTGAATTCTACTTAGTTTTTAAATTTTAAAACATTTCAGCATACTAAATTTCTAGTATCCGTTCTAGTTAATGTCTGGGGTTAAAGGTACAAGCGGACAACAGAGCTTCTCTTGCTCCAAACGTAGTTACACCTGTATTATATTAATTTAAGTTGCGTTATTTCTTATTAACGAAATGAAACTTAAACTATTAGGGATTTTCTTTCTGGTAGGGTGACGATGAAGCCCTCAAATTTAAAATAATTTGTTTGTTTGCTATTTTAAATCTGCATGCTGTCTTAGGAGCGATGCGATTACGCTGTAACAGCGATTCGTAGCCAAACAGAGTTGGTCGCTTCAGCGCTTTTCCGGACGTCCCATATCTCTCCATTCTTTCGGCGTATTATTCAACAGTTGTTTGGGGATGCAGCAGTCATCCTTTCAATCGAGATGTTCCAACCATTTTAGTCGATATTGGGCAGTCCTTACTAACTCATAACATTCAGTTCCTGCCGTATATCTGCGTTCCTACTACGGTCTTGGAGAGCATAGGCCTACCCTGCCACCTGCGTCGGTCGCTTGCATCGACTGGCCTGAGATTTCTTTAAAGTCCAATTCTCATAATCATAGAGAGCCATCACCTTGTAGAACTTCAGGTATCTTTCTGTACTCGTTGATTTTAGTTCTCCTGACGGTGGCGCACACATGGTTGGACTTATGTAGCTTATTTTCACGTCACTATTTGCAAAATAAGACACACTACAGCCCAGATATTCAAAATTTCTGACCTGTTCCATAACAGTAAAATCTACAACAATTTTTGCTCGTATGTTATCAGCTCCATGAAAAGCCATCACATGTCTTTAATGTGGAAATCTGTAATCCGAAATCCTTGCAGACTCGATGTAATGAGTGTACAGCCATCTGCAAACTGCTTTAAGAGTTCGACAGGAGAGCCTGGTCATCATCAAACAACATGTCAGTTGCAGAGTGACCAATCATAAAATGCTCCGAAAAAGTTGGTAAAGTCGTTTTATTGATATTATCATTGAACAGATAATTTTAATAAATAAAGCGGAGTCCCAAAATTTTTTCATTTTACTTTACAGATTCAGTGAAAATCAGATACATTGTGCGTAACTGATTAATAGGAAACAGATTTCCTCTAACTAACCGAAACGCCAAGCATACGGAAGCATGTAATGCACAGAACGAAGACACCGAACTATTTGTGAGTTCCAAAGTTACAACAGTTAAATATTTTAGGTATCCCACCAACATTTTGGAGTATATAAGTTTCCTTCAAAGCAAAAATAAATAAATACAATTACAACATTACATTTTGTGAATTGTAAAATAAAAATAAATTTAAAACTCCCAAGAAAATTTATTTCACCTTTCACATTGTCACTTTTCCCTCCTTTTTTTCAGCCTCTCTATTAACGGTTGACAGACATCTCGATGTTATACATACAAAAATAACGAAAATTAGTACGATATAAATTAATGTAAGTAAGTATCTCTGGTAATGAATGAAAACTTCGAATGAGACGGTGAGACGATGACAGAAGTCATTAAGTAAAAGCAGGGTTGCCAAATGCTAAAATGAACTCCTAGGACAATCGGTTTTAAAGAACTAGAACAATCCCGCACATAAAGTCAGTACATCTAAACAAAAAGAAAAGAATTCCAACACATCTGATAAGACACTACCATGACATTCCTAACAAAAATTATTATAATGCTGAAAAAAATGACTTTTAGGTTTAAAAAAATTTAGTTTATAAGGTATACTTATTAATAATTAAAATATATAAAATACTACTGTCATTTATTATAAAATAGTAGCCATATTATTTTCTTAACGGTAACGATATTTTAATGAAACAGAAAATAGCCATCAATAAAAAAGTTAAACATTAATTGGAAATAAATAAGGGAAAAATTAAATACACAACTTTTTTATGATACAGTAAATATACTTTTTGTGAGCCCACATTTTACGACGACCTTTCTTAAATGTTCAGCTTCCCAGTCTGGTGTTTCTTTTTTGAAAGAGGATACATGTTTTTTCTAACACATCAATAAACAAGCACTTAAAATAAAGTAAAATGACATTACCTTAATTTAAATACAAAATCACAACCTAAAAACACAATAAACGTTTGTCAACTAATTAAATATGTGTAATAGATTCCTAACAGAACTAATATGCTTCTTAAAATCGGTTTTACTAGCCGTTTTTTTAAGAACAAATAAAATCATGGACTTGGAGGAAAATTCCCTTCCTCTCTGGGCATTTCCCACTCGCATGAAAAAGACGGCATAGGCCTATCCAAAAAAAAACTCGGAAGGACGGCAACCCTACTAAAATGCTTCAATTTACATACTGGCCTTGCTTAGGGGGCAAAATCTTATTTTCAGAATAAATTTATACATCAACAGAAAAGTTTCGTTTAAATCCTCGATTCGGAACCGAAATCCAAGATTCGTATCAATAATCTTGATTCGGAAAGAATTCGGTTTCAAGTGCGTGTATACGTAGGCCTACATACATACACCTCGCGATGCACACAACACACGCACGCGCATGCACACACTAGATCATAGTCAAATTCCAAATCATAGCTGATGCTTTTTCCAAATTCTGTGCCAAGCTGTCACTTTCTTTGCGGATTCAGTGACACAATAGCCACGAAATAATCATGTCTACGGTTTTGAGTGTGTAACTATTAACGTTGTTCGACCGCGATAAGCAGACTGAAAGTATTAGTCCAATCAATCTGTCACGGCCTAATGTTAAATTTACAAAAATTCCAACCCGGAAACAAAAAATATGGCGTTGTAGGAAAAAAAATTCTAAGAAAGAGTATATAAAAAAAACTCCGTCTGAAATGGCGAAGTTAACCTAAAAAATTCGCGAAGTTGGAAAAAACGGTTTTTCGAAAATAAAAAAAAACTACAACTCCAATCGAAAAATAGTAAATTACAAAGTTGTAGGTAATAAAAAGATCTTTCGATTGCTATTTTTGTGATTATCGATTGTCATGTTACTTTTCGAGATATATCGGAAAAACCGTCTAAAATCGACTATTTTTGTTTTTGCCGTATCATTTTCAAATTTACGTTTAAAGACTTGATATTTATCATGAATATAGCCCGCAGCAAGCCAAAAAAGTACGTATTTAAAAAATTGGAAAGTTTGTTTTATTTTTCGAGATATATCGATTTTTCGAAAAAAAGACGTTCTCGAAAATCGGCCACTCTTGCTCGACGAATAGTCGTAGAGTAACGAGCTTGGGCTTATTTTCTTCTTGGAGAGTTGTACTTTCATGCTGTAAAATATTTATAACGATTTTATGAATTTTAAGTACCGAAAAATGACATTGAAAAAATTAAATTTTTTTAGGTTACGTTTTTTTAAATATCTTTTTTTTAATTTTAATTGTACGAAAACGCCCTTAACAGATTTAATATAAAACAACAGAGTTATCAACAAATACCGTAACTAGGCAAAGTTTTATTAATCTGTTTTTTTTTAATTTTTATTCTTGTTTTTTTTTTATTATTCAGACTTTTAAATTCAAAATGTTCGATTTAAAATTTTTATTTAACCTTTTTATAGTCTTATTATTATTATTATACATATTTATATTACAATATACATATGTAGATGCTTCTCCTAATGACATTGCAAAGAATATGTGCAAAATTATCTCTTTGCTATATTGTAATAAAAAAGAAGGTACCCTTAACGACCATCGTTATGAACACTTTAAACGATCCACTTCGCGAGCCTCTTTTAAATTAGAAAGTCTTCCGCCTACTGAAGGAGCTGCCAAGCAAGATGCATTACGAGTTTATTTGCAATTGCAAAAATGGTTGGAAAACGACAAGATCCAACTCAGTGGGGTTGGAGAAATACTGACAATTTGTTGATGCCAGTTTATACTGAGGAACCACTGATACCCGAGGAAATATTTAAAAAAATATCATGTAGCTGTGTAAGTGGTTGTAAAACAAAAATATGTGGTTGCAAAAAAATTTCCTTAAATGTACAAGTGTTTGTCTACATTGCGACTCAACAAATTGCGAAAACTTTGAAACTCCTCCTGACATCCAATTAGATGATCACTGTTTGGATGTCTTGGAAAAACTTCTTGACGAACACATTACAATAGAAAATGATGAACAAAATGATAATGAAGAAATATACATAAATGAGAACGTAGAAGAAGAAGAAAGTGACCAAGAAGATCATAATGAATCAAAGAAAAGGAAAATTGAATAAAACAAATAAATATTATTAATTATAAAAAAATTGTATACGTTTTATAAGTTTTGTAATGAAATATTTTTTTAAATAAATAAAATTTTTAAAAATCATCTTAATTTGTTTCTTTTTTTAATTTTCTGTCGCAAATAATTAATTACTGAAATCAGGAAGTAAATGTTTCGAAAAATCCCAACAATCATAATAACAATACTGTTATAATTATGGTTTGTAATTAGAATACCGAAAAACATGAAAAAAATCTAAATAAAGAAAAATTGCAGTTTTCGCAACAATTAAGCTTATAAGGCGACTGAAACTATAAAAATCGTGTTTATCTCGTCGAGTTACCCCAGATTAAGTACAAAAGGATTTTTGTACGTAATTTAGAAGCCGGGATATTGAGGATTTTTTCGAGCGCAAAAGATTTAGAACGAGCGAATCCAGTTTTAAGAGCGGCCGAGCGAGTTTACGCCGCCCACTGCAATTAGCGCGCGCCTCGCTCGCACGCTTCACTTTCACACTTGCTTGTTAATAGTAAAAGTCAATGAAATGAATGTATTTTTCTTTTGAAAATAATAGGTATTCAAAAGTAATCTCCACAAAGGCTAATGCTGTACGATGTAAATTGCGTCCTTTGGAATTTTATGAAAAAACAAAAATTTCGGCTCCAGACGGTCGTACATCAACTTTTTTTTTAAATTCGTGAAAAAATGCCAGCAACTGATTTCTGTTAAGGTCATTTTCTTACAATTAAAATTAAAAAAGATATTTAAAAAAAACGTAACCTAAAAACATTTAATTTTTTCAATGTCATTTTTCGGTACTTAAAATTCATAAAATCGTTATAAATATTTTACAGCATGAAAGTACAACTCTCCAAGAAGAAAATAAGCTCAAGCTCGTTACTCTCCGACTATCCGTCGAGCAAGAGTGGCCGATTTTCGAGAACGTCTTTTTTTCGAAAAATCGATATATCTCGAAAAATAAAACAAATTTTCCAATTTTTCAAATACGTACTTTTTTGGCTGGCCGCGGGCTATATTCACAATAAATATCAAGTCTTTAAACGTAAATTTGAAAATGATACGGCAAAAACAAAAATAGTCGATTTTAGACGGTTTTCCGATATATCTTGAAAAGTAACATGACAATCGATACTCACAAAAATAGCAATCGAAAGATCTTTTTATTACCTACAACTTTGTAATTTACTATTTTTCGATTGGAGTTGTAGTTTTTTTTTTATTTTCGAAAAACCCGTTTTTTCCAACTTTGCGAATTTTTTAGGTTAACTTCGCCATTTCAGACCGAGTTTCATTTTATATACTCTTTCTTAGATTTTTTTTTCCTACAACGCCATATTTTTTGTTTCCGGGTTGGAATTTTTGCATACCTTTGTACCTATTGATTGGACTATATGTACGGTTGTTTCGCAAAGCTCCGAATGAGAGACAGAATTTTGTCACGATGTATATAATAGGCTTCTGTGTACGTAATATTTAGTCTTAAAGTTAGTGGATAGAATGTGAACGCAACCCGTAACAATGCCGTAGGCAGTTGCGTTCATCTCGTGCAAAATGAATCTAAATCTTATCGTAAACACTAAAAAGTAATTTAAAAAACTTACTTCGGTTCTAACTAGTTACTTTCTTTCTCACAAAATGGGGTAACGCGTACATTCACCGCGACATAATGACGTACAATACCTGTTTGACTCTCAGCTGACTAAGCTAACATATGGTACTCATTTCAGGTAGTTTAATACACGTCACTACGCTGAAGATCTGATACGTGTAACAATAACAATTACTACAGATTCTTACGTCACAGTCTGGAATAGCGTAAATCGTCCAATAAAAGGTTTTAAGTGTTAATGTTTATTTCTGTAGCTGATATAAACAACTTTTTGCAAAGATTTTCAAAACGTATTACGTATTCCTTGTATCAGATACTGTGTGTGAAGTAACAAAATGATACTAATAATAACAGTTAAAAAATAAATAAATATCGTAACGAAAAACACACTTCACAAGTGAGCAATATGTTACACAGAATATGCCCATTCTCCTAAAAAACTAGAAACCCTCATTTCCCATTACTAAGTACTCCATTTACTAAATAATGGTAGAGACTCGACGCACAACTGAAAGGTATAACACATCAAACTCAAATATTTTTAAAATAGTTACAGATCCTTTTTTACACTAACGTTTTTTATAATAATAATTGCAACTTAGCAAAAGTAAATTAAACTGCTATATATTTTCAATCTTTTCCATTATATAATGGAAAGAAGTCTCCTCAAAGAAATGTTTGCCGTAAGGATTAATCCGCTTGATATGTAACCTTCCAGGAATTTTCTTGATATCCGTAATATTCTTTGAATTGACATGGTCATTCACTTGTTCGCAGTGAATGTTGGACACTAAAATTGGAAAGAAATAACAAAACAAATAACTTCATAGCATTCGGAGCAGTCCAATTCAACGTGTGATGTATCATAACTTTGGATTACCACCAAGTTGGTAAATCTCGGTTAAAATAATATTTTGGAATAAGTATGAATTTGCACAGCAAAAGTGGCATAGTAAGTAAATAAGTGGCACAGTAAATAAATCGCTTCTAACGATTTCGCGAATGACCGCGTGTGCATACATATGAGGCAGTGTGTTAACGTGTCCCATACTGTGCAAGTCATTAAAAATAATAAAAGTGCTTGATGCCAAGGCACGCCAGATCATACACACACGGTAAGGTTAACTGTACATTCGACTACCGGTACTGCCCAAGTACTATCCGCAAAAATTGGATTTTGTGTAAAGTGAATAAATGCAACATTTATTCCAATATTTCTAGTACGTTATAGATAACAAAACGAAGTTATATCAGAAGGAAACGTACGACGACGTAATTTCAGTTGCCAAAAGAACATCATGACTGGTGTAATCAGACGTGGTCAATGACGTATCAACTACTAACGATTCCTTACTGCCACCTTAATGGTCGCAAATTGCTACACTTCCTGCAAGGGAGGATCTGGCCATGAAAGAAGTGCGCAATCACTGTCAACGTATAGGGAAATCACAGCTTAACAAGAATTTATATATAACTAGATCAGCCATATGAAAATAGTATCGAACTGGAGTTGTTACAAAATGCGATAACACATGGTGACTACAACATTACAAAGGCGCGGCGGATAATAAAAGCAGTTAGATTCGCGAAACTATGACACTGCCAGCCTCAACGACTTAGAACTAGTTTTCTATAAACATGGTCTGTTTAATTTAATTACGTTTCATTCAGTCTTCAAATATGAATTTGTACACTGTATTCGTTTCAAGTACACACTATATCTCTCGAAGAATTCAATTTACTTTTAATTGACATATGAAAACAGCTCTCGTAAGTTATCTTACACGTGAAGTGATTAGTGTCTGACAGATTATACCACCTATCTCGACTGTAAAGTTGAAAGCACAATAAACTACTTGCAATGGCTACCGGTCAAGATACTACGGAGCACAATTGAAATCAAACACTTGAATAAATCAGAATTACTGTAAGACTGAATTACACAAATTGTAATTTATATTTCAGTGCAAAAGATTATAATTATACAACGATACTTTTAATATGTCGTGCCACACGTTGGAAGCGTCATTAATATACAGTGTTATTATGCTAATTACGATGTGGATTAATTAGTTAGATCAAATTATCAATTTTAATTACCAATTAGTATAATAGACAAGAGACTCTTTAGTAATTCAATCATGTTCTTTTGTTACACATGATAATTGTACAATTATAAATATTCGTGTAATTGTGTCCTGTGTAAAACTTTAACATGCGGGTTTTAGTAATAATGAACGCATTTGTTTAACTCTACTTAAATGACTAATTTATTTAAGTCCATTTATATGCATAACACATAAAAGTTTGCTATACCTGTAAATACATCAAATAACACATATATCATTAAACAAGTTCTAGCTTATATGATAGCTGAAAAAGACATACATACATACATCAGGATATACAATAAATTCAAATAATAATTAATTAATGCGTTCATTAATTCCAGATAGTTTCGCTTGCTTGTTCATTATTTATAACTTTAAATTTATTCTTTTATCAAATTTACTTAAAACTCCCAGGGTGGGTATTCTTTGAAAGAGTCAGGACAGTAGTATTTACTAAATTAATAGATTAATAATTGTTACTTGAGATAAGAATATCCACTCATGGTCCAGCGGTGATTTGCCTCTTTGTTGTGGTGAAGTCTGAATAACACATCTTGTTGAATAAAGTTGAATGCACTGTCACTTGTACACACACGTGAACTCGCGTCATTTATGGAGTGGTGTTGATATGATGTGCTTTCAATGTCAGTTTGTATAGATCATTTCGCTTTATAATGTGTGATCATTCTAAAATGAGTGGTCATGCTCGCAAAGTTAATTTCGATGTCCGTTCATCACAGAAATTCACTTGGCATTGTGTTGATGTATATGCGTTTATACCACTTGGTTGATTAGTTCGTTCAAGTATTTAAATGTTCTGTTACATTTAGTGTAATTCATTAACATTGGCTAAATGTAATTCTGTCTAAGTTGTGCAGTACACTAATAATGTTTCGAGTATGTGCCGAGATTAGATGATAGTTCGTTTGAGTCGCTCGAATTGTTCACTCGGAAATTCCTAATAATGTTAATGCTTAACTAAGTTCGTTAATTCGCACATTTTATTCTGTTGTGTTCGAGTATTACTTCCGGTTGCACTTTGAATCTTACAGTTTGAAATTACTAAGTCCGAATATTATAACACTGAGTTTTCACTAAGACTGATAAATTTTACAAGACTGAGCACAGTAGTACCGAGTCAAAATATATGTTAAAAAAATGTAATGACTGCCTCTCCTCCGTGTTAGACAGTTAGTTTTTATCAACTCGTCCCTTCCCAAATTTTGTCTTGAGCCTGTCCACGCCTTTCCTTACTTACGATAGGTCAGCTCGATATTTTCTTAGAATATTTTGTCCCACTTCTCCAGGGTTTTTAGTTTCTGTTCAATGATTCGCTTTGACTCCTGGTTACCATAGAAACTCTCCTCTCCACCGGTGTCTTCGCAAGACGTTGTACTCTGATAGGTTGTCAGACATCTCCCAGATTTCTTCGTTCGGACGTTGATCCTTTTCGCAGAATTTCTGGTCGTTGCGCGCCTGTCAATCACCCTTTTGTTTGGGACATACGCAACGTTGTTCTGACTTCCCCCATATGTTTCCTTGGTCACCTTGAGGTATTGTTCTATCTTACATCCCTTTTCTTGTAGCTATTAATAATTTCTGACATGCGTTGGCTGGTGAAGCCACCCTGACTTTCTAACCGTAAATTGTGTCCGTCACGTAAACGTCACCTCCCGCTGTGCAGCATCCTCGAGTCTTTTCAACTAGTTATTTCTTTCATTGTCTCTGTAAAGTGCAGCACCCTCAACTCCTTTGTGACATCCTGTCGTTTTTGCAGTACCATCGTATTCTGACGTAACCCGAGCGGACGTTCGCCTTAGTTCTCCATACACGTGTGATTGCCCTAGCATTGCATTGTGTAGTTTGTTGTGGGGTAATAATTTTTAGCCAAGCTTCTCCTGTCATCTTGAACTTTCATATCGATTGTTGCGAGGAGTCTAACATCTTTCTATTGTCTGCTAGCGACGCTGGTTTGACATCTTCACATTAAGCCTTATTTATTGCTTTAACTTGAAGTCGTTGACACAACTGCGTGTGAACAAAATCGGTCGAGAAGAAAATTTGAAATTTTTAAATTTTCGCTCGCTATAAGATTCTTTGCAAAACATAAACATGTTAGTTGAAACGCGTACGAACGTGAATTTCAGCAAGTGGCAAAAAGAATTGTAAGTTTTGTCCAATTAAAACTGATACATTAAGCAGATAAAATTCTAATCTTTCAGAGAATAATCACTGAATGTTTCCATCGGTATCAACATTGTGTGGACATGTGGGGTAGCGAAGCACAGCCCTTTGTACGGTGGCAATCCCTCTACAGCTATAAGGGGTCCTAAGCAGTTAAAGTTGTAAACATACTGCACTATTATAATAATACTGTAATTAAGTAACACGCGTTGTAACTATTTATGCTGCAGTCAATAACTGTAATAATTACAAAGTCTAATCACTAAAACATAACGCATAAAATCTGTTAATTTAATTTTTTTCATACAGACAGAAGTTAGCCTATAATAATATCGAAGTGTATTTCAGAAGGAATCCAACGAGAATAAAAACGATGAGTGTTTTTTCACCCCTCCTGTGGAAATCAGTAGCCTACGTATGAAAAAACATGCAGTAAAAAACTAACGGTTGAAGCGTAGTATTGTGCACAATACTGCCTTGCAGTAGGACAACCTTGACAGGGTACATACTTCCTTGCAGGAGGACAACCTTGACAGGGTACCCCCTGCCTTTAGCAGAACAAACGGTTGAAGCGTAGTATTGTGCACAATACTTCCTTGCAGTAGGGCAACCTTGACAGGGTACATACTTCTTTGCAGGAGGACAACCTTGACAGGGTACCCTGCCTTTACCAGAACAAACGGTTGAAGCGTAGTATTGTGCACAATACTTCCTTGCAGTTGGACAACCTTGACAGGGTACCCTGCCTTTACCAAAACAAACGGTTGAAGCGTAGTATTGTGCACAATACTTCCTTGCAGTAGGACAACCTTGACAAGGTACCCTGCCTTTACCAGAACAAACGGTTGAAGCGTAGTATTGTGCACAATACTTCCTTGCAGTAGGACAACCTTGACAGGGTACCCTGCCTTTACCAGAACAAACGGTTGAAGCGTAGTATTGTGCACAATACTTCCTTGCAGTAGGACAACCTTGACAGGGTACCCTGCCTTTACCAGAACAAACGGTTGAAGCGTAGTATTGTGCACAATACTTCCTTGCAGTAGGACAACCTTGACAGGGTACCCTGCCTTTACCAGAACAAACGGTTGAAGCGTAGTATTGTGCACAATACTTCCTTGCAGTAGGACAACCTTGACAGGGTACCCTGCCTTTACCAGAACAAACGGTTGAAGCGTAGTATTGTGCACAATACTTCCTTGCAGTAGGACAACCTTGACAGGGTACCCTGCCTTTACCAGAACAAACGGTTGAAGCGTAGTATTGTGCACAATACTTCCTTGCAGTAGGACAACCTTGACAGGGTACCCTGCCTTTACCAGACCATTTCGACGGCACAAAAAAGAGTCTATTGTTACTATTTAACAATTATGTTAACGACAATATAAGACGGAAAATGTAGTAAAAGTAATTAAAATTTACATTCCATGCTTCTGAACTCCTAGCTCCTCCTATGTATTGGTCTACATTTCTACACCTGTTTTCCCATGCTTCATTTTTCTCTTTGCTGACCATTTTCTTCACTTCCTTGTTCTTCTCTCTGTAGTTTCTGTAATCTTCTTCTTTTTTCGTGGACATCCATTAGTTATATAATTTTTTCTTTGCTTTCATCTCTTCTATCGTCTCATCCTTCATGTTCCATTTGACCATGTCCTTCATATCGTCCTTTCTTTAACCATGCGGAAACAGAAATGCCATGGAATAGGAATACCGATACGAAATTAACACCTGTACACACTATGCTTCGCCGATGACCAGGTAGTTATAGTCCAAGATGAAGAAGATCTAAGCTACATGGTCAGAAAGCTGAATGAAGAACACACAAAGATGGGATTGGAAATAAACATAAAAAAGACTGAATACTTGGCAATTAGAGATGAAGAAACAACAGATTTAGAAGTAGACGAAAATGTTAAAATTAGAGGAACAGACAAATTCAAGTACCTAGGATTCACACTGAGTAAACAAGGCACAACGGAAGAGGAAATAAAAAGTAGATTAGGGCAGACTAGAACAGAGATTAGACAATTACACAGTGTTATATGGGACAAAAAGATTAGAAAAAGCACCAAAAAAATGATATAATCAGACCATACTCCAAAGCATTATGATGTATGCAGCGGAAGTATGGGTTATTAACAAAAAGAATGAAAGAAAGATTCTTGCAACGGAGATGGAATATTGAAGGAGGTGCTGTGGAATAACGAGAGCAGACCGAATAACAAACGAGGAGATCAGAAGAAGAATGGAAACGGAAAGAAGTGTAACTGACTACATCGAAGAAAAAAGATTGGTGTGGTACGGTCATGTCCGGAGAGCCCAAAATAGGTGGATCAACAAAGTGACGGAATGGAGTCCATTAGGAAGGAGAAAAAGGGGAAGACCGAGAAGATATTGGAGGGACGATGTGGATGAATACTCTTCAATCAGTTTTCAATTGCAGCGGTACGCTATGTCCGTCAGAGACGCAAAATTTTAATTGCATCAGACATAGTTAGACTTTATGTCCAATATCGACAATATCTTTTATTTATAAACTATAAAGTATTACGGACAACATGTTAGTTCAAGTAATAAAAAAAGAACTGTAACTACAATTATCGGACGTCTACAAACAGTCTACAACGACAAACATGACTCTAGACAGATGACGAGAGAACATCAAGCACAGGAACGATACGCAGAGCAATAGAGGCGGTTTATATAACAACAGCAGCCGATCCAGAGCAACACGTCATTCCATTCTACAACCAGCCGATGGGACCATGAAGGACGAGAGACGATAGGACGACCAGTGGAACCGGAAAACGCAAGAGGACATCCAGTAGGAGAGGACCGACAGATCACTGGAGGACATGGGACAATCTGCAGAATTGAGGTGACGAAAAACCAATTTATAATTATAAAAGAATAAAGACATTGAAAGACATTAATAAAAAATATTTTAAATTAAAGAAAAATTATGTACATAGAGATAAGAGAATGTAATAAGAATTTTCTTTAATATTTTCTTTAATGATGAACAGTCAATTTAAAGATAATTTAAATCCTTGCTTGGAGAATTAACAATTGATTTAATACTTTAAAATTTTCATAGAAAGCATATAAAGTAAAGTAATTGGAAATATTCAATTAGTTTCGTTAAAATGATTATAAAGCCGTAAAAGGTATGTCAAGTATAGAATAAGAATGGAAATATTAACAAATTTATAAAGCACACATTCAGACTGAGTAGTTGAGAATTTATAGTATAACGAAGAAATGTTTTACATAGAATTGCTAATATAAGATACAAGATATAAAATCTATTTTTATGATGAGTGTACGGCAGCAAAGAAACATTGAAACAATAGATAATGAATATTTTATGGCGAAGTAAATATTATTATTATATTATTATTTTTTTAATTTTTTTTGACATGATAATGTCTTATGGCTGGGGGTCATTTGAAAATTTCTGTAACGCATCACGCTGCATAACGTCATCATTTACCAGCCGGGAATCGTTAACTAAAACCGCGACCGCTAACGTGCTAACGTCCGTCGCAGATTAAAGACCTAACAAGCAAACAACACTGCATAGCTGTAGATAGGTATGTAACCAATCAGTCAGTCAGTAACCATAATAATGTTGCGTTTAGCTGGCGGCTGAAAGACATTATCATGCTCTTAAGCTTTTACCATTTGGTAAACGGTACTTTACATTTTTTGTTGAATAAATAAATGAAAACATATTACGATTCCTAAAAGGACTACTCTTATTATGATTACACCTGAACCCCAATTTATACATACACGGTATCAGTAATGTTGTAAGAATGTAAACACAGCACAAAGGGTATCGTTGTAATATATATAGTAACTAAAATTTCCATAACTTTGAAAATCGCCAGTTCAGACGTAAAGTGAATCGAGAGAGCCTTTGTTTTCAATGAAAGTTTTATCTGAAGACTATTAACGCTTGACACCCAAAACCTGGCTGAGTGAGCCATTACAGAATTGGACAGAGTTTGTTGCCGACGTTAAATGAAGGGATACGAGGCAACATAATCTACATGATAATATTCTATAAACAAATCCTAATTTTAAAATATTTAATTTTAATTTTGAAAACTGTCAGGTCCTTTACGTACTTAAAGGAGAATTAATCCACAGAAACGTATAAAAATCTTCGTGAATTAGTAATCCACATATGTGTCGCCCATTTGCAAAGTGGGCTATCGAACCAAAATGAAGAAATGGTGGAGTTGGTAGCACCTCTACATAGAGTTCTCCAGTAGCCATCAAGTGAAACATACGTATGGCTTTAAAACAGGTTAAAAACTATTTAAAATGCGGTGGGAAAAACGTGTGCGGTTGGAAAGCGGGCCAAGTGACTACTGGCCTAGGGAACAAATCGGGCCAACTGCAATGCAATGGCCAAGTCTTCATGAAACCATTTACACAGGAAAAGTAACTGGTGAAAAATGAGCTACCTCTTGTTTCAACGACTAGTTCCTTTTTTCCATGAAAAAAGCGGTTGCTGGGCGGCGGTGCCGGAGGAAACCGCCATAGTAGAACTTGCGAGGGAAACTTCATCTGTCTGTAAACAAGACATGCTTGGCGCGATTATTCGTGGCGGTGACTTCTTGCTTTAGTGGTGCAATATTTTTATAATATTAAATACTGTATTAGTGACAGTTTTAAAATTTAAAATCCTAGTGCTAGTGCAGATAACATCGATGTCTCTAGCGAAGAATCAGTAGATAGTAACGACGAAAATGGGTTAGGAACCCATGTGTTGCGAGCACGATCAATAATTCCAGGAAAAGAAGAAGGCATTCTCAGCAATGGAGAAACGAAGACAAGTACGATGCTGTGAAGAATTTATTTAAGGTCTTAATAACTTTTCATATGCGTTCGTGCAATATAAGAGTGCTCCATCGAGTCATTACACCAGAGGGAATATGCGTAATAGGCAGTACTTGAGCAGTGAGTTAAATGTGAGAAAGATGTGTTTTGTGAAAGACATTCAGACTTTGATATGATTACATTTGACATTCAGACATTCAGAGGTGATGTATCACTACTACAGAACAATATTCTATGAAAATTTTAATATCGGATTTGGAGCTCCCTACATCGACCCTACGTCACATGCTCAGCCCTCGAAAGTAAGATTGCTTCTGACAAGCGAAGAGAGCATCAACGTAAAGCTCACAAAATACGAAGTAACGTCAACTATGAAAGACTGAAAGAAGACAACACCGAAGAACTTACACATTAAGCTATGACTGTCAGAAAAATTTACTGCTTCCAAAAGTTCCTTACAAAGCCGCTTACTGTGCTTATATTTATACAACTTTACTGTTTGCCAAGGCTCATCAACAAGCCCTCAGACAACAGAGAACGTCACATCGACATCTGATTTCGCCAAAGGATCCAGTCAGATCGGGTCTGCTGTACATCATCGCTTGTCCAGGCGGAGTTAGAAGGCCCAAAGAACGACTGTTTTTGGAAGGATGTGGCGGTCAAAATAAAAATACCACGATAATCATAATGGTTATGCATTGGTTCTTGTTCGAGGCTCCAAGAAAAGTAAAAAAAGTCGAAATGTGGCTCCCCGTCGTTGAGAATTCGTTTATTTCTCCAGACAGAGTATTTGGAAATAGAGGCAACAATCCAAAAAATTAAGCGTTATGAGAACCCTACGGTGGGCAAAATGTCATGAATATTTTGCCGAAATAATTTTGGGAGGGAGAAAGTTTGCAAAAAACGGGACTGGAAGAAGCTCGCCAACGACATTATCAAAAGTTCGAGAAACGGGCATTTCAAAATCTTAAGTCTTAAAAATAATCATCACGAAAATCGCTAATAAAAAATGTTTGTCCTGTTTTGTGCGAGGAGAAGCATTTTACAACTTTGAGCGTGTAGAGCTTTGTTAAAAGAGGCAAACCTTCCAAGAAAACATCATTCCTGATTTGATTCCGAAGGGTGTCTTTCTGAAGCTAGCTAAAATTAACGATGTTAAGAGGCCCCTTTAACTGCACTTTGGGGACGTATGGCCTCAAATCGAACAGTTGAATTACTATAACGAAGTTTTGAGGCAACAATAAGGCTTCCAGTTAGACACAGCAGAAGAAGGAAGAAGAGCTTGATTTTAAACTAATGGATGACGACAATTCAGAATCTGTTGCTTAAAGATCATTAATTTGTCTAATAAAAAAATAATAATAATTCTGTTATACATTTTTCACGTACATTTCCCGAAAAAGCGAGTTTTAAAAAAGCAATTTAAGAATCTGGTACCTTTTTAAAACGTCTTAAAAATGAATATATTTATTTTGATCGTATCTTCCACCGTTTTAGAGTTACCCATATTTCAAAATTTGATTGCATCGAAATCTTTTGTTACGAAAGAAAATTGCCGTCATAGCCGGTTTTGTACTCGACTTCGTTTAAATTATGACCACCTCTCCATTTGCAAAACGGGTTAATTCCATTGTTCGATTTCAAAACGGACCAAGTGTATATTTAAAATAAAAGTATTAACTTCGCCTTTTATTACCTTCGAAATGTAGTGGAAACATTAAACCGCTTAGTTTCTTCACATATTGTAAAAAAAGTAGCTTGGTTGTATGATTAAGAGAAGAAATCAGTTTTCTCTCGTTTCCCAAAATTTTGTCTACAAATACTTGGCCCGCTTTGCAGATGGACGACACATATTTTAGGAGATTTTGTGGAATATTATCTTTTGACCTTTTAGGCCAAGCGTTCTCTCTCTCACACACACACACACGCACTATACACCCCTGGTGTTGAGTCATAACCAGGAAGTGATGAGTCACTACATGTCTGTATGTCCTGAACTTCGGTCTTCTCCAAAAGCAATGGCAGTTCAAGTCGGGCCGGTAAGGTCCTGGCCCCCTACATGCCTAAATTATCATACTAAATTTTAAAATCTGTATTATATTACTGATTGCTATTATGCATAATTGCATATTACATTGTTATATCCAATTATCACTGTTGTTCCAAGATACCAAGAAGGGTTTCCACATTATAAACTCCAGAACTGCCTTGTTTCCCTGGAGCTTACCACTAACTCCTCTTTCTTTTTTACATGCATTTTTTACATTGCCATACGTCTCAATCCTTACGTGTTTACCATAGTCACTTCTAGTGATTCAGTCACTTTTCCTGTAATTAATCGTATATAATTCCTACACGTTCCCTGTAGTCCATATTCTTCTCTCTTATTTTTTTCTCAGTCACTCTCAGTTTCTCTTTATTTCTGTCTGTGGTACCGGATGGCCACCGGTCATAATGCCATTGAGTCTAACTTAACTTCTTGTATCTTATCTTATTTTTCTGTGTGTAGTATGCACTATATTCTACCTGTATCATCTGCGTAATTCCCTTGTTCCTTTTATTGCTTATTAATAACCCTATATACTTGAATTTCTCCATCCCTTCAAATATATCTTCACCCACCTCAACCTCTTTTTATAACCTGTTCCTTATCTACTGCTCATACTTATGTAATCTGACTAATTTCTAGTTTTCTAATACACGTTCTTCCTGCTTTTTTCTTCCTGTTATCTCCTCGAGTCTTTTCTGACATACAAATGTACACGTAATAAAAGCCTTTTTTTTTACTCACAGTACTTTTATTTTTGTGTATACGTTCACGATCAGATGTTAATGACAGTGGAGAAAGCAAGCAGGTTCGAATCTTTCTTCTTCCCCTACACTCAGTTGTGTTTGTTTGCCAGGCAATGATTGTTTTACGCCAAATTTTCAGGACTATACATTGTTTTGAAAACTAGCCATCTCAATTCAGCTATCATGTAACTTTAGTCTGATTTAAAGTCGAAGAAAACGGAAACATTAAAACCTGAAAGCTTCCTACTACATCGCTGGTGCTCAATGTTTGAAGGTATTTCTAAGCCTTTTCTTGCTGTCAAGTCACTAGCTAAAGTAAAACAGCAACCTCTTGAGATTTACACCTGCTTATTGTAAGATGCCAAATTAGTGATATCCAGTAATATAAATTTACGGAGTCCAATAATACCTAATATGCTATAAGTAGGCCTGCAGTTTAATAAGTTGTTTTCCCAATATAATATTTATTAATTTCTTACATACATATAATTCCCCCCTTAGTGCAAATGCTAATATATAGTACACATATTTTTACATATATTGCTTAGCTTAATTTTCTATCTAATATTGATAAGCCATTACAACAAAATCAATCCAGATTATGGTTACTACACATCAAGTCTGTGACAAATATAGAAAGCCTGTAGTATAGATATTTGAACAGGGTATTTTTATTTTTATAACTCAAAAACACCTGATTAAAATCAAATTAACCAGTCTTTTCTCGAAAACATTTGAATAATTAATGAATTCAACTTATTGAGGACACTGACATTAAATCCTATATTTGCTTGGATTATATCACTACGGATCTTATGAATTAAACATAAACAAAATGAATTAAAATAGTTAATTAATTTATTGGAAGTAACAAGCAACCTGGAAGTATGTTTACCTTCAGGTTACGAGAGAGGCCAACAGGAAAACGTTAAGTCGCCCGGGGCGTCCGCTGCGCTAGAAACCCGCACAATGCTCGTAACAGACGTGTTGTTGTTACCCTTTACCGTGGAAAAATTAATGTCTTTTCTGAACGTGAATAATGATTCACACTTAACATTCTACGTGTCGTAAACAGATGCATACACTGAAAGTCAGCTGGTCAGTCATGGGGTCTAACTACGTGTTATATGTAGAGACAGAATTAATTACAATTCTGAAGAAAACACAGAAGAAAGCTATAATATCATCGAACCATAAAACGCCGTCAAAAACTTTTTAAAGCAAAGTGGGCATAGATCTTGTCGAGATTTCTGAAGTGAAATCTTGACCTACGAACGGAATTATGGTGACCAGAATCGAACTGCTTTGTGACGTAATCACGTTTTGAAGCATCGAGGCTCATTTTTTGATAGACGGTGACATTAAAGTTGTCAATGATGTGAAATTTGTTTGTGGTTATTGCTTGTAACTGAAGATCGAAGTCAAGATTTTGGTAACAATTCTGATTTATGAAGAACATGATTTATCATTTACCGTACAAAATAATTAAAATAATTGTACGTATAATCAAGTTAAAACACGCAAAATTTGACGTATGTATAAAAAATAACAGTTATTTTAAATAGAAAATGTATTAAATAATTATATTTAGTTAAGTAACGGACACGTCATGGACAACGAAATCCAAGAAGAAAATATGTGTTAAAGTCTATTGATTTCTTTTTAATTTGTTAGTTAATGTAGCATAAAACTAAGATCGTGAAACTCTTCTTATATATATTCAGGAACATATTTGCACAGTAGTTCATATACACAGCTCTATAAACATAAAACACACATGAAACACTGAAATAACAAATACGCTGACTCGGTAATAGTAATGACCAAGTACTTTTTACTGACGCAGCGTCGTCCTTATGAATGTAAGTAGATTACGGCATAAAACATTTCTAAAAACCTTATTATAAACTCCTTTCTTTTAGCTATTAAGGATGGTCAGAAATAATTTTCTCGTCACAAGTAGGCCTATTCAAAAAGTCGTATTTAATTAGTCGCAATATCCTAATATAAAAGATATTAATAAGTCAGTAAATAATATTCACAAAGTCCACGTTTAATATCATAACTTCACAGTTAATGGTCTTTATGAATGTGAATATCATTAGTTCCGTCAACACTATATGAGTAATCCTCATACACCACACTCGCCCGTTGGCCTGCATGACACCAGTAAGTAGCCTATGCTTCGCAGAACACACAACAGATAAATTTTGTCCGTCTACAGCACACACGAGGAAAACGTGTCAATTTATGTTTGCCATTCATATGTTAATCTTTGATAAAGATAAGTTTTTTTTTCACTTGCCCACTCTAGAAACAAGATACGGTGTTGTTCTTTTGTACATTTAGTTGCAATTTGCAATAATCACAATTTTTCCGGCTAGTGAGACACACACGATGATTCTCATCGCGGAAAGACGCTGACGTCCTTACCACCAGAATCCACGGCTGGACGCTTGGCTAAATTACGGAGAAATTTTCTGTTACTGATGCGTTCCACGTAACCGATGTCCATTCTTGTTGTTTCCCTGTCTGCAAATCGTATTAAAAAAAGGACATAATGGGAACTAAATAACGTCATAATCTACTAAACACTAGCTACAAATAGCCAGTACAAAGTTTAATTAAGCTAAACCTGCATTTAAAAAGACACAACTCTCATTTCGGATCTAAAACACTTAGTATCTATGAAATACGATAATAAATGAGTGCTTAAACTTCTTTTTAAATTGCAAACTCTCAATGTGCTAATAAAAATGCGATAAGATTGTAAGAGATTAATTTTTTTGGCTATCATCATATAGGCTATTTACTTTATTTTTTACAGCTCCTTCTGATCTACTCAAAACCAATAATTTGGTTGGAGCTGGAGTAAGGCCCTGTTTATCACTCTCGAAAATCGTTATATAGGCCTATGTACCAAGTAAGTCTTTAAATTAATTAACAAGTAAACAACAGAGAGAATGGAAACGAAATACCAAAAATGAGGGATTACAGAAGCGTCAATGTGTTGTTTTATGAACCTCGCAAATAGGCCTATATATTGTAATCGATTTCAAAACGACTAACCAGTTTTACCTTAATAATGTACTGATTTCGATTAGAAAATACTACATATGAGCGATGATGAAGAGTGCACTAATTTTACTATGAATCTGCAATAATTAAACGTGAAGTATTTAATTTCTTGATGAAGCCGTAACTGAAAGTGGGTCTCCATAATTGCACTAATTCGTGGAATTAAATTAATAAAGTTTGATAGACATATTTGGAGATTCGGCATGTAGGTAATAGGCTAGTCTTAAATTTCTGATCACATCGAAACTTAGAAACGCAAACTGGTAACTTATGAAATAGGCCTACGTTTATGGCTATGAAAATGTTTAAAAATACGGAAATAAAGATTAAAATTAAATATTAAATAAATACGCGTAATTAACGATATTTTTAAGAAAAAAATAAAAAAATATAATTCCGTATAATCATAGAAATTAATATGACCTGCAAAGTACTGAAATTAATTGATTGAGACCAAATAAAAAAACTAAAATAAACTGAATTGCCCCAAAATAATTTGAACTACAAGTGACGAACACGGTACGATTACTGTCATAACTACACTTGATTTGCGTATTTGAGTTTTACGTTTGTATGTGCTGCGGGACGCGAAAATTTACTCACCCAAAAATTAAAGTTAGAGGATTACAATTTTTAAACTTTTGGCGGTGTCAGAATCAGTGCTTTCCATAATTCTATAATTTGTTTAATAATTTTGACTATAAAAACCATGTAAAATATAAAATTAATAAATTGTAAATATAAAAGTAATATACTATTATCGAATTTATAACATAAATCGTCCGTTGTATATCCATTGTTAATAGACGCATTTCGTTGTGATGGTATCTATTTCAGTTTTTAGCTCAAACTGTCAGTTAAGCGATGGAATAGGGTACTCAATTTTTTCTGTACTCTCCTTACCTATAAAAGAATTACGCATAACGTTTCATTACAATTTTTTTCGAATCACGACATGAAAAAGTTGGCCTGTGAAGAACTTTTTGTTGTAATATCTAGTATCTAGAATAAGCGAATGGTATTATGATCATCGATGGAGTTCAATTTTTATTAAAATTTAAAGTCTTTAACTCAACAAGTTTTAACAGAAACGGCATCATCTCTGAAAATGTAGGATCTCTAAATATAAGTAAAATATATACCAACCAGTAAAATATATAACGACTTGATGATAATAATAGTAATAATAATAACAACGACGAAAACAATGACAACAGAAATGGAATTACTGAGTAATACAATTAATTATTTTTCGATAATCACAAGTAGATTTGATGAAAATAAAATAATGTTTATGATAATTACTGAGGGTTTAATGAAACCAAGCAAATTCACATAACTCGTAACTTCTATTCGTAAACTTTAGGGATATATACAACTAGTATACACGTGTTGCAATGGTTGTTCAAAGTACTCTTCAGCAACTAAGATCGATTATTAGCCACAGTTATTTTGTTTGCTGTTTAATTGCGATGAATTGTATCAATCGTTCCATGATGTATAAGACAACAGTATACTGGCGACAACAGTCGACACCTGTTTTCCGCTAAGTACAAATAGCCTACTACACATTGTAGCCTATAGCCACTACAGTTCCAAAATACAGTACTCTCAATAAACTGTTTGACAATTGTACCGAATGAACAGTCTCACGTCATGCTAGACCGTGCCTGGTCACTGATCCGTAAAAATATAACCCTAAAAACAAGACCAATCCTAACAAAAATATAATTCACTGCTTGAAATCGCTGTTATCTTGACAAGGGAATCACTATTCCACAAAATTTTATTTAGAAATATGTAACTATAGCTACTATTGCGTTAGTAAATTTTAATAATTTTAAACAGTGAATGAAGACGTTCATTTGGATACCACCGTTATATTAGTTTGTTGAGCCAATCATTAACAAGGACTGTTCGCTCCCTCAACGTATACAGGCATCCAAAATGTATAAAAATAATAAATGAAAATTAAATTAAACGTTCAAATAGCAGATGTAGCCTAATAAAGTGGCTGGTAATAATGTCATGGATCATCAAAACAGCTGAGCTAAGCTTAACAGATAGGCTCCCCATATGCTGGTTTTTATTCGGCGAATTATTTCTACAGTTCCCAGAACAACTGTGACTAAAATACACTATGTACACAATAACTTAACTACCTGTTCATGTAACATTTGTTCATTGAAGACTTCATAGGTTTTTGTTGTTCACTTTATAAACAGTTTGTAGTTTTAAGAAAATAATATTTCCTTTGCATTTTAATATAAAGTTTTATATCTAACGACCACTTTTAACGTCAATAAAACGATGACGAACTTCCTTCCAGATTCCAGACGTTTAGATTCTTCTATGGAAACAAACGCGAATACCAATGAAGCAAACAATGACTGACATAACAACTGTCATTAATATTAGATGGATATTTAAAGGATGAAATGTACTTTGTAAGAAATGATAAACGTGAGCGTTACCTGCACTCGGTGCCAAGTGCAATTTGTCCAGACTTACGCCTACATTTTTGAAGTTTAACACAGAAATTAACAATACGGTGTAAAGCGAAACAATAAATTATTTATAACAAAATTTGTATAAATAATGATATTCATTTAAATTTTTAAGTACCGTACTAAAATAGAAAGGAATATAAACTAAATTACAGGACAAAATTTTAATATTACATTTTCAAGTTTTCAAACTCCTTTGATTCCTCCCGGTTCGCAACTTACAATACTCCATCGAGAAGGAACAATTCGGGCGATAATGAGGCCTACGCATTTTAAAATTAATTGTAGATAATATTTAATTGCCATCAAAAAAGTTAAAAATTAATGTATCACGAATACTGTCAACCGTAAACTTTCCTGTATAATTTACATGTAAAAAGCATGCAGATTGAAGAACGAATTTCAAGTGTACTTACGTGTTCGGATTCGCCAGGTTAAGCAGTTCTGTTGGTGATGTTGGTACACGACGAATAGTCAGTTTCCTGCCGTCTGTCGAGCCCATTCCGATAGAAGCGAGGGATCGAACGGAGACAACATCGGACAGGGGACGTAAGTAGTTTTGAGTCTCTTGCGTGAACGTAAACGAAGCCCATGATGCGTTGACAGGAATATGACCACCTTCGGTACTGACACCGCTTTTCAACGACCGTAAACTGGGAGACCCTCCTCCACTTCCTGGCGGTTTCCACGTACAACTTCTAGCTACACGTTTCTTCTTCAGCGGGCTTTTAACAGGCGGCCTTTTCTTTGGCGGCGTCCTCTTTCCATCGCTGCTATCACTGCTGGAGCCCCCAACGGTAACTTTCACCGTGCTTTTACCTTCACCTTTTCCCGACGGTATAATAACGATTTTCTGAGGGGGATTTATCAGCTTACTGCGATCATTGACTTTGTTATCTTCTGCAACCGGAAGTTTAGGTATTTCTATAGTTCTCGGCGTGACAGGTGACGTATTTCCGCTGTTACAGTCTCGCGCTATTTTCAGTTGTGTTAAATTCTTAGTGGCTTTGGGTGTCAGCTTTGGCGTCGGTAATTTAGCGGTTGCGTTAGCACTGTTTACACTGGTCATTGTTGATATGCCGGTATTACGGAGCGTGTCAAAAACGTAAAGTTCTCATAGCCGAACACATGGTGCCACGAAGGTGAGGCCACTGCAGCAACGCGACTAAATAAACTGACAACACGGTACACAGCACTCAAGGCCTGTGCCTAACCATTATCATATCTGCCGCCGCCGCTGCTGGTATCTTGCGCCTGTTCGCTGAATCTCTTCGTCATGCTTGGTAATACAGTTCCCTTATCGTATATTTTCTGTACAAATATTACGTTATCAGTCACAGTTAAGAAATCAGTTACCCCAGATCTGTACGAAATAATTTCAAACATAGTAAATATAATTTTTGGTGGTAGATGTTCATTTGTCTCCGAATCCCAGTACCTCTTTTCGAGTATACAATATCGTTCATATTTGTCCTGCTATAATAAAAGTTACTATTTTAAGAGAATGTTCGAAATTCTCTAACGTGTTTAAATATTGGAGGCGTCTTATAAATTTTAGCTGGTCCTATAGATCTTCAGGACTGAACCATTAAAAAGTGAATGCATCGCTGTCTTGACTCGTTATTACACACAGAAATTGTTGTAGGGGTCTAATAGCTTATTTGCATCTCAAGTAATATTATCTCTACACAATTAAAAGTAAAGAAAATGTTTTCAGTGATATTTAAATAACAGACATAATATCATGATATTATGACGATATTTTTGAAGCCAGCCACATGAGGCTGGATCCTAGCTGTTTATTTCGTCTACTCTTCTAAAGCCTTTTCAACCTTTGATAAACGAAAAACGTATAATGAAGATGGCTTTACCTGTTAGGTATGCTGTAGATAATCATAACAAATCTAATTCTTCCTATAATCAGCAACACCAAAAAAATCACATGTGAAGTGACAACCTTCGTTGTCACTCTCTCTCTCTCTCTCTCTCTCTCTCCCCATCTCTGACGCGCGCACACACACACACACACGCACATACATTTTTATTTACACAGTAGTAAATCTATATATATAAAAGCCAAATATCACTCACTGATTCATACACTCACTCATCACGAAATCTCCATAACTATAAAGCCTACAAACTTGAAATTCGGCACGTAGGCTTCTAGGTGCTCGCTAAGAAAGGGTTTTGAAAACTTTAACGCCTAACCGCGAAAAACCGCTAAAAACCGTGACACCGGCTTCCTGGAAGTCTAATTTTTATTTTTTTACTTTCCTTTAGGCCTTTTGGGGAGTTAATAAAACAGTATTTTTTTCATCTAACCTATAACCACGAGGAGGTGCGAAAATAATCGCGAAACAGTTTACCCTGTCCCTCTATTCCTTGCTATGTGTCGTTGAGGGTTTATTTTGAATTCTAAGTTCGGCACATATATTCCTCTTGGCTTCTGGGTGCTCACTAAAAAAGAGTTTTGAAAGCTTTAACTCCTATCCGCGAAAAAACGCGAAAACCGCAAAACTAATAATGCCGCTTTTTTAGTTGTATCCTTCCTGCAGTACTTTTTTCCACCACCTTCACGAGATCAAGCAGCCGTTGTCCCCAGTACTTTTTTCCACCATCTTCACGAGATCAAGCAGCCGTTGTCCCCAACCGTGAACACCTGAGGGAACTGTCTTATGATACCGTTCAGCTGTCCGAAACAGTTGCTGTGAATGTTCCAAAATTATGGCACTGGCAAAACGTTCTTGATCAATCTGTTGATAGCCACAATTAGGGGCGAAAGGAACATCGCCGTTGCCGTTGCTTCCTTAGGTATTGCAGCTACCTTGATCGACGGAGGCAGGACGGCTCACTCTGCCTTCAAGTTACCTCTCAACCTGAATCTTTCTGAGTCTGCACTTTGTAACATCTCTAAGCAGAGTGACATGGCTGAGGTGCTTCGAGAAGCCAAAGTTATTGTGTGAGATGAGTGCATCATGGCCCACAAGGGAGGTATTGAGTGTCTGAACAGGACGCTCCAGGACATTAGGGGCCCCAACCGTCTTAGGATGGAGTAACGGTGCTTTTGGCTGGTGACTTCATACAGACCTTGCCTGTTGAGCCACGGGGGACACGTGCAGATGAAGTCAAGGCCTGTCTCAAGTCATCCCTCTTATGGCCTAATGTCAAAGTCCTGTCCTTGAGAGTTAACATGCGTGTCCACCTCCAACGTGACTTGTGGGCAGAGGAGTTCCCTAACTTATTGCCTGATATTGGTGATGGCAAGATTTTGGAAGAGGAGGGAAGAATAAATATTCCTGGTAACCTTTGCGATGTTGTGGGAGATCTGATCAGCTTCATTGAGAGAATATACCCCAACATTCATCAGGCTAGAGAGGATTGCACTTCATGGCTGAGGGAAAGAGCTATTCTCACTCCAAAAAACGACTCAGCCAACAGCGTCAACAACTTTCTGTTGGAGAAGAGAAGCTGCCGACTGAGCATATGAGGTAAGAGTCTGTGGACTCTGTGGTGGAGGTCGAGGATGCTGTACATTACCCTGTGGAGTTCTTGCATACTCTCGACCCACCAGTAGTACCACCTCACGTCCTCTACCTCAAGGTTGGCGCTCCAATCATGCTGTTGCGCAATCTAAACCGTCCGAAACTGTGCAATGGCACCAGGCTTCTGCACAAACATGTCATCGAAGCCACGATTTTCACAGGCGTTGGTAAGAGAGAAACCGTCATCATCCCCCGAATTCCTCTGATCCCATCAGACTACCATTTTCAGTTCAAACGTCTGCAGTTTCCCGTTAAGGTGTGCTACGTCATGACCATCAATAAGGCACAGGGGCAGAGTTTCATAGTGGCTGGTGTGGATCTGAGGAGTCACTGTTTCTGCCATAGCCAGTTGTACGTGGCGTTCTCCAGAGTCAGTTCACCTGACGCCTGGTCATCCTCCAGCCAGAAAGAAAAACCAGGAATGTTGTTTACAGGGAGGTCCTTAATCTGAGGGAGCAACTGAAAGTATATGCTAAGCAAGTTAAAAGGCTCAACAGCTTCAAAGTCTGCGCTAAGAATTTCCCCACTAATCTTCTTGTTTGAAATGTTGTGACGTCGACGAAACCTAAATAGCCAACCAGAGCTCGCTTTAAACTGTTCAAGTCCCATCTGTTTGGAGAGTCTTTCGGCAGCCGCTTGAATTTCAATTCCTCTAACAGCCATTCCACATGAACGAAGCTGATAGAACTACTTGTAGACTGCATCATCCAGTGTTGCCATAGAAGGCAGCCGCATACGCTTAGCTGCACTCTTCTCCTTTTCTACATTGAACTTGAGAACAAAGTTACGAATGTCAATGAATTGAGAATGAAAGTTACAATTTTTTTATTTTTTAATGTCCAATATGATTTGTTTTGCGATTTCATACTCACGACAGATGCTAGAAACAGACGCTCCTTTTTCTAATTTTTCTATAATGGAGAGTTTATCTTGAAGACTGAGCGCCTTACGCTTCCGTTTCTGTCCTACACTTGGCTTACTTAACGACATGATTTGAATAAATTAAAAAAAGTTATAGGGAGGACGTGTGACTGTGCGCGACAAACAACTGAACAATACTGACCTGACCAGTAGTGGTGGGAGTGAAAATATACCTGGCTAAGGCATTAACCTTTCTTTGTTTTCAACTCCCTTTCCCTTACCATTCAAACAAACAGTTTCCTGTATTTGTTGTTATTATCTCAAAAGTTAATTCTCAAACCAGTTAATTCAATGGTGGATTGGGGTTGGGTTTTAACTTTCAACGATTTATACCTGACAAGGGTGTTTGTCTCTGAAAACTGTCATTCGGCACTGGCGGGTGGACATGAGTCATTCCGGTGCATTGACTTAGTTACTAGGGGGTGGAGGTACGACGTAAAAGACGTGTCCGTTGTAAAAGAAGTCCGTAGTAACGGGGTCCGTTATAACAAGGTTCTACTGTATATGTTTTTTTATTTTTAAAGAAAAACTTTAATGCAATAAATCTTGGTGTGACATTTTCAGTAAAAGTAAACTTTACATGTGAAACTTTACATTTTACACATAGTTTTGAAAAATTTAGAAACCATAAGTTTATATTCAACAACACGTGGTCAATTTTCTAGTAAAGTCTAGAACATTTTAACTTGTAAATAGCGTCATGTGTATAACTCTATAGAAGCACAGGTTAGCTGTGTATTTATTAGTCAGTCTTTCACAGTCTTTTATGGGGCTCTCTTCTAATCTCTGGGAATCAGAGTGTATCATTGAGGGAGCAGCTGAATTAAACTACAAGTTCAGGCACGGCATTTGAGATCTTCAACGACCAATGGCTGTCAACGAGACTGAATCAGGAGCAACCTGGATGGACACAACGGCCACGAGGAGGAAACCCTGAGATCAACATCCCAAATTAAGACAACAGCTGGTGTGGAAACAGGAGCAGGCCTGTGAGATTGTCAGGACTGATCCAGTGTAACCCAGAAAATTCAGGAAAGTAAAACCACAAACTCTTTATAAAACTATAAAACAATTAAAGACTCCTTCAATTGATAATTGTCAAATATTTCAAATTTTTATATATTTTCTAATTCATCATTTCATATAAAACTGCATATCTTTTATATGAAATAAAATAATAACCAATAAATGTTTTAATTCACCCAGTCAAAACTTACATTTTCATTACCTTGCAACATGTGTGTGTGTGTGTGTGTGTGTGTGTGTGTGTGTGTGTGTGTGTGTGTGTGTGTGTGTGTGTGTGTGTGTGTGTGTGTGAGGGGGGAAGGTCAATGGAGGGAATGGAAGGGCTGATGTGATAGTTCACTATATGCAGCGTAGGATGTACTATATTTATGGATCATGGAGTTTTCAGTACCAAAAAAGTTGATCAACCTAGGAGCAGCTTCTAATGTCACCACTTCCTAATGGTTTTGAAGACCACCACTTCTAATGTCAATTGTTTTGAACACGGAAAATTCAAGAAGAACAAAATGAAACTTTATTAGAAAGTCATAAAAGTCAGTGAAATTAATAATCATAAGTCAAAATATATCATAGACATTTTTACAGTGATTTACTGCATAATGTAATTTGGCTTATGATTTACTGTCTTGCCCCCCCCCCCCCAATTATTGTATTTGTATGCCTTACTTAATACACTCAAGTTTTTTAGACTACTTGAATGTAACAGGATTTGTGTTTAAACATCCTTCCTCTATGACATTGTTGTTGTTAGGAGCCTTTGTAACTTACCCTAACTCCTCCAAAACATTGTATATAAACCTGTCCCTGTCGTAGATAATGTCTTTGTAACTGTAATGTAGTATGGCTTATAACTTACCAGTACCTGTTACCAATCATGACATACATCTACTACACTTACTGGCCTTTTGTTTGTCTATGACTATTATATGTAGCAGGACACTTCTAAATTTGTACATATGGCTACAATATAACTACAGTAGTAGTTCATGTTCTTTGACTGGTGGCATAAAAAAATTATAGTTTTTGCTTAACTGTAATGTAATTGGTCTTTTGTGATATTCCAGGACTCTCCCAATTTTTACACATGCTGTAATTAAAACTTATGCCACATTTTAACTACTGTATATAACTTGTCTTATGAGCTTCTCCCCATCTCAACAAAATACCATATGTACCTACTATTGTATATAATGTTACAACATTACAGAACAATTTCCAGAGGAATCCGGCTGTAATGCGTGTGTATGTGATTTCAACATGTGCTCGCAACATGTGTATGTGATTTCAACACTGTGCCAGAAGCCGTGCGCACTGTGTCAAGGCTGCAATCAATTACATCATAGTGTAGAGCTAATGCGTAGTATGTGGAATAATCTAGATTTTCAGCAGGGTATAAATACAAGTACCCAGCGACGCTCAGTTAGTTTGAGTTGCGATTTATTGGAATGCGGTTCATAGTATTATAGTTCAGTTATTGTTCGGGTGATTACTCTGTACGTTCAAGTGGTTATTAGTGAAGCGAATTGTGCGGTTTGATTGTAATACAATTGTGTTTTATATCAGTTGACATTTTTGTATTGCCTGTGAACAATTTTTATTGATTTGTTGTAAGAGACTGTTTTGTTAATTGCAAAGTGTTTAATTGTGATAATTAAAGCTGGTGATTAGTGATGTAATTGGTGTCTTGTATTTTGTTTTCCACTATACTATACGACGATCAGGAGACCGTCAGAACAATAATTTTCACATGACTCTCATGACTAGTATAATGTAATTGGGTTTGCCAAATATGCTCCGCCTATTTATGCATAGACAATATTTATAACTTATTACCTTACTTTAGTTAATAGTACATACAGTACAGTGGTGATTTTCTGCAATACTAAATGTACAATAAAAACAGATTTTGTGTTTCTGATCTATATTTTAATTATCTTCTAGTTTACACTTTTTTCCTTTAAATTTTGGATGCTTTACATATACCATATATTACATAATGAAAAACTTCAGGTGTAATATCACATATTGTTGCAGTAAATAATTAAAACATTCAAAATATATGCTTTTAAACTTCCTTATTTATTATAAGCCTGTGCATTTGGTGGCCCTGTGTTTGCTCGGTAAGAAAAATGGGTAAAAGAAAGAAAACAAGTGGTAGAGAGAAGGAGAAAAAATAGTGAATTACTTGTTTTCAATTATTCTTATTTTGTTTCCTAAAGGTCTTTGTGTTTAATGATGTTTTAATATTGGGTGATGAATTTATATTTACTCAAATGCTGCTGACAGAAAACTACAACATTATGACTAGCAAAACATAAGTACTGAAGCCGTGTCTTTTAATATAGGCTGATACAAATTACAGTAGATTAAATAGCCAGTAAAAGGTAAGGAAAAGTGATTTCATTATATTTGGTATGTAATAAATGTGGAATACAAACTGTTGAGACTTGATTATTTTACAGGCTTCACTGATAGTTGTATTAGCAACACTGCTAATGCTGACAGCTCCAGTTCTAAACTGGAAACAGATATTATGGTCACCTGTCCTTTGTGAGATATAATTAAAGCATGACATGTGGTAAATAACTACAGAAACATTCATGATCATATTATTAATTGTTGTATTTTTCTGTATTATTCCAAACTGTATACTGAGCTGAGAAAAATACAAACAAAAATTACCATATAATTAAAACAATGATGATAAACAAAGTTAAGTCCCTTATATAATGGCAATGAGTATCTGTCCATGAGTAGAGTACAAACCAAGTCTGTATATAATCTGTCAGCTATGGATCCATTAAAGTGTCATGCCTGTAATTATAATAACCAATATGATTTTGCATTTGTGCATGTTTGAATCAATAATTAGCACAAACTACCATTAATACTTGTTTTGTACTATTTATTCATATCATGCGATCATGTATTTATGTTAGTAAGCTCAGGATTTGTCCATAAATATCAATCTGGATTTTAAAAAAAGTGGGAAGATAATTTAAAGTCTTCGTTAAACAAATCTTGTGATGAATAATGTTAAATAATAAAGAAACATTATTCTTATTAATTTATTGCACATAGGGATTATAATTATAAGCTGCCTTTGGGTTTTTACATTCAGTATGATAGAGGGATACCTTTCCCTATGCTGCCCTACTAAGCACAAAGGGGGTATCTGCATTTTTTAACGTTTTGAGTAATTCAAACTTTTAGGTTTAATTGAGTGCCATTCTTATTTTTCAAAAAATGTTTAAATTATGTATTGTATGTATGTCATTTATTCCCACTGTTTTTTATCTAAAAGCTTAAAATATTAAACAAAAATTTTTTCTACAAAAAAATGCAGATACCCTTTTTTAGCATATTAAAATGGTTCCCGTTACTAAGCTAATAAGCAGTATCTACAAAAGTTTATATTTTTTAAGAACCTTGTATTTATTAAATGAAAACAATAAACATGTTAATACAAAATAATGGTTTATAATGAAACTAAACATCGTTGGTCTTCCTCAGTGGATTGGGTAATAGGTATTTCTTTCCAAAAATTTAACCTATTTTTTGGCATAATAGAATTCTTAGATGCCAGAAGCTTTGAGATAATGTTATCACGTCTTTCGGTTGTAATACCCCTCGGGTTTTCTTTTGATTTCGGAAATGGAATTCCAGATCTCATAACTTTAGCAGTTAGAAAATTTAAAGGTAACTGAGAACCATGAAAATCTTTTTTATAAAGTAATGACATTGATCCTCTTTGTGCCTGCACCTGAACCATATCATGGATATACGGCCTTTCACTATGATTTCTGTTAATCTTATGAGCAGAAGAAAAATCTTTCCAATGATAGAAATTGCGAAGTTCCATTTCCAAAATATAAACTTTACCGGAATTTGCTTGTTGAACAGCCTGTTTAAATTCAGTAAAGTCATACACTTTTTTCACTTTGCAGAGAGACTTTTCCACTTGGTGGTGGAATGAGTTGGCGCTCATGAATATATGACCTGGTTCTAAATAATTTATGTCTATTACATTTGCAGAAATGTGGGATTAGTTGACTATGTACACTAAAAACGTAAAGAAAGCCCAGTTTTTATTCTGGGAAGAACAGTTATCTACCCATAAAATAATTTTCTTCGCATCTCGCTGTGACAAGAAGAACTTATAAAATGCACTTATTATATCTTCTTTTTTCTTCCTTGAATTGCTTCATGCCAAAGTGCTGCCATAGCTTTTATGTTCTTGTTTTTGCTTCCTACAGGAACAAAGCTTTCGTTGTAAGCAACCAAACGTTGAGCAAATATAACGGATTTAAACATTACACACCGTGGCAACATTATTACTTTTCCCAGGTCAACTGAAAATATAACTTCTCCTTGTTCTGGATGTTTGCTAGTATGTTCTTTGTACTTTATCCTTGCGTCTTCAGCCTTTTTAATATGAATTGACCAGTTTTTGCAGTCTGCACAATCGTTTTGTAAATTTTCTTGCGAATGAGGGTGAATTTTAAAGTGCTCACACATTTCGCATTCTTCATGTCCTATCTTTACAAAAGCTATGTTTAACTTTTGTACTATTGAGCGGTATAAATCATAAGAACAAGAAAAAGTTGGATTTTTATTTTTAAAGTCACTGAACATATCTTTTATATTTAAATCACTGGGCAAATAACGCCGATTAGGTGCATGCTCCCTACGATAATGCGAAATTGACGGATTGAATGACACTATATGTTTTTCTATCATGCTGTGATCTAATTTATTATGAGATATTTTTCCATGTCTATCATCTGATTTTGGAGTAATAAGAGATTTCTTATATTTACAAAATCGTTGTAGAATTTTATCCTTATTCTTGTGAAATCCAAGAGTTGTAAGGAAAAAGTTCGGCATACCTCTTTAGATTCTCCAGTTTCATTTTTTTTTAAAATACCTAAGTGTACAAGATCTTCGAGACTCCGGTCCAACTGTTCTACGTTTTACATTTGTATTACTTATGCATGATAACATAAAGTGGTCCTGCTGTTCATGGTCCAAATTCCAAAACTGACTATTTATATCAACTCTTCTTCCCTGATTTATCACTGTGTTACATTTTTTCTTATATTCCTCACCACATCCAGTTCTAACAAAATGCAAATTCTTAAATTTATTATGCTTTATTGTCTTCCTCTCTTCAGTTGAATATTTAAATTTTCTACGTCTTCTCTGTTCTCCTTTTTTAGTGATATGAGTTGTTATTTCATTTTCATCCCTTTCTTCAGCCTCTGTTCTATTATTTTGCGACATATCTTCCACATTTTCTTCCATATTTTCCATATTATTTAATTCTAAATTTTGGTTCACATCAGCCTGTGCATTTCCAATCACCTCCTCTTGGACCAGCTCATAGTTTTCAATCTCCATTAAATTATTATTACTTTGGCATACTGGGTTCTCAATAATACATTCGTATACAACTGTTTCTTTAGAAGTTTCTGGAAAAGTCTGAATAATGTTATTCATCTCAGTCAAGTTTACTGAATTTTGTATTTCCATGTATTCAATATTCAGTACAGTTGGCACATTTTCAATGGTATTTTGCCATTCAGTATTAGATGAGATAGTTTTAAGAGCCATTTCCAGAATGATTTTCACTCTACTCATTCTGAAATTAGAAAAAACTGAGTTTTTACGTTGCATAAAAAGTTTTATGCGTGCCGTTAAGCATTATGGTCATAAAATAGTAAAAAGACGTTTTGAGGTCCCCTGAGTCTGAAAAAACTGACTACTGCATATCAAAGAACACCTTAAATGTAATAGATATAGCAATTTTAAACAAAATTGTTCTACGACTTTTAGTTTTTTAGATATTTCGTTCACAGACACATACACACACACATACCATTTTCTAAAAATGGTTTTTTCGGACTCAGGTATTTAAAAAAAATCTGATATACTGATTACATCAATCAATAATAATACGTTCGTTTTGTTTTAACATATATTTTTTGAGAAATTCTAGGTTATGTTACTAAAATAAACGACTTACCTGGAAATCTTGACAAGAATCGTCTTTAAGAAAATAATTCTTGTATTAATATATAACTGTTATATTGTAAACACGAAATTATGTTAAAAACTCTTAACAATAAACTAATAGTCCAAAAAGATCGAATTTTCTGACAAACATTAACAATGTGTTGACAACTCACAATCATATGCAATACTAAGCAGTCTTGATAGTATCTGCAGTTTACTAGAGCAATATAGAGGTAAGTGTATCACACTAAGCATTTTTGGTTGTAAGTGAATTTAACACGTGTAGATACTACCTTCTTTTCCTAGTATCAGTAGTTTCCACCAAAAGGCTTAGCATAAGGGACGTTTTTGTAGATACCCCTGAATGTTATATCCCAAAACACAATATTTGCAGTGTAGGCATTACATTGTATTTGCATTGTTTGTTTATATGGCTAAACTGGCCTAGCATAAGATAGAATTTGCGCTTTGGAATTGCTAGGCACTAATATCTCATTATCCAAAAAAAAATGTAGATACCCCCTTTGTGCTTAGTAGGGCAGTATGACTTTAAGATGCTGTTGTCTAGAATATGAGGAGGTGGTTGAGGAGTCTGTTATTTAGTTTTAGTGAGCTAAGGGGTTATGGGGAGTCCCGTAGCTAGGTTCACACCTAGCCCCACTGCTGCTAAGGGCAACACTAAATACTTGTGTTTATTTAATTTATTTATTGTTGTGAATAAATATGATGAAAGTTGACTCTTGACAATGTTCAATTTTCAACAATTCTGGTGATATTTTCTTCTGAACATTCTCTGTTTTCTGTATATAGAAAGAATGAATATGTACTCCTCTGGATATACTTATACTTATCATCATTAAGTCTTGTAAAGTAGTGCCCCAAATTAGGAATGAGGACTGAGGAAGCCACAAATCATGAAGAAGTCTTATTTATCATAATGATTTCTTCACATCTCATGGTGTCCAATCTAGCAACCTTCCAGACCGCCTTCTCACTTTCTTTAAAAGTTCTTGAATATCCAAGGGTACTGCTCATCTCTTTTTTGCTTTCTTAATTATGAAAACATCATTTAATTTAGTTTGTTATAAATTCATTTAATTATTTTCCTGATCTCCTTGATATTCATACTACTAACTTAGTCATACTAATGCTTTCACAGTGTAGTCCACACTTTTGCATTATTCTCATCTTCATTGTAAGTCACTGTAGGAAGACACCCTGGATAAGAACTTACTTCTCAAACACAAGGATAAGGTATACTATTTTTCATATCTTAATTCATTGTTCTTCACTGAATCATTTTCTACACAAACTTGTGGACATAGTGGACAAAAGCCACTGCATCATCATTATTTACTGTTGTTTAGCACAAATATTTCACTTCTTGTTTCAGCTTTTCCTTCTTCATTTTGTAATGTTCTTTGTTTTAATCTGGCACTAATATTTTACATGGAACACTAATATTTAGAAAAAATGTTCTTAATTTTTATCTAAAATATTAGTGCTGTATGTCAGAAAAATGTATACATATAATTTTGTTTCCTAAACTTCTTTCTGTTTAATGTTGTTTTAATATAGGGCAATGAATTTACACTTACTCAAATGCTGACAGGCAGGGCCGAATCAAGAAAGGTAGAGGTCCCAGGTGAATGTAAAAATAATAATAATAATAACAATAATAATAAACTCACCTATTTGATGTTAAAGCCGGGACGATTGAACGAACGAAGTTTACACATAATTACACAGTTATTAACACCCCACTCTTCCCTTATTAATTATTATTAGTCTTTACTTCTTTAGAGAAGAACTTTTCTGCACTTCGAGGAGGCAAAATCGTGAATTGTGTCTTCAAAATCAATTTCTGCCAAAATGTCATCTTCAATACTCACCAAACTTAAATTATTTAAGCGTGGTTGTGCCATGCAATTTCGTAACTCATCTTTTATTAACTTCAACTTCGAAAATGAACGTTCTCCAGATGCATTGGTCACAAATAAAGTGAGAAAAATTCTCATAGAAATTTCCATATTGGGGAATGCTGATAAAATATTCTCATTATTCATGTAACTGTACAAGTTATGAATATTAATATTTTTTTCATTATCATCTCCAGCATATTCTTGGAAATATTTTATATTTACTTTTAGATATGCAGCAAAATGGTGACATTCAGATATTAGCTCTGCAGTAATAAAGTCTCCACTATAAAAATTTGCAAGGTTTTCGCAATATTTTGAAATTTCTGAACTCTCTAACACAAGCAGACTTTCCAAAAAACCAAACCTCTCAAAAATGTCTATGTATGCTTTACTTCAGAGTTCTAGGCTAGAAACCAGGGTGTCTATTATGGGTAGGAATGTCTCTACTCCGAACTTTTCTCTTCCCAGAAGTTCCTCATTACTACATCCACCATCTGCAAATGCAATAATGGAGCTACGTTTTGTTTGACGCCTTTGTGTATCATGATATTCTTTCACAACTGATTTCGCTTTTGATTTGGACTCATAATTGTCAAAACCATCTCTCTTCTCCCTAATAAAGACAATTAATGACTTCAGCATCTTAACTGCTACAGACAAATTCACTTTTTCACTTTGCAGTAGTTTACTTACTGCATTAAATCTACTGAGGATTTCATTCCACAGTATTGTTAGAAAAACTGTTTCAAGTTTATCAAGTTTTTTCTCTAATCCTTGAGCCATAAGACGTGTCTCTAACAACTGATTTGTCACATCATTTCTTATAGACTGAAGACTTAATCTGATTCCATTATATCCCTCACATAAAGCATTTATTGTGTCCGCTTGCGCAGACCATCTAGTGTCTGAAAGTTGTTTCACCACTTTATGATGAGGTCCTAAATGTGAACGGAGTATCTCCCAGCGGTGTGTTGATGATGAAAAGAAGTGTAAAGATTTTGTACCACATCAAAGTAAATTGTCACAGTTGAAACACACTTGACAGCATGTACCCCTACTAAGTTAAGTGAGTGTCCAGCACATGGTACATACTCAGCATACTTGTTTAGTTCTTTTATCTTTGCTTGTAATCCTGAACATCGCCCTGACATGTTTGCTGCGTTGTCATAAGACTGACCCCTACAATTCAGGATATCTATGTTATTGGTTTCTAAGAAGTGTGCACCACCTCAGTAAGATGTTCTGCATTATGACCATGAATAGGAATAAACTGCAAAAATCACTCTTTTGGAACAGCGTCTATCACATATCTTACTATAAAAGTAAGTTGATCAATATGAGTCACATCCGGAGTGGAATCTACAGAAATAGCATAGTATTTTGCTTTTTGAATTTCCGAGATGATTACTGAAAGAACTTTAGTCCCCATTATTTCTACGAACTCTTCACAAATGGTGGCTGACAAGTATGATGGAATCCCTTTCCCTGCATTGCCATATTTCTTTATGTGTTATGTGTAAGAATGGGTCAAACTGACTTATAAGTTCCAAAATACCCAAATAATTTCCATTTTTTACTGAACCAATTCTTTGGTCAGAACCTATTAAAGGGAGTCCTCTCGATGCTAAGAATTTAATTACCGCAGTAACTCTTTTCAACACCTCTTTCCAGTATTGTCGCTCATTATTGAATTGGGTGACCAACTGTGTATCTATTTGCCCGAGTGTTTTTGAGCAACTCCAATAAGCTACCATGCAGTTTCTATGTTCTCGACTATTTTCATGTTCTGATGCAGCTTTCAGAGCATGTTTCCAGTCATTAAATCCATCTCCGCTAAATGGAAATTTGGAGTGAGAAAATAATTTACACGCAAAACAATAAACTTTTCCCTTCGCAGGTGAATAAATGAGCCATTTTCTTTGTACGATTTCTTTTTTGGCAATTGTCGCTAGAACATTGCTTGAGTAAGGCATCTTTCTTGCATATTATCCCCAGTTTTATATACACGGGCTGATTTATCAAAATTATTTTCTTTATTTTGACAAGCGGAAGGTCCCTTTTCTACCCAATAATCCCGTAAGATGTCATCAGTATGTGGCCAAAGACCGGGGTCTGATGTTGTATAGTGACTGTTTTCTGAAATAATGGTACTTACATAGTTTCCTGAAGCACAGTCTGTCACCTGATCTTGAATATCTTCTTCACTGTACGTTATCAAATCTTTACGTTCTAGCATACGGTTTGTTGCTTCCACTTGTTTCTGTAAATCGTTATTCTCTGAACTCGAAGTTGAGGGGCCAGGAATGTGATTTACTGGTACATTATCAAGTTAATATTGTAAATTTTGGTGTAAGTTGTTACTTATTCGAAAGCACTTAAGATAGAATACCAATGCTAGTAATTATGAAAGATTAAGTCAGTATGTATCATCAAAGAAATTAAAACGTCATTCAAATCATACATAATCAATTAACACCATATAAGTAATTGAGGTAACACACACAGTAAAATTGTTAAAATTGGCACCACATGAAAGGTGGGCAGTTTATTTTATATTTGGAGTACCTAACGAGTGGCAATAATATTGTATGTCACATTTATACACAACCAATCAGCATAGTGTACTATATCTTAGTTGATTAACTCAATTAATTAATTAACCATTAATTAATAAACCGGGCATAAAGAGTATTTTTTATATTAGACACCCACACAAGGGACAAACACAGTTAAAGTTATATTTGGCGTCCCAAAACGCGGGACAGTAAATAACAACCACTATAAAAGTAAATGTTATATTTGACGCCCACAACGTCGGATAAATTTTATTGTTATATTTGGTGCCCACACGCACGGCTTGACAAACAAGTAATTATTATTATTGTTAAGCGGACAGAGGACAGACAGTGTGTATTTGTAAGTTGTTTAGACGTAAGTAGAAGTAGAATAATATCATCCCCTAAGTACATCTGAATGATTACGCGTCAACGGGCTAAAATGGCTACAAGCGAGAATTCAGAAAGCCAAGAATTCGATATCAATAATCAATTAGGTGTCGAAGGATTGGAAGACAATATCATAGAAAGTAACGGAAGTGACAACACCAATGCAGAAAATAGCCGAAATCGGGCGAGGAGACCGAGATCCGAACATCATGAAATGGACCTCGCTACGTTAATGGAATTCATCAAAAACCAAAGTGAAGATACAAGAAAACAGATTGATGAAACAAGAAAAAATATGGAACGAGAAAGCGAAGAAACAAGAAAACATAATGAACAACAGAATAAGGAAATGAAAGAGAAAATAATACGACATAATGAAGAACAAGTTGGGGAATTAGAAGAAAGGATTAATAAAAAGTTAGAAGAAAATATTGCAATGATAAACGAAAATTTCCAAGGTCAAATCAATCAAATAAATATAGAATTGCAAGAACAAACCAAGAAGTGGGAAGGAAAACTTGGCGAGTTGCAGAAGAAGAATGAAAGTGGGGTGAAAGAAATCAATAAAGAATTAAAGAAACATACTAAAGAAAATAAAGAATTACGCGAGAAGGACTGCTGAGAAAGGGAAGAAGCAATTATTAATACCCAGAACCAAAATAAAAAACAAATCGAAGGTGTCGAACTACAGGTAAGGAGCCTGAAAGAAGCCCACAACAGTATAGAAGAAAAATTGAATGAGGTTTCAGTAGAGAAGGGTAGGAGACTGGATGAGATGGCAAGCAATCTTTCAACTATGCAGGAGAATCAGCAGAGAGTTCAGCGGAGGTTGGAAGAAATAGAACAACGACCGGCCGTCACCATAAATGGAAATAAAGAGATCACATCCGACGGTGAGGATAGTTTCCCAATGGAATTCTTAAAGGAACTGAAAGAGTTACAAGAGACGTATTATCCAGCAGAAAACACAAAATGGATCAGCAGGCATTTGACTGGGGAGGCAGCCATATGGTGGCGTATCGTGAGAAGTCAGATTAATACGTTTCAAGAGTTCGAAGATATATTCGTAGAGAAGTACTGGGGAGCGACGCAACAAGAACGGATTTGTGACCAACTTGAATACGGTCGATATAATCCACATGGACCCCTTAGCACGATACAATATATGGAGAGATTCATACTACAGTGTCGTCAATTAATAACAATCATGTCTGATCGCCACCTGATTAAAAAGTTAGCGCGTCTCTACAATAGGGAGATCCAAGTAGCCGTGGTAACAAGGGGAATTACGACAATCAATAATTTTGAAATATTATTGCGAGAATACATGAATCTAAGCGGTCACACAAATAACGACATTCAAAAGGGAGAGGAGCGGATACCTAGGAAGGTCAGCGAACACAGCAACTTTCACAAGCAAAAGTGGTCCGATGAACAAAGGCGGGGCTGGAGAAAAGATTACGCTCCGAAGCCGAAAGCGGAAAGCGGGCCCCCCGTTATAAATTCTTTAGTGGTTGACAACCAGGCATCAGGTAGTAAAAGCATTGGTCTAGGGAACACAAAAATGCATGGTAATTGACAACGAACTAGGTCAACGCACCCCACTGTTTACCAACAAACCGAAAGGGTTAACGGAACTGACACAATAATAAATACCATGTTTCCAGATTTACGACATGAATTATTGGAGGAACCAGAACAAAATATTAATATTTCTTTTGTAAAAAGTCCCGAATTAATTGTTAGCATAAATAAAATAATTGTAAATGCTTTAATTGATACAAGCAGTGCCATTAATGCACTATCAGAAGACTGGTACAATAATAATAAGGATAAATTAGGAAAACATGAAATTCTTAGCATAAATAATACTACAATAGTCAGCGCTATGGGCAATAGATTGAAACATGTTAGGAAGCAGATATTCTGCAAAACTAACATAAATAGTAATGTGAAATATGATTGTATATTTTTAATAGTCCCAGGACATACGAGAGACTGTATACTCGGAATGCAGTTTCTGAAATAAACAAATAGTAAGATTGATATAGAGAGAAACAACATACTACTGAAAACAGAAGTAAATGCATGTGATTATGAAGAATCTTATGAACTACCATTAATGGTAATAAAGGAAGAGGTTAACGGCGTCGAGAAATTTGTAGAAAAGTCCATGAAATGGAAGACGCAGACGCTACGATGGGACAACAGCTGGAACGGCTTTTATACCGGTACCAAGATGTGTTTGATGAAAGGCCAGGACGCATCCATGGATATGAACATTATTTCATGGTAAACGATAAAACGCCTTATCTGCAGAGAGGATGGCCAGTGCCAATAAAATATCATGAAGCAGTACAAACGGAAATTAAAAGGATGTTAGAATACGGTATCATAGAACGCACACAAAGCCCATATATTATCCCCTTGTAACAGTCATTAAGCGAGATGGAAGAATTGGATTATGTTTAGATGCTCGAAATAAACAGTGTGACTACACCTGACTATGAGGGACCACCCCCAATCAACGAGATCTTGGCCAGGTGTAGCAACATCCGAGTAATGTCAACAATTGACTTAACCAGTAGCTTTTGGCAAATACCATTAGCGGAATCATGTCGAAATTACACTGGATTCTTACACTAAGGCAAGTGTTATAGGTTTCGAGTGACGCCGTTTGGTCTTAGCACAAGTCTTGCCAGCTTAGCACGTGGATTGGACCATGTACTAAGAGAAGATGTGAAGAAAAGTATTATTGTGTACGTAGATGATATCATATGCTTCTCGAAAAACGAGCAAGAACACATCACACACTTAACAAATTTATTAGAAAATTTAAAAGAGGCGAACATGACGGTTAATTTAGAAAAATCGCAGTTCTTCAGAAAGGAAATTCAGTACCTGGGGTATTGAATTTTAACCACCAATGGGATTAAAACAATACCTGAAAAGGTAGCCACAATACAAAACTTTCTGACACCCAGAAATACAAAACAACTAAAAGGTTTTTTAGGGTTCACGAAGTTCTATAATAAATTTACAGGCAAATATGCAGAGTACACTTAACCGTTATTGAAATTACTTCAAAAGGGTCATAAATTCAAGTGGGATTCAAGTATGGAGGAACAATTTAAAAAGGTGAAAGCATTATTTATAAATACAGTGATGTTAAAATTTCCCATAACAGGAAAGCGGTTTTACTTACAATGCGACGCCAGCAATTATGCGTATGGTGGTCAATTATACCAAATTGATGACAATGGAGAAGTTGCTGTTGTAGCCTTTATGAGTAAAACATTTAAAAATTCCGAAAAGAATTATTTTGCCACCGAAAGAGAACTACTTGCAATAGTCCAATGTCTACAAAAATTCCGAATCTACATTCTATGACAACCGTTAACCATCATAACCGACAATAAAGCATTGACGTTCATACAGAAGTGTCACCTCAATAATACCAGAATCACGAGATGGATCCTTAGTATCCAAGAGTACAATTTTGAAATCCAACATTGTAAAGGCAAGAAGAACGTTGTTGCAGATACCCTCAGTAGATACCCTGAAGACCATGAAGGAAATGATATAATGGAAGAGAAGTATGAATATTACATTAAATTGATGAATGAAAAATTGACGGAAATAGTAAGAAAACTTCATGAAGGGACTGATGACCAAGTAAATCATCACTACAAGGTTATCAACAATAAATTGTACCGGAAGGTTAAAAGAAATTGGAAGTTATATAAACCCGGGGAATTCCGAATCGAGTTGATTAAAGAAATTCATCAGATTTATAGACATACTGGAACAAAAAAGACAACGCAGTTATTAAAAGAATATTTTACAATGGACGCAATGTGTAAAACGGTCAGCCGAATAATAAAAGCCTGTGACGTCTGTCAGAAATGCAAAGATAGTGGAAATAGGTTTATTACAGGAGAAACACGACCAATCGTGCCAACACACAAAGGACAGTTGATCAGCATTGATTACTATGGACCACTTCCTATATCCAGTGGTGGTGTCAAGTATCTATTAGTCATAGTTGACAACTTCACAAAATATGTAGAGTTGTACGCACTGCGTAAGGCCACAACAAATGTCACCCTGAAGAGAATCCAACAATATATTAAGGATCAAGGGAAACCAAACAATATACTAACTGATAATGGAACCCAGTTCACATAAAAGAAGTGGACACTAGGCCTTGAAGAATTAGGGATAAAACCAAAGTTTACTGCAATAAGGAACCCATGTACCAACATTGTGGAACGTTGGAATCGACAACTGGGGAATCTATTCAGAGTGTTCGGGAAAAACATACGAAATGGGCAACTTCCATTAAGACATAAAAGCCTGTCTAAATGAGACGTACCAGGAAATGATAAGAATGACACCGTATGAAGCGCAATTCGGAACGAAACCAACCAGGGATTGGGAAAACTATGTTGATACTTCAGTGGTTGATAACAAAAAGGCGGACCTCAGCAGAATACATCTGCATATTAAAGAAAAGGGAAGGAAACAAGCAGACAGGATTAACAAATCTAAGTATCTAACAAAGTTCAAGGTCGGAGATCAAGTGCTGATACGCACATATAAACCCTCCGACGCAACACAAAACATAATTGCAAAATTTTGTGCACTCTATGAAGGGCCATGTATGGAATATTAATTGAATTAATGATGATAATTAGCTGCAAAAAATTCATAGCTAATGTAGCCAACATAAGATGTAACAATAAATATTATCATAAATGTTTAAATAGTAGAAATTTATGTAAAAATGGATTCATAAAGAAAGATATCAGCCATAAATTCAGTATAGGCATTAAAACCATCAACAGTAAGGCGTCATCAGACAGTAGGTCAAAACAAGAAATGGACACACCTGTTACACCGTATTCATGGAAAGATGATCACTGAAGAGCACCAGATAAAGGGGGTAAATTTGGATCACTTGGATTCGGAAGGTCAATCTCAACGGACCCAAATTGGGGAAAAATGTAACGAAAATTTAAAGACTTTTTTTTTGTAAGTAAGTGAACACAGTAGCAAGAGTCTGCTGTCAACTTAACAATGACATCCGCAGGAGCTGTACCATATGTAGTTCAAGCAACGGGAAGGCAGGGTAGTAGAAAGACAATACCTCTGTAATAGCAGCTGTTCGCTTAAGAGAATTGCGTGTGGCGAGCTGGACTATCAGAAAAAACAATGGAGTAATGTATCACAGATAAATGACAAAGAAAAGCTGACAGGAAGACATAACGAGGCAACACGAGAAATAATAAGCCACGTGTGTGGAACTTAACACCAAACGCGGCGTTACAATGTTCACAATGGACAGGAAAGGCTCGGACAAAATAGCAACCGTAGGATGAGCAATTAACCAACTGCGGGATGCACAGTTTTACCAGAATGGGTCACAGCTAAGAAAAAGCCTGCAGAGCAGTTGTAAGGAATACCAAGAAACGGCCACACTGGCGTGGGAATGGCAAAGAGGAAACTGAGAGACAATGCGAGGATTGGTCATGGGTAAGCAGCAATACACATGTTGAACTAGAAGGCAGCTGCGAGGCCATGCAGCAATTAAGAGAAATTTGTCTGAAAGGACCGGACGAAAAGACAAAAAAGTGATAAACAGGCGTTAAATTTGGTCATCCGCCTCAGACTATGGGTGGAGCCAACCAGGAGCTGTGAGGGTAGGAAATCAAGAAGCCTATCTGAAACCAGAGTTGAGGAAGGCGGTTCTCCAAGAAGAGGTTGCCAAGGAGACGAGATGGAAGAACGAATGAAAACGATGTCAGAAGACAAGCCATGGTGTTAAGGAGGAGTTTTCATCAGAAAATAGATGAGAACCAATAGAAGTGAAGAAGGTGGGAAGAAGAGTTTGGAGTAGAGAAGATAGTGGGATTCGGAATATAAACTTGGGTTTGTACCATGATCGGGGCTTATCTGTCTTAAGTGCGGAAGTCTTAGTCAGAGGGGGAGTAAAAATTGTAACCTTAGAAGAGTCGGAGTGGAAATATACGTGCGAACAGTCGAGAGTCGGGAGATGGTAATGGAACTTAGTAATTAACAGACATGTCGGAGTACTATTTGAAATAGACTTAGTTTTTTTTTATTCTAGAATTGATATACTAACCAAATAAGTAAATACGGTCGGAAGTTTCTACGGAGTGTAAATGATAGACATAATGTTGTAACCGAGATAGCTAAAAAGACCCGGAAATATGAACTAATTACGGTAAGAGCGTGAAAGACAAATATAAATGCTAACGCCCATTAAACATAATCGAATGGTGTGGTAATAAAGTTAGTCCGCGAAGGAACTGTGCGAACTAAATAGAGCATCAAACAATCTGTATAAATTAATAAATTGTTAACGTAATAAAAAATATGTAAATGATACTTAAATATAAACAATTCAGAGTTAAAGTGGCGTTATCAAATAACATGTGTTGAAATCAGATATTCCAATAACGAGAATTAACAAAAGAGCTATATATGTGTCGGAGTGCGAGATAATAGGTGATGTGTAAAAGTGTCTTCCACCTGATGATAGTGTCATCAACAAGGGCATCAGCGAGTCTGGAGAGAGGCAGGAAGAGCATCGCAGATGAGCTCCGCAGAATTAATGGAATAACTTACCAACAGTAACAAAATTCATGCATTATTAATGTTAATTAAAACATGTTGTGATGACAATATTTCAAGAAAATCATATCTAGTATCTATTCATGTTAAATTGGCATGAACAACTTTTAAAAGATAATTTTAGCTATATCCATGCAATTATGAATCCAATTGTTAAGAATACTTTAGTGTAGCATAAAAATTTATAATTATGATTATTAATTTTTAAATAAGTAACTGTGAGAAAGAGTTTATAAGAGAGTGAGTACATTTTGAAGTAAATAATAAATGATATTATAATGTGCTATTTCATATTGCAAGATGAATGTTGTGTTTCTTTTTAGATATCATGTAAGTGATGTCATTGGTAACAGATATAATTAAATAAACTAAGTTAATATCATAAATTTTGGTGTACGTTGTTACTTATTCGAAAACACTTAAGATAGAATACCAATGCTAGTAATTATGAAAGATTAAGTCAGTATATAGCATCAAAGAAATTAAAACGTCATTCAAATCATACATAATCAATTAACACCATATAAGTAATTGAGGTAACACACACAGTAAAATTGTTAAAATTGGCACCACATGAAAGGTGGGCAGTTTATTTTATATTTGGAGTACCTAACGAGTGGCAATAATATTGTATGTCACATTTATACACAACCAATCAGCATAGTGTACTATATCTTAGTTGATTAACTCAATTAATTAATTAACCATTAATTAATAAACCGGGCATAAAGAGTATTTTTTATATTAGACACCCACACAAGGGACAAACACAGTTAAAGTTATATTTGGCGTCCCAAAACGCGGGACAGTAAATAACAACCACTATAAAAGTAAATGTTATATTTGACGCCCACAACGTCGGATAAATTTTATTGTTATATTTGGTGCCCACACGCACGGCTTGACAAACAAGTAATTATTATTATTGTTAAGCGGACAGAGGACAGACAGTGTGTATTTGTAAGTTGTTTAGACGTAAGTAGAAGTAGAATAATATCATCCCCTAAGTACATCTGAATGATTACGCGTCAACGGGCTAAAATGGCTACAAGCGAGAATTCAGAAAGCCAAGAATTCGATATCAATAATCAATTAGGTGTCGAAGGATTGGAAGACAATATCATAGAAAGTAACGGAAGTGACAACACCAATGCAGAAAATAGCCGAAATCGGGCGAGGAGACCGAGATCCGAACATCATGAAATGGACCTCGCTACGTTAATGGAATTCATCAAAAACCAAAGTGAAGAAACAAGAAAACAGATTGATGAAACAAGAAAAAATATGGAACGAGAAAGCGAAGAAACAAGAAAACATAATGAACAACAGAATAAGGAAATGAAAGAGAAAATAATACGACATAATGAAGAACAAGTTGGGGAATTAGAAGAAAGGATTAATAAAAAGTTAGAAGAAAATATTGCAATGATAAACGAAAATTTCCAAGGTCAAATCAATCAAATAAATATAGAATTGCAAGAACAAACCAAGAAGTGGGAAGGAAAACTTGGCGAGTTGCAGAAGAAGAATGAAAGTGGGGTGAAAGAAATCAATAAAGAATTAAAGAAACATACTAAAGAAAATAAAGAATTACGCGAGAAGGACTGCTGAGAAAGGGAAGAAGCAATTATTAATACCCAGAACCAAAATAAAAAACAAATCGAAGGTGTCGAACTACAGGTAAGGAGCCTGAAAGAAGCCCACAACAGTATAGAAGAAAAATTGAATGAGGTTTCAGTAGAGAAGGGTAGGAGACTGGATGAGATGGCAAGCAATCTTTCAACTATGCAGGAGAATCAGCAGAGAGTTCAGCGGAGGTTGGAAGAAATAGAACAACGACCGGCCGTCACCATAAATGAAAATAAAGAGATCACATCCGACGGTGAGGATAGTTTCCCAATGGAATTCTTAAAGGAACTGAAAGAGTTACAAGAGACGTATTATCCAGCAGAAAACACAAAATGGATCAGCAGGCATTTGACTGGGGAGGCAGCCATATGGTGGCGTATCGTGAGAAGTCAGATTAATACGTTTCAAGAGTTCGAAGATATATTCGTAGAGAAGTACTGGGGAGCGACGCAACAAGAACGGATTTGTGACCAACTTGAATACGGTCGATATAATCCACATGGACCCCTTAGCACGATACAATATATGGAGAGATTCATACTACAGTGTCGTCAATTAATAACAATCATGTCTGATCGCCACCTGATTAAAAAGTTAGCGCGTCTCTACAATAGGGAGATCCAAGTAGCCGTGGTAACAAGGGGAATTACGACAATCAATAATTTTGAAATATTATTGCGAGAATACATGAATCTAAGCGGTCACACAAATAACGACATTCAAAAGGGAGAGGAGCGGATACCTAGGAAGGTCAGCGAACACAGCAACTTTCACAAGCAAAAGTGGTCCGATGAACAAAGGCGGGGCTGGAGAAAAGATTACGCTCCGAAGCCGAAAGCGGAAAGCGGGCCCCCCGTTATAAATTCTTTAGTGGTTGACAACCAGGCATCAGGTAGTAAAAGCATTGGTCTAGGGAACACAAAAATGCATGGTAATTGACAACGAACTAGGTCAACGCACCCCACTGTTTACCAACAAACCGAAAGGGTTAACGGAACTGACACAATAATAAATACCATGTTTCCAGATTTACGACATGAATTATTGGAGGAACCAGAACAAAATATTAATATTTCTTTTGTAAAAAGTCCCGAATTAATTGTTAGCATAAATAAAATAATTGTAAATGCTTTAATTGATACAAGCAGTGCCATTAATGCACTATCAGAAGACTGGTACAATAATAATAAGGATAAATTAGGAAAACATGAAATTCTTAGCATAAATAATACTACAATAGTCAGCGCTATGGGCAATAGATTGAAACATGTTAGGAAGCAGATATTCTGCAAAACTAACATAAATAGTAATGTGAAATATGATTGTATATTTTTAATAGTCCCAGGACATACGAGAGACTGTATACTCGGAATGCAGTTTCTGAAATAAACAAATAGTAAGATTGATATAGAGAGAAACAACATACTACTGAAAACAGAAGTAAATGCATGTGATTATGAAGAATCTTATGAACTACCATTAATGGTAATAAAGGAAGAGGTTAACGGCGTCGAGAAATTTGTAGAAAAGTCCATGAAATGGAAGACGCAGACGCTACGATGGGACAACAGCTGGAACGGCTTTTATACCGGTACCAAGATGTGTTTGATGAAAGGCCAGGACGCATCCATGGATATGAACATTATTTCATGGTAAACGATAAAACGCCTTATCTGCAGAGAGGATGGCCAGTGCCAATAAAATATCATGAAGCAGTACAAACGGAAATTAAAAGGATGTTAGAATACGGTATCATAGAACGCACACAAAGCCCATATATTATCCCCTTGTAACAGTCATTAAGCGAGATGGAAGAATTGGATTATGTTTAGATGCTCGAAATAAACAGTGTGACTACACCTGACTATGAGGGACCACCCCCAATCAACGAGATCTTGGCCAGGTGTAGCAACATCCGAGTAATGTCAACAATTGACTTAACCAGTAGCTTTTGGCAAATACCATTAGCGGAATCATGTCGAAATTACACTGGATTCTTACACTAAGGCAAGTGTTATAGGTTTCGAGTGACGCCGTTTGGTCTTAGCACAAGTCTTGCCAGCTTAGCACGTGGATTGGACCATGTACTAAGAGAAGATGTGAAGAAAAGTATTATTGTGTACGTAGATGATATCATATGCTTCTCGAAAAACGAGCAAGAACACATCACACACTTAACAAATTTATTAGAAAATTTAAAAGAGGCGAACATGACGGTTAATTTAGAAAAATCGCAGTTCTTCAGAAAGGAAATTCAGTACCTGGGGTATTGAATTTTAACCACCAATGGGATTAAAACAATACCTGAAAAGGTAGCCACAATACAAAACTTTCTGACACCCAGAAATACAAAACAACTAAAAGGTTTTTTAGGGTTCACGAAGTTCTATAATAAATTTACAGGCAAATATGCAGAGTACACTTAACCGTTATTGAAATTACTTCAAAAGGGTCATAAATTCAAGTGGGATTCAAGTATGGAGGAACAATTTAAAAAGGTGAAAGCATTATTTATAAATACAGTGATGTTAAAATTTCCCATAACAGGAAAGCGGTTTTACTTACAATGCGACGCCAGCAATTATGCGTATGGTGGTCAATTATACCAAATTGATGACAATGGAGAAGTTGCTGTTGTAGCCTTTATGAGTAAAACATTTAAAAATTCCGAAAAGAATTATTTTGCCACCGAAAGAGAACTACTTGCAATAGTCCAATGTCTACAAAAATTCCGAATCTACATTCTATGACAACCGTTAACCATCATAACCGACAATAAAGCATTGACGTTCATACAGAAGTGTCACCTCAATAATACCAGAATCACGAGATGGATCCTTAGTATCCAAGAGTACAATTTTGAAATCCAACATTGTAAAGGCAAGAAGAACGTTGTTGCAGATACCCTCAGTAGATACCCTGAAGACCATGAAGGAAATGATATAATGGAAGAGAAGTATGAATATTACATTAAATTGATGAATGAAAAATTGACGGAAATAGTAAGAAAACTTCATGAAGGGACTGATGACCAAGTAAATCATCACTACAAGGTTATCAACAATAAATTGTACCGGAAGGTTAAAAGAAATTGGAAGTTATATAAACCCGGGGAATTCCGAATCGAGTTGATTAAAGAAATTCATCAGATTTATAGACATACTGGAACAAAAAAGACAACGCAGTTATTAAAAGAATATTTTACAATGGACGCAATGTGTAAAATGGTCAGCCGAATAATAAAAGCCTGTGACGTCTGTCAGAAATGCAAAGATAGTGGAAATAGGTTTATTACAGGAGAAACACGACCAATCGTGCCAACACACAAAGGACAGTTGATCAGCATTGATTACTATGGACCACTTCCTATATCCAGTGGTGGTGTCAAGTATCTATTAGTCATAGTTGACAACTTCACAAAATATGTAGAGTTGTACGCACTGCGTAAGGCCACAACAAATGTCACCCTGAAGAGAATCCAACAATATATTAAGGCTCAAGGGAAACCAAACAATATACTAACTGATAATGGAACCCAGTTCACATAAAAGAAGTGGACACTAGGCCTTGAAGAATTAGGGATAAAACCAAAGTTTACTGCAATAAGGAACCCATGTACCAACACTGTGGAACGTTGGAATCGACAACTGGGGAATCTATTCAGAGTGTTCGGGAAAAACATACGAAATGGGCAACTTCCATTAAGACATAAAAGCCTGTCTAAATGAGACGTACCAGGAAATGATAAGAATGACACCGTATGAAGCGCAATTCGGAACGAAACCAACCAGGGATTGGGAAAACTATGTTGATACTTCAGTGGTTGATAACAAAAAGGCGGACCTCAGCAGAATACATCTGCATATTAAAGAAAAGGGAAGGAAACAAGCAGACAGGATTAACAAATCTAAGTATCTAACAAAGTTCAAGGTCGGAGATCAAGTGCTGATACGCACATATAAACCCTCCGACGCAACACAAAACATAATTGCAAAATTTTGTGCACTCTATGAAGGGCCATGTATGGAATATTAATTGAATTAATGATGATAATTAGCTGCAAAAAATTCATAGCTAATGTAGCCATAAGATGTAACAATAAATATTATCATAAATGTTTAAATAGTAGAAATTTATGTAAAAATGGATTCATAAAGAAGGATATCAGCCATAAATTCAGTATAGGCATTAAAACCATCAACAGTAAGGCGTCATCAGACAGTAGGTCAAAACAAGAAATGGACACACCTGTTACACCGTATTCATGGAAAGATGATCACTGAAGAGCACCAGATAAAGGGGGTAAATTTGGATCACTTGGATTCGGAAGGTCAATCTCAACGGACCCAAATTGGGGAAAAATGTAACGAAAATTTAAAGACTTTTTTTTTGTAAGTAAGTGAACACAGTAGCAAGAGTCTGCTGTCAACTTAACAATGACATCCGCAGGAGCTGTACCATATGTAGTTCAAGCAACGGGAAGGCAGGGTAGTAGAAAGACAATACCTCTGTAATAGCAGCTGTTCGCTTAAGAGAATTGCGTGTGGCGAGCTGGACTATCAGAAAAAACAATGGAGTAATGTATCACAGATAAATGACAAAGAAAAGCTGACAGGAAGACATAACGAGGCAACACGAGAAATAATAAGCCACGTGTGTGGAACTTAACACCAAACGCGGCGTTACAATGTTCACAATGGACAGGAAAGGCTCGGACAAAATAGCGACCGTAGGATGAGCAATTAACCAACTGCGGGATGCACAGTTTTACCAGAATGGGTCACAGCTAAGAAAAAGCCTGCAGAGCAGTTGTAAGGAATACCAAGAAACGGCCACACTGGCGTGGGAATGGCAAAGAGGAAACTGAGAGACAATGCGAGGATTGGTCATGGGTAAGCAGCAATACACATGTTGAACTAGAAGGCAGCTGCGAGGCCATGCAGCAATTAAGAGAAATTTGTCTGAAAGGACCGGACGAAAAGACAAAAAAGTGATAAACAGGCGTTAAATTTGGTCATCCGCCTCAGACTATGGGTGGAGCCAACCAGGAGCTGTGAGGGTAGGAAATCAAGAAGCCTATCTGAAACCAGAGTTGAGGAAGGCGGTTCTCCAAGAAGAGGTTGCCAAGGAGACGAGATGGAAGAACGAATGAAAACGATGTCAGAAGACAAGCCATGGTGTTAAGGAGGAGTTTTCATCAGAAAATAGATGAGAACCAATAGAAGTGAAGAAGGTGGGAAGAAGAGTTTGGAGTAGAGAAGATAGTGGGATTTGGAATATAAACTTGGGTTTGTACCATGATCGGGGCTTATCTGTCTTAAGTGCGGAAGTCTTAGTCAGAGGGGGAGTAAAAATTGTAACCTTAGAAGAGTCGGAGTGGAAATATGCGTGCGAACAGTCGAGAGTCGGGAGATGGTAATGGAACTTAGTAATTAACAGACATGTCGGAGTACTATTTGAAATAGACTTAGTTTTTTTTATTCTAGAATTGATATACTAACCAAATAAGTAAATACGGTCGGAAGTTTCTACGGAGTGTAAATGATAGACATAATGTTGTAATCGAGATAGCTAAAAAGACCCGGAAATATGAACTAATTACGGTAAGAGCGTGAAAGACAAATATAAATGCTAACGCCCATTAAACATAATCGAATGGTGTGGTAATAAAGTTAGTCCGCGAAGGAACTGTGCGAACTAAATAGAGCATCAAACAATCTGTATAAATTAATAAATTGTTAACGTAATAAAAAATATGTAAATGATACTTAAATATAAACAATTCAGAGTTAAAGTGGCGTTATCAAATAACATGTGTTGAAATCAGATATTCCAATAACGAGAATTAACAAAAGAGCTATATATGTGTCGGAGTGCGAGATAATAGGTGATGTGTAAAAGTGTCTTCCACCTGATGATAGTGTCATCAACAAGGGCATCAGCGAGTCTGGAGAGAGGCAGGAAGAGCATCGCAGATGAGCTCCGCAGAATTAATGGAATAACTTACCAACAGTAACAAAATTCATGCATTATTAATGTTAATTAAAACATGTTGTGATGCCAATATTTCAAGAAAATCATATCTAGTATCTATTCATGTTAAATTGGCATGAACAACTTTTAAAAGATAATTTTAGCTATATCCATGCAATTATGAATCCAATTGTTAAGAATACTTTAGTGTAGCATAAAAATTTATAATTATGATTATTAATTTTTAAATAAGTAACTGTGAGAAAGAGTTTATAAGAGAGTGAGTACATTTTGAAGTAAATAATAAATGATATTATAATGTGCTATTTCATATTGCAAGATGAATGTTGTGTTTCTTTTTAGATATCATGTAAGTGATGTCATTGGTAACAGATATAATTAAATAAACTAAGTTAATATCATAAATTTTGGTGTACGTTGTTACTTATTCGAAAACACTTAAGATAGAATACCAATGCTAGTAATTATGAAAGATTAAGTCAGTATATAGCATCAAAGAAATTAAAACGTCATTCAAATCATACATAATCAATTAACACCATATAAGTAATTGAGGTAACACACACAGTAAAATTGTTAAAATTGGCACCACATGAAAGGTGGGCAGTTTATTTTATATTTGGAGTACCTAACGAGTGGCAATAATATTGTATGTCACATTTATACACAACCAATCAGCATAGTGTACTATATCTTAGTTGATTAACTCAATTAATTAATTAACCATTAATTAATAAACCGGGCATAAAGAGTATTTTTTATATTAGACACCCACACAAGGGACAAACACAGTTAAAGTTATATTTGGCGTCCCAAAACGCGGGACAGTAAATAACAACCACTATAAAAGTAAATGTTATATTTGACGCCCACAACGTCGGATAAATTTTATTGTTATATTTGGTGCCCACACGCACGGCTTGACAAACAAGTAATTATTATTATTGTTAAGCGGACAGAGGACAGACAGTGTGTATTTGTAAGTTGTTTAGACGTAAGTAGAAGTAGAATAATATCATCCCCTAAGTACATCTGAATGATTACGCGTCAACGGGCTAAAATGGCTACAAGCGAGAATTCAGAAAGCCAAGAATTCGATATCAATAATCAATTAGGTGTCGAAGGATTGGAAGACAATATCATAGAAAGTAACGGAAGTGACAACACCAATGCAGAAAATAGCCGAAATCGGGCGAGGAGACCGAGATCCGAACATCATGAAATGGACCTCGCTACGTTAATGGAATTCATCAAAAACCAAAGTGAAGAAACAAGAAAACAGATTGATGAAACAAGAAAAAATATGGAACGAGAAAGCGAAGAAACAAGAAAACATAATGAACAACAGAATAAGGAAATGAAAGAGAAAATAATACGACATAATGAAGAACAAGTTGGGGAATTAGAAGAAAGGATTAATAAAAAGTTAGAAGAAAATATTGCAATGATAAACGAAAATTTCCAAGGTCAAATCAATCAAATAAATATAGAATTGCAAGAACAAACCAAGAAGTGGGAAGGAAAACTTGGCGAGTTGCAGAAGAAGAATGAAAGTGGGGTGAAAGAAATCAATAAAGAATTAAAGAAACATACTAAAGAAAATAAAGAATTACGCGAGAAGGACTGCTGAGAAAGGGAAGAAGCAATTATTAATACCCAGAACCAAAATAAAAAACAAATCGAAGGTGTCGAACTACAGGTAAGGAGCCTGAAAGAAGCCCACAACAGTATAGAAGAAAAATTGAATGAGGTTTCAGTAGAGAAGGGTAGGAGACTGGATGAGATGGCAAGCAATCTTTCAACTATGCAGGAGAATCAGCAGAGAGTTCAGCGGAGGTTGGAAGAAATAGAACAACGACCGGCCGTCACCATAAATGAAAATAAAGAGATCACATCCGACGGTGAGGATAGTTTCCCAATGGAATTCTTAAAGGAACTGAAAGAGTTACAAGAGACGTATTATCCAGCAGAAAACACAAAATGGATCAGCAGGCATTTGACTGGGGAGGCAGCCATATGGTGGCGTATCGTGAGAAGTCAGATTAATACGTTTCAAGAGTTCGAAGATATATTCGTAGAGAAGTACTGGGGAGCGACGCAACAAGAACGGATTTGTGACCAACTTGAATACGGTTGATATAATCCACATGGACCCCTTAGCACGATACAATATATGGAGAGATTCATACTACAGTGTCGTCAATTAATAACAATCATGTCTGATCGCCACCTGATTAAAAAGTTAGCGCGTCTCTACAATAGGGAGATCCAAGTAGCCGTGGTAACAAGGGGAATTACGACAATCAATAATTTTGAAATATTATTGCGAGAATACATGAATCTAAGCGGTCACACAAATAACGACATTCAAAAGGGAGAGGAGCGGATACCTAGGAAGGTCAGCGAACACAGCAACTTTCACAAGCAAAAGTGGTCCGATGAACAAAGGCGGGGCTGGAGAAAAGATTACGCTCCGAAGCCGAAAGCGGAAAGCGGGCCCCCCGTTATAAATTCTTTAGTGGTTGACAACCAGGCATCAGGTAGTAAAAGCATTGGTCTAGGGAACACAAAAATGCATGGTAATTGACAACGAACTAGGTCAACGCACCCCACTGTTTACCAACAAACCGAAAGGGTTAACGGAACTGACACAATAATAAATACCATGTTTCCAGATTTACGACATGAATTATTGGAGGAACCAGAACAAAATATTAATATTTCTTTTGTAAAAAGTCCCGAATTAATTGTTAGCATAAATAAAATAATTGTAAATGCTTTAATTGATACAAGCAGTGCCATTAATGCACTATCAGAAGACTGGTACAATAATAATAAGGATAAATTAGGAAAACATGAAATTCTTAGCATAAATAATACTACAATAGTCAGCGCTATGGGCAATAGATTGAAACATGTTAGGAAGCAGATATTCTGCAAAACTAACATAAATAGTAATGTGAAATATGATTGTATATTTTTAATAGTCCCAGGACATACGAGAGACTGTATACTCGGAATGCAGTTTCTGAAATAAACAAATAGTAAGATTGATATAGAGAGAAACAACATACTACTGAAAACAGAAGTAAATGCATGTGATTATGAAGAATCTTATGAACTACCATTAATGGTAATAAAGGAAGAGGTTAACGGCGTCGAGAAATTTGTAGAAAAGTCCATGAAATGGAAGACGCAGACGCTACGATGGGACAACAGCTGGAACGGCTTTTATACCGGTACCAAGATGTGTTTGATGAAAGGCCAGGACGCATCCATGGATATGAACATTATTTCATGGTAAACGATAAAACGCCTTATCTGCAGAGAGGATGGCCAGTGCCAATAAAATATCATGAAGCAGTACAAACGGAAATTAAAAGGATGTTAGAATACGGTATCATAGAACGCACACAAAGCCCATATATTATCCCCTTGTAACAGTCATTAAGCGAGATGGAAGAATTGGATTATGTTTAGATGCTCGAAATAAACAGTGTGACTACACCTGACTATGAGGGACCACCCCCAATCAACGAGATCTTGGCCAGGTGTAGCAACATCCGAGTAATGTCAACAATTGACTTAACCAGTAGCTTTTGGCAAATACCATTAGCGGAATCATGTCGAAATTACACTGGATTCTTACACTAAGGCAAGTGTTATAGGTTTCGAGTGACGCCGTTTGGTCTTAGCACAAGTCTTGCCAGCTTAGCACGTGGATTGGACCATGTACTAAGAGAAGATGTGAAGAAAAGTATTATTGTGTACGTAGATGATATCATATGCTTCTCGAAAAACGAGCAAGAACACATCACACACTTAACAAATTTATTAGAAAATTTAAAAGAGGCGAACATGACGGTTAATTTAGAAAAATCGCAGTTCTTCAGAAAGGAAATTCAGTACCTGGGGTATTGAATTTTAACCACCAATGGGATTAAAACAATACCTGAAAAGGTAGCCACAATACAAAACTTTCTGACACCCAGAAATACAAAACAACTAAAAGGTTTTTTAGGGTTCACGAAGTTCTATAATAAATTTACAGGCAAATATGCAGAGTACACTTAACCGTTATTGAAATTACTTCAAAAGGGTCATAAATTCAAGTGGGATTCAAGTATGGAGGAACAATTTAAAAAGGTGAAAGCATTATTTATAAATACAGTGATGTTAAAATTTCCCATAACAGGAAAGCGGTTTTACTTACAATGCGACGCCAGCAATTATGCGTATGGTGGTCAATTATACCAAATTGATGACAATGGAGAAGTTGCTGTTGTAGCCTTTATGAGTAAAACATTTAAAAATTCCGAAAAGAATTATTTTGCCACCGAAAGAGAACTACTTGCAATAGTCCAATGTCTACAAAAATTCCGAATCTACATTCTATGACAACCGTTAACCATCATAACCGACAATAAAGCATTGACGTTCATACAGAAGTGTCACCTCAATAATACCAGAATCACGAGATGGATCCTTAGTATCCAAGAGTACAATTTTGAAATCCAACATTGTAAAGGCAAGAAGAACGTTGTTGCAGATACCCTCAATAGATACCCTGAAGACCATGAAGGAAATGATATAATGGAAGAGAAGTATGAATATTACATTAAATTGATGAATGAAAAATTGACGGAAATAGTAAGAAAACTTCATGAATGGACTGATGACCAAGTAAATCATCACTACAAGGTTATCAACAATAAATTGTACCGGAAGGTTAAAAGAAATTGGAAGTTATATAAACCCGGGGAATTCCGAATCGAGTTGATTAAAGAAATTCATCAGATTTATAGACATACTGGAACAAAAAAGACAACGCAGTTATTAAAAGAATATTTTACAATGGACGCAATGTGTAAAATGGTCAGCCGAATAATAAAAGCCTGTGACGTCTGTCAGAAATGCAAAGATAGTGGAAATAGGTTTATTACAGGAGAAACACGACCAATCGTGCCAACACACAAAGGACAGTTGATCAGCATTGATTACTATGGACCACTTCCTATATCCAGTGGTGGTGTCAAGTATCTATTAGTCATAGTTGACAACTTCACAAAATATGTAGAGTTGTACGCACTGCGTAAGGCCACAACAAATGTCACCCTGAAGAGAATCCAACAATATATTAAGGCTCAAGGGAAACCAAACAATATACTAACTGATAATGGAACCCAGTTCACATAAAAGAAGTGGACACTAGGCCTTGAAGAATTAGGGATAAAACCAAAGTTTACTGCAATAAGGAACCCATGTACCAACATTGTGGAACGTTGGAATCGACAACTGGGGAATCTATTCAGAGTGTTCGGGAAAAACATACGAAATGGGCAACTTCCATTAAGACATAAAAGCCTGTCTAAATGAGACGTACCAGGAAATGATAAGAATGACACCGTATGAAGCGCAATTCGGAACGAAACCAACCAGGGATTGGGAAAACTATGTTGATACTTCAGTGGTTGATAACAAAAAGGCGGACCTCAGCAGAATACATCTGCATATTAAAGAAAAGGGAAGGAAACAAGCAGACAGGATTAACAAATCTAAGTATCTAACAAAGTTCAAGGTCGGAGATCAAGTGCTGATACGCACATATAAACCCTCCGACGCAACACAAAACATAATTGCAAAATTTTGTGCACTCTATGAAGGGCCATGTATGGAATATTAATTGAATTAATGATGATAATTAGCTGCAAAAAATTCATAGCTAATGTAGCCATAAGATGTAACAATAAATATTATCATAAATGTTTAAATAGTAGAAATTTATGTAAAAATGGATTCATAAAGAAGGATATCAGCCATAAATTCAGTATAGGCATTAAAACCATCAACAGTAAGGCGTCATCAGACAGTAGGTCAAAACAAGAAATGGACACACCTGTTACACCGTATTCATGGAAAGATGATCACTGAAGAGCACCAGATAAAGGGGGTAAATTTGGATCACTTGGATTCGGAAGGTCAATCTCAACGGACCCAAATTGGGGAAAAATGTAACGAAAATTTAAAGACTTTTTTTTTGTAAGTAAGTGAACACAGTAGCAAGAGTCTGCTGTCAACTTAACAATGACATCCGCAGGAGCTGTACCATATGTAGTTCAAGCAACGGGAAGGCAGGGTAGTAGAAAGACAATACCTCTGTAATAGCAGCTGTTCGCTTAAGAGAATTGCGTGTGGCGAGCTGGACTATCAGAAAAAACAATGGAGTAATGTATCACAGATAAATGACAAAGAAAAGCTGACAGGAAGACATAACGAGGCAACACGAGAAATAATAAGCCACGTGTGTGGAACTTAACACCAAACGCGGCGTTACAATGTTCACAATGGACAGGAAAGGCTCGGACAAAATAGCGACCGTAGGATGAGCAATTAACCAACTGCGGGATGCACAGTTTTACCAGAATGGGTCACAGCTAAGAAAAAGCCTGCAGAGCAGTTGTAAGGAATACCAAGAAACGGCCACACTGGCGTGGGAATGGCAAAGAGGAAACTGAGAGACAATGCGAGGATTGGTCATGGGTAAGCAGCAATACACATGTTGAACTAGAAGGCAGCTGCGAGGCCATGCAGCAATTAAGAGAAATTTGTCTGAAAGGACCGGACGAAAAGACAAAAAAGTGATAAACAGGCGTTAAATTTGGTCATCCGCCTCAGACTATGGGTGGAGCCAACCAGGAGCTGTGAGGGTAGGAAATCAAGAAGCCTATCTGAAACCAGAGTTGAGGAAGGCGGTTCTCCAAGAAGAGGTTGCCAAGGAGACGAGATGGAAGAACGAATGAAAACGATGTCAGAAGACAAGCCATGGTGTTAAGGAGGAGTTTTCATCAGAAAATAGATGAGAACCAATAGAAGTGAAGAAGGTGGGAAGAAGAGTTTGGAGTAGAGAAGATAGTGGGATTCGGAATATAAACTTGGGTTTGTACCATGATCGGGGCTTATCTGTCTTAAGTGCGGAAGTCTTAGTCAGAGGGGGAGTAAAAATTGTAACCTTAGAAGAGTCGGAGTGGAAATATGCGTGCGAACAGTCGAGAGTCGGGAGATGGTAATGGAACTTAGTAATTAACAGACATGTCGGAGTACTATTTGAAATAGACTTAGTTTTTTTTATTCTAGAATTGATATACTAACCAAATAAGTAAATACGGTCGGAAGTTTCTACGGAGTGTAAATGATAGACATAATGTTGTAATCGAGATAGCTAAAAAGACCCGGAAATATGAACTAATTACGGTAAGAGCGTGAAAGACAAATATAAATGCTAACGCCCATTAAACATAATCGAATGGTGTGGTAATAAAGTTAGTCCGCGAAGGAACTGTGCGAACTAAATAGAGCATCAAACAATCTGTATAAATTAATAAATTGTTAACGTAATAAAAAATATGTAAATGATACTTAAATATAAACAATTCAGAGTTAAAGTGGCGTTATCAAATAACATGTGTTGAAATCAGATATTCCAATAACGAGAATTAACAAAAGAGCTATATATGTGTCGGAGTGCGAGATAATAGGTGATGTGTAAAAGTGTCTTCCACCTGATGATAGTGTCATCAACAAGGGCATCAGCGAGTCTGGAGAGAGGCAGGAAGAGCATCGCAGATGAGCTCCGCAGAATTAATGGAATAACTTACCAACAGTAACAAAATTCATGCATTATTAATGTTAATTAAAACATGTTGTGATGCCAATATTTCAAGAAAATCATATCTAGTATCTGTTCATGTTAAATTGGCATGAACAACTTTTAAAAGATAATTTTAGCTATATCCATGCAATTATGAATCCAATTGTTAAGAATACTTTAGTGTAGCATAAAAATTTATAATTATGATTATTAATTTTTAAATAAGTAACTGTGAGAAAGAGTTTATAAGAGAGTGAGTACATTTTGAAGTAAATAATAAATGATATTATAATGTGCTATTTCATATTGCAAGATGAATGTTGTGTTTCTTTTTAGATATCATGTAAGTGATGTCATTGGTAACAGATATAATTAAATAAACTAAGTTAATATCATAAATTTTGGTGTACGTTGTTACTTATTCGAAAACACTTAAGATAGAATACCAATGCTAGTAATTATGAAAGATTAAGTCAGTATATAGCATCAAAGAAATTAAAACGTCATTCAAATCATACATAATCAATTAACACCATATAAGTAATTGAGGTAACACACACAGTAAAATTGTTAAAATTGGCACCACATGAAAGGTGGGCAGTTTATTTTATATTTGGAGTACCTAACGAGTGGCAATAATATTGTATGTCACATTTATACACAACCAATCAGCATAGTGTACTATATCTTAGTTGATTAACTCAATTAATTAATTAACCATTAATTAATAAACCGGGCATAAAGAGTATTTTTTATATTAGACACCCACACAAGGGACAAACACAGTTAAAGTTATATTTGGCGTCCCAAAACGCGGGACAGTAAATAACAACCACTATAAAAGTAAATGTTATATTTGACGCCCACAACGTCGGATAAATTTTATTGTTATATTTGGTGCCCACACGCACGGCTTGACAAACAAGTAATTATTATTATTGTTAAGCGGACAGAGGACAGACAGTGTGTATTTGTAAGTTGTTTAGACGTAAGTAGAAGTAGAATAATATCATCCCCTAAGTACATCTGAATGATTACGCGTCAACGGGCTAAAATGGCTACAAGCGAGAATTCAGAAAGCCAAGAATTCGATATCAATAATCAATTAGGTGTCGAAGGATTGGAAGACAATATCATAGAAAGTAACGGAAGTGACAACACCAATGCAGAAAATAGCCGAAATCGGGCGAGGAGACCGAGATCCGAACATCATGAAATGGACCTCGCTACGTTAATGGAATTCATCAAAAACCAAAGTGAAGAAACAAGAAAACAGATTGATGAAACAAGAAAAAATATGGAACGAGAAAGCGAAGAAACAAGAAAACATAATGAACAACAGAATAAGGAAATGAAAGAGAAAATAATACGACATAATGAAGAACAAGTTGGGGAATTAGAAGAAAGGATTAATAAAAAGTTAGAAGAAAATATTGCAATGATAAACGAAAATTTCCAAGGTCAAATCAATCAAATAAATATAGAATTGCAAGAACAAACCAAGAAGTGGGAAGGAAAACTTGGCGAGTTGCAGAAGAAGAATGAAAGTGGGGTGAAAGAAATCAATAAAGAATTAAAGAAACATACTAAAGAAAATAAAGAATTACGCGAGAAGGACTGCTGAGAAAGGGAAGAAGCAATTATTAATACCCAGAACCAAAATAAAAAACAAATCGAAGGTGTCGAACTACAGGTAAGGAGCCTGAAAGAAGCCCACAACAGTATAGAAGAAAAATTGAATGAGGTTTCAGTAGAGAAGGGTAGGAGACTGGATGAGATGGCAAGCAATCTTTCAACTATGCAGGAGAATCAGCAGAGAGTTCAGCGGAGGTTGGAAGAAATAGAACAACGACCGGCCGTCACCATAAATGAAAATAAAGAGATCACATCCGACGGTGAGGATAGTTTCCCAATGGAATTCTTAAAGGAACTGAAAGAGTTACAAGAGACGTATTATCCAGCAGAAAACACAAAATGGATCAGCAGGCATTTGACTGGGGAGGCAGCCATATGGTGGCGTATCGTGAGAAGTCAGATTAATACGTTTCAAGAGTTCGAAGATATATTCGTAGAGAAGTACTGGGGAGCGACGCAACAAGAACGGATTTGTGACCAACTTGAATACGGTCGATATAATCCACATGGACCCCTTAGCACGATACAATATATGGAGAGATTCATACTACAGTGTCGTCAATTAATAACAATCATGTCTGATCGCCACCTGATTAAAAAGTTAGCGCGTCTCTACAATAGGGAGATCCAAGTAGCCGTGGTAACAAGGGGAATTACGACAATCAATAATTTTGAAATATTATTGCGAGAATACATGAATCTAAGCGGTCACACAAATAACGACATTCAAAAGGGAGAGGAGCGGATACCTAGGAAGGTCAGCGAACACAGCAACTTTCACAAGCAAAAGTGGTCCGATGAACAAAGGCGGGGCTGGAGAAAAGATTACGCTCCGAAGCCGAAAGCGGAAAGCGGGCCCCCCGTTATAAATTCTTTAGTGGTTGACAACCAGGCATCAGGTAGTAAAAGCATTGGTCTAGGGAACACAAAAATGCATGGTAATTGACAACGAACTAGGTCAACGCACCCCACTGTTTACCAACAAACCGAAAGGGTTAACGGAACTGACACAATAATAAATACCATGTTTCCAGATTTACGACATGAATTATTGGAGGAACCAGAACAAAATATTAATATTTCTTTTGTAAAAAGTCCCGAATTAATTGTTAGCATAAATAAAATAATTGTAAATGCTTTAATTGATACAAGCAGTGCCATTAATGCACTATCAGAAGACTGGTACAATAATAATAAGGATAAATTAGGAAAACATGAAATTCTTAGCATAAATAATACTACAATAGTCAGCGCTATGGGCAATAGATTGAAACATGTTAGGAAGCAGATATTCTGCAAAACTAACATAAATAGTAATGTGAAATATGATTGTATATTTTTAATAGTCCCAGGACATACGAGAGACTGTATACTCGGAATGCAGTTTCTGAAATAAACAAATAGTAAGATTGATATAGAGAGAAACAACATACTACTGAAAACAGAAGTAAATGCATGTGATTATGAAGAATCTTATGAACTACCATTAATGGTAATAAAGGAAGAGGTTAACGGCGTCGAGAAATTTGTAGAAAAGTCCATGAAATGGAAGACGCAGACGCTACGATGGGACAACAGCTGGAACGGCTTTTATACCGGTACCAAGATGTGTTTGATGAAAGGCCAGGACGCATCCATGGATATGAACATTATTTCATGGTAAACGATAAAACGCCTTATCTGCAGAGAGGATGGCCAGTGCCAATAAAATATCATGAAGCAGTACAAACGGAAATTAAAAGGATGTTAGAATACGGTATCATAGAACGCACACAAAGCCCATATATTATCCCCTTGTAACAGTCATTAAGCGAGATGGAAGAATTGGATTATGTTTAGATGCTCGAAATAAACAGTGTGACTACACCTGACTATGAGGGACCACCCCCAATCAACGAGATCTTGGCCAGGTGTAGCAACATCCGAGTAATGTCAACAATTGACTTAACCAGTAGCTTTTGGCAAATACCATTAGCGGAATCATGTCGAAATTACACTGGATTCTTACACTAAGGCAAGTGTTATAGGTTTCGAGTGACGCCGTTTGGTCTTAGCACAAGTCTTGCCAGCTTAGCACGTGGATTGGACCATGTACTAAGAGAAGATGTGAAGAAAAGTATTATTGTGTACGTAGATGATATCATATGCTTCTCGAAAAACGAGCAAGAACACATCACACACTTAACAAATTTATTAGAAAATTTAAAAGAGGCGAACATGACGGTTAATTTAGAAAAATCGCAGTTCTTCAGAAAGGAAATTCAGTACCTGGGGTATTGAATTTTAACCACCAATGGGATTAAAACAATACCTGAAAAGGTAGCCACAATACAAAACTTTCTGACACCCAGAAATACAAAACAACTAAAAGGTTTTTTAGGGTTCACGAAGTTCTATAATAAATTTACAGGCAAATATGCAGAGTACACTTAACCGTTATTGAAATTACTTCAAAAGGGTCATAAATTCAAGTGGGATTCAAGTATGGAGGAACAATTTAAAAAGGTGAAAGCATTATTTATAAATACAGTGATGTTAAAATTTCCCATAACAGGAAAGCGGTTTTACTTACAATGCGACGCCAGCAATTATGCGTATGGTGGTCAATTATACCAAATTGATGACAATGGAGAAGTTGCTGTTGTAGCCTTTATGAGTAAAACATTTAAAAATTCCGAAAAGAATTATTTTGCCACCGAAAGAGAACTACTTGCAATAGTCCAATGTCTACAAAAATTCCGAATCTACATTCTATGACAACCGTTAACCATCATAACCGACAATAAAGCATTGACGTTCATACAGAAGTGTCACCTCAATAATACCAGAATCACGAGATGGATCCTTAGTATCCAAGAGTACAATTTTGAAATCCAACATTGTAAAGGCAAGAAGAACGTTGTTGCAGATACCCTCAATAGATACCCTGAAGACCATGAAGGAAATGATATAATGGAAGAGAAGTATGAATATTACATTAAATTGATGAATGAAAAATTGACGGAAATAGTAAGAAAACTTCATGAATGGACTGATGACCAAGTAAATCATCACTACAAGGTTATCAACAATAAATTGTACCGGAAGGTTAAAAGAAATTGGAAGTTATATAAACCCGGGGAATTCCGAATCGAGTTGATTAAAGAAATTCATCAGATTTATAGACATACTGGAACAAAAAAGACAACGCAGTTATTAAAAGAATATTTTACAATGGACGCAATGTGTAAAATGGTCAGCCGAATAATAAAAGCCTGTGACGTCTGTCAGAAATGCAAAGATAGTGGAAATAGGTTTATTACAGGAGAAACACGACCAATCGTGCCAACACACAAAGGACAGTTGATCAGCATTGATTACTATGGACCACTTCCTATATCCAGTGGTGGTGTCAAGTATCTATTAGTCATAGTTGACAACTTCACAAAATATGTAGAGTTGTACGCACTGCGTAAGGCCACAACAAATGTCACCCTGAAGAGAATCCAACAATATATTAAGGCTCAAGGGAAACCAAACAATATACTAACTGATAATGGAACCCAGTTCACATAAAAGAAGTGGACACTAGGCCTTGAAGAATTAGGGATAAAACCAAAGTTTACTGCAATAAGGAACCCATGTACCAACATTGTGGAACGTTGGAATCGACAACTGGGGAATCTATTCAGAGTGTTCGGGAAAAACATACGAAATGGGCAACTTCCATTAAGACATAAAAGCCTGTCTAAATGAGACGTACCAGGAAATGATAAGAATGACACCGTATGAAGCGCAATTCGGAACGAAACCAACCAGGGATTGGGAAAACTATGTTGATACTTCAGTGGTTGATAACAAAAAGGCGGACCTCAGCAGAATACATCTGCATATTAAAGAAAAGGGAAGGAAACAAGCAGACAGGATTAACAAATCTAAGTATCTAACAAAGTTCAAGGTCGGAGATCAAGTGCTGATACGCACATATAAACCCTCCGACGCAACACAAAACATAATTGCAAAATTTTGTGCACTCTATGAAGGGCCATGTATGGAATATTAATTGAATTAATGATGATAATTAGCTGCAAAAAATTCATAGCTAATGTAGCCATAAGATGTAACAATAAATATTATCATAAATGTTTAAATAGTAGAAATTTATGTAAAAATGGATTCATAAAGAAGGATATCAGCCATAAATTCAGTATAGGCATTAAAACCATCAACAGTAAGGCGTCATCAGACAGTAGGTCAAAACAAGAAATGGACACACCTGTTACACCGTATTCATGGAAAGATGATCACTGAAGAGCACCAGATAAAGGGGGTAAATTTGGATCACTTGGATTCGGAAGGCCAATCTCAACGGACCCAAATTGGGGAAAAATGTAACGAAAATTTAAAGACTTTTTTTTTGTAAGTAAGTGAACACAGTAGCAAGAGTCTGCTGTCAACTTAACAATGACATCCGCAGGAGCTGTACCATATGTAGTTCAAGCAACGGGAAGGCAGGGTAGTAGAAAGACAATACCTCTGTAATAGCAGCTGTTCGCTTAAGAGAATTGCGTGTGGCGAGCTGGACTATCAGAAAAAACAATGGAGTAATGTATCACAGATAAATGACAAAGAAAAGCTGACAGGAAGACATAACGAGGCAACACGAGAAATAATAAGCCACGTGTGTGGAACTTAACACCAAACGCGGCATTACAATGTTCACAATGGACAGGAAAGGCTCGGACAAAATAGCGACCGTAGGATGAGCAATTAACCAACTGCGGGATGCACAGTTTACCAGAATGGGTCACAGCTAAGAAAAAGCCTGCAGAGCAGTTGTAAGGAATACCAAGAAACGGCCACACTGGCGTGGGAATGGCAAAGAGGAAACTGAGAGACAATGCGAGGATTGGTCATGGGTAAGCAGCAATACACATGTTGAACTAGAAGGCAGCTGCGAGGCCATGCAGCAATTAAGAGAAATTTGTCTGAAAGGACCGGACGAAAAGACAAAAAAGTGATAAACAGGCGTTAAATTTGGTCATCCGCCTCAGACTATGGGTGGAGCCAACCAGGAGCTGTGAGGGTAGGAAATCAAGAAGCCTATCTGAAACCAGAGTTGAGGAAGGCGGTTCTCCAAGAAGAGGTTGCCAAGGAGACGAGATGGAAGAACGAATGAAAACGATGTCAGAAGACAAGCCATGGTGTTAAGGAGGAGTTTTCATCAGAAAATAGATGAGAACCAATAGAAGTGAAGAAGGTGGGAAGAAGAGTTTGGAGTAGAGAAGATAGTGGGATTCGGAATATAAACTTGGGTTTGTACCATGATCGGGGCTTATCTGTCTTAAGTGCGGAAGTCTTAGTCAGAGGGGGAGTAAAAATTGTAACCTTAGAAGAGTCGGAGTGGAAATATGCGTGCGAACAGTCGAGAGTCGGGAGATGGTAATGGAACTTAGTAATTAACAGACATGTCGGAGTACTATTTGAAATAGACTTAGTTTTTTTTATTCTAGAATTGATATACTAACCAAATAAGTAAATACGGTCGGAAGTTTCTACGGAGTGTAAATGATAGACATAATGTTGTAATCGAGATAGCTAAAAAGACCCGGAAATATGAACTAATTACGGTAAGAGCGTGAAAGACAAATATAAATGCTAACGCCCATTAAACATAATCGAATGGTGTGGTAATAAAGTTAGTCCGCGAAGGAACTGTGCGAACTAAATAGAGCATCAAACAATCTGTATAAATTAATAAATTGTTAACGTAATAAAAAATATGTAAATGATACTTAAATATAAACAATTCAGAGTTAAAGTGGCGTTATCAAATAACATGTGTTGAAATCAGATATTCCAATAACGAGAATTAACAAAAGAGCTATATATGTGTCGGAGTGCGAGATAATAGGTGATGTGTAAAAGTGTCTTCCACCTGATGATAGTGTCATCAACAAGGGCATCAGCGAGTCTGGAGAGAGGCAGGAAGAGCATCGCAGATGAGCTCCGCAGAATTAATGGAATAACTTACCAACAGTAACAAAATTCATGCATTATTAATGTTAATTAAAACATGTTGTGATGCCAATATTTCAAGAAAATCATATCTAGTATCTATTCATGTTAAATTGGCATGAACAACTTTTAAAAGATAATTTTAGCTATATCCATGCAATTATGAATCCAATTGTTAAGAATACTTTAGTGTAGCATAAAAATTTATAATTATGATTATTAATTTTTAAATAAGTAACTGTGAGAAAGAGTTTATAAGAGAGTGAGTACATTTTGAAGTAAATAATAAATGATATTATAATGTGCTATTTCATATTGCAAGATGAATGTTGTGTTTCTTTTTAGATATCATGTAAGTGATGTCATTGGTAACAGATATAATTAAATAAACTAAGTTAATATCATAAATTTTGGTGTACGTTGTTACTTATTCGAAAACACTTAAGATAGAATACCAATGCTAGTAATTATGAAAGATTAAGTCAGTATATAGCATCAAAGAAATTAAAACGTCATTCAAATCATACATAATCAATTAACACCATATAAGTAATTGAGGTAACACACACAGTAAAATTGTTAAAATTGGCACCACATGAAAGGTGGGCAGTTTATTTTATATTTGGAGTACCTAACGAGTGGCAATAATATTGTATGTCACATTTATACACAACCAATCAGCATAGTGTACTATATCTTAGTTGATTAACTCAATTAATTAATTAACCATTAATTAATAAACCGGGCATAAAGAGTATTTTTTATATTAGACACCCACACAAGGGACAAACACAGTTAAAGTTATATTTGGCGTCCCAAAACGCGGGACAGTAAATAACAACCACTATAAAAGTAAATGTTATATTTGACGCCCACAACGTCGGATAAATTTTATTGTTATATTTGGTGCCCACACGCACGGCTTGACAAACAAGTAATTATTATTATTGTTAAGCGGACAGAGGACAGACAGTGTGTATTTGTAAGTTGTTTAGACGTAAGTAGAAGTAGAATAATATCATCCCCTAAGTACATCTGAATGATTACGCGTCAACGGGCTAAAATGGCTACAAGCGAGAATTCAGAAAGCCAAGAATTCGATATCAATAATCAATTAGGTGTCGAAGGATTGGAAGACAATATCATAGAAAGTAACGGAAGTGACAACACCAATGCAGAAAATAGCCGAAATCGGGCGAGGAGACCAAGATCCGAACATCATGAAATGGACCTCGCTACGTTAATGGAATTCATCAAAAACCAAAGTGAAGAAACAAGAAAACAGATTGATGAAACAAGAAAAAATATGGAACGAGAAAGCGAAGAAACAAGAAAACATAATGAACAACAGAATAAGGAAATGAAAGAGAAAATAATACGACATAATGAAGAACAAGTTGGGGAATTAGAAGAAAGGATTAATAAAAAGTTAGAAGAAAATATTGCAATGATAAACGAAAATTTCCAAGGTCAAATCAATCAAATAAATATAGAATTGCAAGAACAAACCAAGAAGTGGGAAGGAAAACTTGGCGAGTTGCAGAAGAAGAATGAAAGTGGGGTGAAAGAAATCAATAAAGAATTAAAGAAACATACTAAAGAAAATAAAGAATTACGCGAGAAGGACTGCTGAGAAAGGAAGAAGCAATTATTAATACCCAGAACCAAAATAAAAAACAAATCGAAGGTGTCGAACTACAGGTAAGGAGCCTGAAAGAAGCCCACAACAGTATAGAAGAAAAATTGAATGAGGTTTCAGTAGAGAAGGGTAGGAGACTGGATGAGATGGCAAGCAATCTTTCAACTATGCAGGAGAATCAGCAGAGAGTTCAGCGGAGGTTGGAAGAAATAGAACAACGACCGGCCGTCACAATAAATGGAAATAAAGAGATCACATCCGACGGTGAGGATAGTTTCCCAATGGAATTCTTAAAGGAACTGAAAGAGTTACAAGAGACGTATTATCCAGCAGAAAACACAAAATGGATCAGCAGGCATTTGACTGGGGAGGCAGCCATATGGTGGCGTATCGTGAGAAGTCAGATTAATACGTTTCAAGAGTTCGAAGATATATTCGTAGAGAAGTACTGGGGAGCGACGCAACAAGAACGGATTTGTGACCAACTTGAATACGGTCGATATAATCCACATGGACCCCTTAGCACGATACAATATATGGAGAGATTCATACTACAGTGTCGTCAATTAATAACAATCATGTCTGATCGCCACCTGATTAAAAAGTTAGCGCGTCTCTACAATAGGGAGATCCAAGTAGCCGTGGTAACAAGGGGAATTACGACAATCAATAATTTTGAAATATTATTGCGAGAATACATGAATCTAAGCGGTCACACAAATAACGACATTCAAAAGGGAGAGGAGCGGATACCTAGGAAGGTCAGCGAACACAGCAACTTTCACAAGCAAAAGTGGTCCGATGAACAAAGGCGGGGCTGGAGAAAAGATTACGCTCCGAAGCCGAAAGCGGAAAGCGGGCCCCCCGTTATAAATTCTTTAGTGGTTGACAACCAGGCATCAGGTAGTAAAAGCATTGGTCTAGGGAACACAAAAATGCATGGTAATTGACAACGAACTAGGTCAACGCACCCCACTGTTTACCAACAAACCGAAAGGGTTAACGGAACTGACACAATAATAAATACCATGTTTCCAGATTTACGACATGAATTATTGGAGGAACCAGAACAAAATATTAATATTTCTTTTGTAAAAAGTCCCGAATTAATTGTTAGCATAAATAAAATAATTGTAAATGCTTTAATTGATACAAGCAGTGCCATTAATGCACTATCAGAAGACTGGTACAATAATAATAAGGATAAATTAGGAAAACATGAAATTCTTAGCATAAATAATACTACAATAGTCAGCGCTATGGGCAATAGATTGAAACATGTTAGGAAGCAGATATTCTGCAAAACTAACATAAATAGTAATGTGAAATATGATTGTATATTTTTAATAGTCCCAGGACATACGAGAGACTGTATACTCGGAATGCAGTTTCTGAAATAAACAAATAGTAAGATTGATATAGAGAGAAACAACATACTACTGAAAACAGAAGTAAATGCATGTGATTATGAAGAATCTTATGAACTACCATTAATGGTAATAAAGGAAGAGGTTAACGGCGTCGAGAAATTTGTAGAAAAGTCCATGAAATGGAAGACGCAGACGCTACGATGGGACAACAGCTGGAACGGCTTTTATACCGGTACCAAGATGTGTTTGATGAAAGGCCAGGACGCATCCATGGATATGAACATTATTTCATGGTAAACGATAAAACGCCTTATCTGCAGAGAGGATGGCCAGTGCCAATAAAATATCATGAAGCAGTACAAACGGAAATTAAAAGGATGTTAGAATACGGTATCATAGAACGCACACAAAGCCCATATATTATCCCCTTGTAACAGTCATTAAGCGAGATGGAAGAATTGGATTATGTTTAGATGCTCGAAATAAACAGTGTGACTACACCTGACTATGAGGGACCACCCCCAATCAACGAGATCTTGGCCAGGTGTAGCAACATCCGAGTAATGTCAACAATTGACTTAACCAGTAGCTTTTGGCAAATACCATTAGCGGAATCATGTCGAAATTACACTGGATTCTTACACTAAGGCAAGTGTTATAGGTTTCGAGTGATGCCGTTTGGTCTTAGCACAAGTCTTGCCAGCTTAGCACGTGGATTGGACCAGGTACTAAGAGAAGATGTGAAGAAAAGTATTATTGTGTACGTAGATGATATCATATGCTTCTCGAAAAACGAGCAAGAACACATCACACACTTAACAAATTTATTAGAAAATTTAAAAGAGGCGAACATGACGGTTAATTTAGAAAAATCGCAGTTCTTCAGAAAGGAAATTCAGTACCTGGGGTATTGAATTTTAACCACCAATGGGATTAAAACAATACCTGAAAAGGTAGCCACAATACAAAACTTTCTGACACCCAGAAATACAAAACAACTAAAAGGTTTTTTAGGGTTCACGAAGTTCTATAATAAATTTACAGGCAAATATGCAGAGTACACTTAACCGTTATTGAAATTACTTCAAAAGGGTCATAAATTCAAGTGGGATTCAAGTATGGAGGAACAATTTAAAAAGGTGAAAGCATTATTTATAAATACAGTGATGTTAAAATTTCCCATAACAGGAAAGCGGTTTTACTTACAATGCGACGCCAGCAATTATGCGTATGGTGGTCAATTATACCAAATTGATGACAATGGAGAAGTTGCTGTTGTAGCCTTTATGAGTAAAACATTTAAAAATTCCGAAAAGAATTATTTTGCCACCGAAAGAGAACTACTTGCAATAGTCCAATGTCTACAAAAATTCCGAATCTACATTCTATGACAACCGTTAACCATCATAACCGACAATAAAGCATTGACGTTCATACAGAAGTGTCACCTCAATAATACCAGAATCACGAGATGGATCCTTAGTATCCAAGAGTACAATTTTGAAATCCAACATTGTAAAGGCAAGAAGAACGTTGTTGCAGATACCCTCAGTAGATACCCTGAAGACCATGAAGGAAATGATATAATGGAAGAGAAGTATGAATATTACATTAAATTGATGAATGAAAAATTGACGGAAATAGTAAGAAAACTTCATGAAGGGACTGATGACCAAGTAAATCATCACTACAAGGTTATCAACAATAAATTGTACCAGAAGGTTAAAAGAAATTGGAAGTTATATAAACCCGGGGAATTCCGAATCGAGTTGATTAAAGAAATTCATCAGATTTATAGACATACTGGAACAAAAAAGACAACGCAGTTATTAAAAGAATATTTTACAATGGACGCAATGTGTAAAACGGTCAGCCGAATAATAAAAGCCTGTGACGTCTGTCAGAAATGCAAAGATAGTGGAAATAGGTTTATTACAGGAGAAACACGACCAATCGTGCCAACACACAAAGGACAGTTGATCAGCATTGATTACTATGGACCACTTCCTATATCCAGTGGTGGTGTCAAGTATCTATTAGTCATAGTTGACAACTTCACAAAATATGTAGAGTTGTACGCACTGCGTAAGGCCACAACAAATGTCACCCTGAAGAGAATCCAACAATATATTAAGGATCAAGGGAAACCAAACAATATACTAACTGATAATGGAACCCAGTTCACATAAAAGAAGTGGACACTAGGCCTTGAAGAATTAGGGATAAAACCAAAGTTTACTGCAATAAGGAACCCATGTACCAACATTGTGGAATGTTGGAATCGACAACTGGGGAATCTATTCAGAGTGTTCGGGAAAAACATACGAAATGGGCAACTTCCATTAAGACATAAAAGCCTGTCTAAATGAGACGTACCAGGAAATGATAAGAATGACACCGTATGAAGCGCAATTCGGAACGAAACCAACCAGGGATTGGGAAAACTATGTTGATACTTCAGTGGTTGATAACAAAAAGGCGGACCTCAGCAGAATACATCTGCATATTAAAGAAAAGGGAAGGAAACAAGCAGACAGGATTAACAAATCTAAGTATCTAACAAAGTTCAAGGTCGGAGATCAAGTGCTGATACGCACATATAAACCCTCCGACGCAACACAAAACATAATTGCAAAATTTTGTGCACTCTATGAAGGGCCATGTATGGAATATTAATTGAATTAATGATGATAATTAGCTGCAAAAAATTCATAGCTAATGTAGCCATAAGATGTAACAATAAATATTATCATAAATGTTTAAATAGTAGAAATTTATGTAAAAATGGATTCATAAAGAAGGATATCAGCCATAAATTCAGTATAGGCATTAAAACCATCAACAGTAAGGCGTCATCAGACAGTAGGTCAAAACAAGAAATGGACACACCTGTTACACCGTATTCATGGAAAGATGATCACTGAAGAGCACCAGATAAAGGGGGTAAATTTGGATCACTTGGATTCGGAAGGTCAATCTCAACGGACCCAAATTGGGGAAAAATGTAACGAAAATTTAAAGACTTTTTTTTTGTAAGTAAGTGAACACAGTAGCAAGAGTCTGCTGTCAACTTAACAATGACATCCGCAGGAGCTGTACCATATGTAGTTCAAGCAACGGGAAGGCAGGGTAGTAGAAAGACAATACCTCTGTAATAGCAGCTGTTCGCTTAAGAGAATTGCGTGTGGCGAGCTGGACTATCAGAAAAAACAATGGAGTAATGTATCACAGATAAATGACAAAGAAAAGCTGACAGGAAGACATAACGAGGCAACACGAGAAATAATAAGCCACGTGTGTGGAACTTAACACCAAACGCGGCGTTACAATGTTCACAATGGACAGGAAAGGCTCGGACAAAATAGCGACCGTAGGATGAGCAATTAACCAACTGCGGGATGCACAGTTTTACCAGAATGGGTCACAGCTAAGAAAAAGCCTGCAGAGCAGTTGTAAGGAATACCAAGAAACGGCCACACTGGCGTGGGAATGGCAAAGAGGAAACTGAGAGACAATGCGAGGATTGGTCATGGGTAAGCAGCAATACACATGTTGAATTAGAAGGCAGCTGCGAGGCCATGCAGCAATTAAGAGAAATTTGTCTGAAAGGACCGGACGAAAAGACGAAAAAGTGATAAACAGGCGTTAAATTTGGTCATCCGCCTCAGACTATGGGTGGAGCCAACCAGGAGCTGTGAGGGTAGGAAATCAAGAAGCCTATCTGAAACCAGAGTTGAGGAAGGCGGTTCTCCAAGAAGAGGTTGCCAAGGAGACGAGATGGAAGAACGAATGAAAACGATGTCAGAAGACAAGCCATGGTGTTAAGGAGGAGTTTTCATCAGAAAATAGATGAGAACCAATAGAAGTGAAGAAGGTGGGAAGAAGAGTTTGGAGTAGAGAAGATATTGGGATTCGGAATATAAACTTGGGTTTGTACCATGATCGGGGCTTATCTGTCTTAAGTGCGGAAGTCTTAGTCAGAGGGGGAGTAAAAATTGTAACCTTAGAAGAGTCGGAGTGGAAATATACGTGCGAACAGTCGAGAGTCGGGAGATGGTAATGGAACTTAGTAATTAACAGACATGTCGGAGTACTATTTGAAATAGACTTAGTTTTTTTTTATTCTAGAATTGATATACTAACCAAATAAGTAAATACGGTCGGAAGTTTCTACGGAGTGTAAATGATAGACATAATGTTGTAATCGAGATAGCTAAAAAGACCCGGAAATATGAACTAATTACGGTAAGAGCGTGAAAGACAAATATAAATGCTAACGCCCATTAAACATAATCGAATGGTGTGGTAATAAAGTTAGTCCGCGAAGGAACTGTGCGAACTAAATAGAGCATCAAACAATCTGTATAAATTAATAAATTGTTAACGTAATAAAAAATATGTAAATGATACTTAAATATAAACAATTCAGAGTTAAAGTGGCGTTATCAAATAACATGTGTTGAAATCAGATATTCCAATAACGAGAATTAACAAAAGAGCTATATATGTGTCGGAGTGCGAGATAATAGGTGATGTGTAAAAGTGTCTTCCACCTGATGATAGTGTCATCAACAAGGGCATCAGCGAGTCTGGAGAGAGGCAGGAAGAGCATCGCAGATGAGCTCCGCAGAATTAATGGAATAACTTACCAACAGTAACAAAATTCATGCATTATTAATGTTAATTAAAACATGTTGTGATGCCAATATTTCAAGAAAATCATATCTAGTATCTATTCATGTTAAATTGGCATGAACAACTTTTAAAAGATAATTTTAGCTATATCCATGCAATTATGAATCCAATTGTTAAGAATACTTTAGTGTAGCATAAAAATTTATAATTATGATTATTAATTTTTAAATAAGTAACTGTGAGAAAGAGTTTATAAGAGAGTGAGTACATTTTGAAGTAAATAATAAATGATATTATAATGTGCTATTTCATATTGCAAGATGAATGTTGTGTTTCTTTTTAGATATCATGTAAGTGATGTCATTGGTAACAGATATAATTAAATAAACTAAGTTAATATCATAAATTTTGGTGTACGTTGTTACTTATTCGAAAACACTTAAGATAGAATACCAATGCTAGTAATTATGAAAGATTAAGTCAGTATATAGCATCAAAGAAATTAAAACGTCATTCAAATCATACATAATCAATTAACACCATATAAGTAATTGAGGTAACACACACAGTAAAATTGTTAAAATTGGCACCACATGAAAGGTGGGCAGTTTATTTTATATTTGGAGTACCTAACGAGTGGCAATAATATTGTATGTCACATTTATACACAACCAATCAGCATAGTATACTATATCTTAGTTAATTAACTCAATTAATTAATTAACCATTAATTAATAAACCGGGCATAAAAGTGTACTTTTATATTAGACCCCCACACAAGGGGCAAACACAGTTAAAGTTATATTTGGCATCCCAAAACGCGGGACAGTAAATAACAACCACTGTAAAAGTAAATGTTATATTTGACGCCCACAACGTCGGAAAAAATTTATTGTTATACCATCATCGTCGTCGTCATCTTCATCGTCATCATGATCATCAGTTTATTATTGTATATCTTTCAAAAAAGTTAAATATGCAGATATTAACACACATAACAAATAAACATATTAGTGTATAACTTTTAATTTTCCAATACTTTATACTTTATTTTGTATCTCTATTATGTTAACATTACTGTTGTCATCAACAGAAACATCATCATTGCCATACGTTTCCACTTGAATCGTAGCTACTCTTTTGAGTTATTCTGACACAATAGTACCACTAATTGTGATCATTCATTTCACTCTCATTCTCCTCTCTTCTTCTCAAGCTCCCATGCCTCATTTTATTTAATGTAGCAAATACAGAAATATAAGATTTATTTTGCATTACACTTAAATCTTATAAACTCTTTATACAAACTGTTTAATAAATTTTTATTTCTGTTTTACAAATGTGAGTGCAAAAATTATTTCAGCAAGAAATTTAAAAAAAATTCTAAAATGCCTTAATGAATTATGAAATGTAAAAATTTAGAAAAACCTTTTGAAATTTTTCTCTAAAACACAAAGAAAATTTGAATAATTGGTGGCTCTATGTGAGTATGTGCGAGTGAATATTTCCTGGCAATAACGTGGATCAATTGGATACAATCAGATGTCAATTTATTGGTAGGAGATTTCTTTTCAAGGAAATATTCTTCTTCGAAATGAAAGATTAGTAGTTAGAAATAAAAACACTTCTTACCGAACTTTTCTGTAATTACATAAAATTATTTTATTTGTAGAATAGGATGTTGTGTATAGTAATCTGGTGATTACAAAGACTAATGCTTTACACGAAATATTACTGAAAAAAGAAATATTACTGAAAACTTTTCTAAGAAAAATGTTTAATGGAATTAATATATAATTTTTACACTTGGTCTGTAAAAATATATGGCCTCTTAAAAGCTAACGAAAAATGTTTATAATAGATTTCAAAATGAAGCTTTAACAAATCACATATCCAAACAAATCAACATGGACACTAGTGTCTTCAATTTATCCATAAAATTAATATCTTACTGTATTTAATGCAAGTCTGATATAGTTATTGTCCTAAAGCAAATGAAACTCCAGGGGGGCTAAAAGGATTACAGCTTCCCTTATCATCCCCTAAGATGTCTCCTTCAGACAAAGTAGAGTTTTTTTTTATTAATAAAGTATAAAGTTAAAATATATTCTTGGATTTCGTTGTCCATGATGTGTCCGTTACTTAACTAATTATAATTAATTCACTACCTACTGAATTAATTAATAATTAATTCACTAATTAATAAATAATTAATTCACTAATTAATTAATGATTAATTCACTAATAAATAAATAATTAATTCACCAACTAATTAATAATTAATTCCCTAATTAATTAATAATTAATAAATAAATAATTCACTACTATTCGGAACAAAGATTTTATGGGTAAAAACGTAAAAGTTTTACCTTATAGCCTGAACCAGTTTTTGCTTTTAAAAAGATTCTTTAGAGGCTGCTGCTGGGAGCACTGTCCGTCTTGTTCTTGGCAACAGTATCGACTTTTGAAGGATTGATGTTGTGTGTGTGGGGCAGTGGCGGTCGTCGTTATGAACATGGGAGGGGCTCTTTCATAAGGTCATAACTATCTCTACACAAACACACACGCACACGAACGCGCACACACAGATACACACACATTCACTTTCTTGTATGTATTTTTATAAATTTATAAAATTCTCAAAATTAGTCTACTTATAACATCTGATTTTACTATAAGTATTTTATTTTTAAGATATGTGAATAATAAGAGTGGAAATTCAAAATATTTTATAGAACAGAAGTACATAGCTATATACCACATGGCAAATGTGAAAGCTATATTTTTAAAATTAGACCAAGCATCAGAATTCAGGAGGAAGTTGTATTAAGTAACAAGGTATTAATCTTCTACCACTTTAAATATACTTAGTCACATTTAATATCAAAAATAAATTAATCTACGACTGACAATTAATTCATACCTTTAGTTATATTGTTTGTAGCAGAAGTCGATCCTCCTCTCCTTCTGTGCAGTGAAGTGGTTGATCACACGTTCATTGAAATTGGGGGTAGATAATAATTTCTTTTCAATTGAACACATGGCGAGTGCACTGAGTCTACCTTCTTTCATTGTGCTCCTGGTAAAAGTCTTTATTCACTTTAAAGTTGAAAAACATCTTTCACTTTCTGCAGTGGTCATTGGGATTGTGCAGATGATCTGAAGTAATTTCACTGATTCGGGGAGCACATCTCTCAGATTATTATCATAAATAAAATTAAGCAACCGTAATGAGCCTGTTGCCTCAGAAAAATCACTTCTACTGTATATTACTACCAACTCTTGTTTCAGTTCTATTTTATTCAACTGGAATAAATTTACAGCAATTTCTAATTCATTTTCAGGAAATTTATTTTTGAACTCAGGAAACAAACTTGGCTGAAATAACTTAGCTACCGACAAATGATCTAAGAAATTAAAGCGATTGTCAATTCCAGTCATGATAACATCACACACTTCTTTTGCCACAATGTGTCTTCTATCTTCAAATCGGCCACGTTTTCTACTGTGCCCTGAACATGATAAATCATTTTCAGTTCCATCAAGTTCGCTAGAACTGGGCTGGTCAACCTCAGGCAAGTTTCTTATTTTTTGGATTATAGACTTAAATTCGCCTATATATTTTAAGGCCTTGATGCAGTCGATTGTCTTGTTCTGAAGCTCGTTGTACAAAATATCACAATGGGGCATTATTTTATTAAAAAATGTTACCCAGAAAATGAAATCGTTGTCTTTAAGAAGGTTGCTTAAACCAACTGCTTTGTTTACAGTTGTATAATCATTGCTGTCGTCGTCTAATATTTTATTTAAGCATTCTTCTATTTCATTTTTATACTTAAATAATGTGCTGACAATTCTAGACTTGAAGTTCCAACGAGTGCCAGAGCTCTTTGGTATTCGTTTTTTCATAATGTCGTCAAGTACTGCTGTTCTTTTAGTCGATTGTGAAAAAAGGATGAAAATCCTTCAACATTACTGAAAAATATTTTTATCTGTTTATTTTGTGTTGCGCAGCGTTCAATGATCAAATTTAGTTGATGCGCGTAGCAGTGTACGAAATGTGCATTTTTGTACACAGCTTTGACTCTTGCCTGCACACCTGTGTGCTGGCCACTCATGACAGAAGTGCCATCGTAGCTTTGAGCAATCACTCTTTCAGGTGTTTTGTCAATTTTTAGCTTTTCCAGCTCGTTAAAAATTGCTTCACTAACAGGTGCTGCGTCATGACCTTTGGGTACTACAAAACTAACAAATCTTTCATTTACAACCCCATTTAACTCGTATCTGACAACAAACACTAGCTGAGACAATGTAGCACAGTCAGTTGTCTCATCGGCTTCAATAGCAATATATTTAGTTTGAGTAATTTCGTCGCATATAATTTCCAAGCACACGACATATATGGAATCAAGTAAATCATTTTGGATGGTTTTGGAAAGCCCTAAAAATACTCGGTTATTGTTTTTTTCAATATGTTGTTTTAATGTAGAGTCTAACTCTGCCATTAGGTTGACAAGACCACAAAATATGCCAGGGTTGTTAGATGTGTCAGTTCCACTTTCGTCATGCCCCCTTAATGCAAGTTCAAAAGCCCCACAAAACTTCACAGCATCAATCAACTTACTTAAAATGTACCGATTTTTTGATACTTCCTCATTTAACTTTTGAATTCTTAATCTATATGCACTGTCTAACTGAGATCTAATGTCAACCTTTCCAAGTACTGCATACTCGATACACGCATTTATATGTTTTTCACTTAATTTATGTTTTTTAAGTTTTTCACTCAAATGCTTAATATCCGAGACACCATCTACAGTCCAGGTGCGATCCTGTATGCCCATTACTATGCACGGGTAACAGAAAAATGAGTTTTTTATTCCACACCCACACAACCAATCAGCATAATTATACAAATGAATACTAAATTTCCGATTGTAGCTATTCCTACTCTTAGTGGATTTTTGTACTTGATTAATCACCATATTAGGCCTAGGAGGCCCTAATCTTTTAAGTTCAACCCTGTGCTCTAAGTTCTTTATCCCTTGGCTAATAATTTTACTTACATCATTCGTAATTACAAAGTTAGAATCCGTGTTATTCATTATGACACACATTAATCACACACTAAACACAATAACTCTGTTTGCAAACAAGGAGTGCCAATAACTGCTACACTGCTGTCCGCTGGCACTGGCTGAGATGATTTGCGCATGCGTGGCCAAGGATGGAGTCCCAGCATGTCCGTAAGAACACAGTTGATTGACGTCACCACACGGTTAGAGCTGTATGCTGTATTTTCCATTTACACTGCACACAGTAGCTTTGGGCTCTATGGCCAACACCCGCAACTCAACTCCGAATTTTAAACGTCAAATGTTTTCTGTTGTATTATTGTTTTGATGCGTATAGGAACTTTTTTAATTGATTTGGTGAAAAATTAATAATTAATTATTACTTTTTATTTTATTGGGAGGGCTGCGCCCGAGAGCCCTTATGGGCAAGCCGCCACTGGTGTGGGGTGTGATATGTTCGAATAATACATGTGATTTGAATTGTGTCTGTTCGTTTAGGACAAATACCATCAATAGTCGCTGTTCAAAAGTCAATACCATCGCCAAAAACAAGATGGACAGTGCTCCCAGCGGCAGCCTCTGAAGAAGCATTTTAAAAGCGAAAACTGCGTCAGGCTATAAGGTAAAACTTTTATGTTTTTACCTATAAAAAACTTTGTGTTCCGAGTCAGTAGTGAATTAATTATACTTTATATAATAAACTTTCAACTTGTGAACTTACTTGTCTTTTCTTGTCGAACGCGTTTCAGCGTGGTGTTCGCCTTCATCAGCTTTGAGACAGACGGCCATTAATTTGTAACGGTTTTTACTTGGAAAGTATAGTGGGGGTGGTGTGTGGAGGAAGGGGATTGGCGCGGGGATCCAAATTATTGTTAGTTTTTTATATAATTGTGTCAAAAAGTGTATGTGACTTATACTGTAATTGGTCGTTAAGTATGTTGTTTGGTTGTGTGGTGTGGTGTTTGTATATTTCATATTGTTCTGCTGTGTTAAGTTTTCGACCTTTGGGTAAGTAGTGTAATATTTCAAGATTAGTATCTATGTTGGTGTAGCTGTGGTTTTTTGTGTGTCTGTGTGTGGCAAACGCGGAATGTATATTGTTGTTGGATAAAGCTTTCAGGTGTTCAGAGTAATGGAATGAAAAAAATCTTCCCGTCTGGCCTACGTAGAAACTATTGCAGTTATTACAATTTAATTTGTAAACTCCTGTTTTGTTGTATTTGTCTATGTCCGTGTTTGTATCATTGATGTGTTTTTTGATGGTATTGTTAGTTCTGTATGCTATTTTGTACTTGTGTTTTCTGAATGTGTTGGCGAGTTTGTGTGTGTTGGAGTTATGGTATGTGAGTGTGATGTACTTATTGTGTTGTGTGTTGTTGGTATTTTGTGTTTTGTTGTTTTTCTTTTTGATGTGTTTGTGTAGTTTGTTTATTAAATTAGGGTTGTATCCGTTTTTCATTGCTATGTATTTGATTGTGTTGAGTTCGTCTGTATAATCTTGTTTACTTAATGGTGTTAAGTAAATATTATTATTAAATTACTAATTTAATACCAAATTAGATACTAATCTTGAAATATTACACTACTTACCCAAAGGTCGAAAACTCAACACAGCAGAACAATATGAAATATACAAACACCACACCACACAACCAAACAACATACTTAACGACCAATTACAGTATAAGTCACATACACTTTTTGACACAATTATACAAAAAACTAACAATAATTTGGATCCCCACGCCAATCCCCTTCCTCCACACACCACCCCCACTATACCTTCCAAGTAAAAACCGTTACAAATTAATGGCAGTCTGTCTCAAAGCTGACGAAGGTGAACACCACGCCGAAACGCGTTCGACAAGAAAAGACAAGTAAGTTCACAAGTTGGAAGTTTCATTATTATATAAAGTGTAGTGCTGTGAAAAAAGATGATGAACAATCAAGACAATTATTATAATTAGTTAAAATATATTTAAAGGAATACCATGAAATAACATGGCATTTATTTACCTTGGATAAAACACACACACACACACACACACACACACACACACACACACACACACACACACACACACACACACACACACACACACACACACACACACACACACACACACACACACACACACACACACACACACACACACACACACACACACACACACACACAGTATGTGCTACACCCATTACAGGATAATTTAGTCCCCTCCTGGACAATTCTGAATCTTCCTATATACTGAAGAGAATGATAGTTCAAACTGCTGTTGAGAGCCAACATCTCCAGAGTAAGAAATGAGTAAGAGAATATGAACATTTCACTATTTTTTTACTTTAAAGTTTTCTATTTTCATGAGTAACAGTTGGAGAGGAATTATGTTTGAAAGTATTTATCTGTGAAGATTTATTTATTTTTAATGGAATATGCCTTAAAATATGCAAAAAGCTATTAAAAACAAAAGAATTTATGAAAACAAAGGATATTGATATTTTATTTATTATTTTCACATAAAAATAACACATATCTAATTTTGTTTAGAAAAATAATAATACACACGTAATGAAATAAAGAAGAAAGTGTACTTGTAGTCAGAAAAATTGCTTTAATATATTAATTTTATTTAGGCTACTATTACAATTGAGTCAGTGAGTTCAAGAGGAGCACAACTACGCAATTTTTCAGAAAGTGTTTTTTTTCTCATTAACATGAAGTATTTTGGTAGACCCATTGTTTGGTTGCAATAAGGTCCCAAGAAACGTACTATAAGAATGAGAAAAACGAGGTTAAAATATAAAATGATTTTAAGACTGGCCCTATCACATTAATTGGAGGAGGAGTAAATTATGGTATTTTAGAAGTATAATTAGCTATTGTTTTTATTGTTTACTTTTGTTTGTATATAAAATACTGTAACCATTAATACTCTTGTCAATGGAGAATATACAAGTTCTATGGGTCTTGTGACTAAAATATTGTTTGATTTTACATTAGCATCATGATTTGTGCTAAGTTTTTTATTGTAAGTTGTTTATTAGTTTATGTAATAGAAATGCAGGGGCGGATTTACGCACAGGCAGACTAGGCACTTGCCTGGGGCGGCAAATTTTGGGGAGCAGCAAAATTTGAGTTAAGAAATGATATTTTTAGATTCAAACAAATTTACAAGTATAAAAGCCAGTTGAATTAAGCACACACGAATATAAAAATTATCTTCACTTAATTTGTAACTCTAACGCAGTTATCGTTTTTCACTTAAAAGTAATACGGGCGAATGTTTATGTTTTCAACCGTTGAAATATTTGGCGTTGATCATCCGAGAGATTTTAGATGTTGGCAATCCAGATCAAAGTGAGAAATGTAGATCTGTCAATGTAATATCGAATTGTAGGTTGGTTCCAGAAACCGAGGCAAGCTAATATTTAAGGAATCGAGACATTCTAGTGATACCGACAATAACTGTGATAGCAGTGAAGGTGAAGATACTGTTCACACAGTTCAGCCAGAGAGGTCCGTTGTGGAGGAACCTTCATTTTGAAGAACGAAGAGCCAGTTCACGTCAAAAATCATGATGAAATGTCATCAAATCAGGTAGGGAAGGTCTTAGATTCTGATCCTATTAATTGGCAAATGAATGAGAGCACACGCGATTATGTAGCAAAGTTTTGATTTAAACAGAACACTAGTGCGGACTGTAAAACCAAAGAGGGAATATAACGATGGGAGGGGAAAAACAGAGATTTGTGGGAGGGGGCAAATTTATACTGCCTACGGGCGGCAAAATGTTAAATCCGCCCCTGTAGAAATGTAAAAGTATTTTCAATACCAACAAAGAAAAACTACAAGAAAACTGTTTTTTATCATTTTGTTTGCTTTATTAAAGTCCCAGTTACTAAATTTGAGCCCTATTATTTTAATAACGAATGTTCTTATATCTTTTTTTATACTCTACATTGTATTTAGACTATTTTTATGTAATAAAGTACTGTGGTTTTATTGAAATAACAAGTTTATTGTATCTCCTGAAAATTTTTTTCCTATTTAGTCGGGCCCCTCTTTAACTCATTGACTGATGCTATTTCTTATAATGGATATTTAAAACACAAACTTTTAATTAATGTAAAAATAAGACAGAATAAATTTTTATGTTTATTTATGTTAATTTCTGTTTATTTCATATGAATAAAAAAATATATATATACTCCATAAATTTTATAAACATGGTATGTTCGCACAACCTTTTGGCTTGTGCATGTGGTTGCATCCACAGATTAGGGACTGTTACTGCAGCTTTCAGTTTAACAACCTCCTGCACGTACCTGCTCCCTTGTTCTCAGGATCACTGCGGTTCGAAATTATGTACTACTGCGTCATTCCTTGACTACGCGCGCGCCACAAGTAACATGGCGATGCAATTTTTAAAAATTCATTGTGAAAATAAGAATGGAATTTTTAAAAAAATATCTGTCGCTTGTTTAAAATTTTTGAATATTTTCATGTTGGTGTTAGTTGATGTCAAACGCAGTTTGTTCTGAATCTGTAATTTGCAACAGCCAATATTGATTTTCGCTTAGAAATAGTAACAAAATTTATATAGCAAGTATGGCTACAGTTTTTGGCACACATATTTTTTATCTTTCGCCACGTCCGTTCTATATAATTCCGCTTTTCGGAATAGTATTCTGTCTTATATAATGTTCTGTTGGTGTTGTTGATGGGTACAAGTCCAAGTAATTCAATCAATACAGTTTATTTACAACAATAATAATATATTATATTTACAACTAATATAATATAAAATAATAATAATAATAATAATAATAATAATGGGAATGTCTTGATCTGACAAGGATTACGTCAGAATTCCATCAGAAACTAACAAGAGGTATTAGGAGACTATACCAGTATAGCAGGTCGCATTGGTGTTGTCGTTTACGCTTAGCGCTCAGACAACCAAATAAAAAAAGTACACTCAATATTAACAAGTCATGTTGTCCTATTTGTTATTCAAACACGTAATAATTGTAAGTTTAACTGTATGTAATCCAATTACAATTACAGAATTTTTAATACTGTAGAGACATTTGTGATAGACACACAGCTTGTCTAAGATTTTTCGTTAGCGTCATTTTTTCTAACATTTTTCAAATTAAATTTTCTTTCTCATTAATAGGGAACGGATTTATATGTATTTACATATTTTTTTCTGAGCTAAGGATTGCCATTTAAAAGCTCGATTTAGACGTTTTATGGCATTCTGAATCATTTAAACCCATTTTTATTTTACATATTTCTAGTATAAATACATATTTTACATACTCGCCCTATCACTGTTTTTTGTTACATATTTCATTGTTTTTATTATATTGTAATTTTTTTACTAGAAATGCATACGTATTTACAGTTTATGTGGAATTGCAAACATCAAAAAGTCGAACTTATGAGTTTTGAGAAAGATATTATTTAACCAGTAAAACAATAAAATACTTCTGTTGTTTACCTGTGATCTACTCATTCTTTGAACTGCCCATTCTTTGAGATTCCCCGAAACGTCTTTGTAAAAGTGGCACGTGTTTTTCAGTTCTACCAGTCGGATTGAGTCATTTCTGATTTCCAGAAATTTCCCTCTCTTTACTTTTCCATTTCTATCTCACGATCACTCTTGTCCCTTCCCCTTCCCTTCACTGACTCGCTTCAGTTCAGTTACTGTTTAGCTCCTTAAGTGTAACGTCATTCGGCTACAGCTACAACATGCCAAAAACAGCAGCAAAATCAAGAGACCTAGTGGACAAATACCTCTGCGAGTTTCCGAACGAAACATTTGTAAGTGATGCAAATCTTTTATACTGTTCGTGTTGTGAGAAGGTGGTTTCCGTATCGCAACAGTTTCAAGTGCTACCGCATACAACATATCGCTACCACGAAGCACAAGGAGAACAAAGAGAGAAAATCAAGGCTGAAACAAACTTTTATAACAGCTTCTTCCACTGATTCCACAGGAAGTGGTAAGTCAACTTTTAATACAGATCTGTGCCGAGCTTTAATCAGAGCAGATATACCAGTTCACAAAAAAAAATCAACAATCCTGATTTCAAGAGTTTTTTAGAAAAATATATTAATAAAAAAATGTCTGATGAAAGCACACTGAGAAAACCCTATTTAAAAGATATTTACATGGAAACTCTTATTAAAATTCGAGATAACATTAAAACTGGGACTGTTTGGGTTTCGATTGATGAAACGACAGATGTTGAAGGAGATATATTGCAAATATAATTGTTGGAAAACTATACTCTGACACACCGTCAACACCATTTCTCTTAAATTGTGAAGTTTTGGAAAAATGTAACCATGCAACCATATCACGATTTTTTAACGACTCCATGGATCTTCTTTGGCCAAATGGTGTCTTACATGACAAAGTTTTCCTATTTTTGTCGGACGCTGCACCTTACATGGTGAAAGCGGGTAATGCACTGAGGGTGTTTTATCCAAAAATGATACATCTAACCTGCTTGGCTATGCAATGCATAGAGTTGCTGAAACTGTGAGATCGATGTACCCTGATGTCGATTTACTGATATCAACTGGTAAAAAAATATTTCACAAGCAGCTCCGAGCCGAGTTGCAGTTTTAAAGCAAAATTATCCAGAATTATGTTTACCCCCTCAACCAGTAATTACACGATGGGGCACTTGGTTGGAAGCAGCCCAGTATTATTGTGACAATTTTATGAAATAAAAGATGTTTCTAAACTTGATCCTGATTCAGCTAAACCAATACAAATAGCGACATATTTAATGGATAAACATGGCTTGAAGAACGATTTGGCCTATATTTCTTCAAACGCTGTTTTTTTTAGCACTTACAATAACAAAACTGGAGGCTCAGAACATATCATTAGTGGACAGCGTTTTTATATCAAGGATGCAATCAAAAGGTTAGAAGAAACAAAGGGCAAAAATGGAAATCAAATAAAAAAAAAATGAATGACTGTCTGGAGAAAAACCCTGGGTGGAAGGATGTGAAACTCATCGCAGACATCCATGCCGGAAATGAGGTCAACGGACAATTTGATGTCGATTTGACTCCAATGGACATAGCATCTTTCAAATATGCTCCTATTACATCAGTAGATGTAGAACGTTCTTTCAGCCGATACAAAATTATTCTTAGACCTGATCGGCGACATTTCACATTTGAAAATTTAAAATATCATGTGATTAGTAATAATTTTAAATGTTAATTTTTTTAGTAACTTTTGTGCTTTTTTTTCTTAAATATGCATCTTTTTTTTAAATTTTCAGCAACTTTCAGCCTTTTTTGTCTTAAATATTTCTAATTTTTTGTTACATATTTGTGAAAAAATAATTACATATATATGTACATATTTGGCTTTTTATTTTACATGAAAATCCGTTCCCTAGTCATTAACGTTAGATTGGTTATGTAATCACTTGAACAGTAATTTTTAAATTGTTTTTTACTGGCTGATTTTATTAGCGATGAGAAGGTTTGATTCATATTAACCTAGTGCAACTATTCTAGTTTCAAATACCAATTAATTTATTTTATACAGAAAGTGTGCTAGATTCTCAGTGTGCCTGTTTACTTCTCTCTCTCTCTCTCTCTCATGCACACTGATTAAACACGCGCTCGAGCATGCTTGCGCGTGTGTGTTTGGTCTGTGCTTATACAGGCACGGATCCAGGGGGAATTCCCCCCCCCCCAATGGTCACATAAGACGACAATTTTGTGATTGTGAATGCTTTTGTGATTGTGAGTCAAAATTCCTATTACGTTGTGTTTTCTCTAAAATTAGTTTAAATTTTAAAGTAACCGTAACTGTTCCTTACCACCATGTTAATTTTTGTTTGATACATAACTTAAATGAGTAGTGGGTATTTTAAACTGTAAGTGAATCGTGTAAGTGTATTGTGTCTTTAAAAGAACAATTAACTGACAAACACAGATATGATTTTATACTTGTACCTTAATAAACTTTCCATGTTGATAATAACACACTGTATTTTTATCTTCACTCATTCCTATCAATTATACTTTGGACCAGTGATTCTCATCTTTTCAAGTTCGGGACTCATCTTGAAGGATATAACACTTCATGGGACCCATAAGCATGGGACACTTCATGGGAGCTGGCAGAATCAGAATTACTTGTAGGGATGTGCACCCAGTTTATTATCATGTTTTTCTTGGATTAACTGAAAAACTTTACGTTTTTACTTATAAAAAACATTGTGTTCCGAGTCGTCAATATTATAGTGATATTTAATCATGTTTTTGCTAATACTGAGTACTTTAGCCCTCTTTTTACACTGAAACAAACTACTCATACTTTATTTTTCAGTACTAAATGTAATGTGTTTTTAGACACAGTAAATAAATTGTTGACCTTGACTTTGCAACCCACCAAACGCCCATCAGGACCCAGCAGTGGGTCTTGCCCCATAGATTGAGAAACGCTGCTTTAGACCATTCAAGAATGGTCCAACTTTTTATATTCCCCCTAAAGTCAACTCTTCCGCCCCAATTGCAATTGCTTGTTGGATCTGCCCCTGGTCTGTTGTCTGTCTACTTGGCACACTTACACGATAGAACACAATATTATTTTCGGTAACATTTTTTTAAATAATGTAACTGATAACTTAATCAGGAGCTGCCTGATCAAACTTGAGTTCGAAGCAACTGCAGCACAGTGTATCATATAAAATAAATAAAATAAGAAAGAGAGAATAGGAAACAATGTATGGCATTTGTCAATTACAAGTAAGGTTATTCAGTGTTCACAATAGTTATAAAGAAGACTTTAGAAAAAAGGAACAGGAAAAGGATATTTGAAGATTTAGAAAAATTCTGTATATAAAACTCAATAGATTAAATGTAACAGTACAACATTAAATAAAATTCCAGTAGAATAGAAGTATGGCAGGGGTTTAATAATTATCAAAACTATTCTCAACATTGTTGAAAAGTAAGTTCAGTGAATTAGAATTTGAGGGGAGTAAAAATATACAGAATTTGTAAACAGGGTGATTAGTAAATGGAATGTACCATACATTTGATATCAGATTTGCAGATATAGTTTTGTTTACTATAAACGTAGTCAAGTTAGAAAATGTAGTTAATATGTTAGTAAAGAAAGTGTAATTGCTGGTGAGAATAAGTAAGAGGGAGACAAACATAATATTTAATCAGGCTGTACCAGTTTAAGATGGTAAGGGTTGACATGTATGAACGAAGTGAAATTATTTGCCTAAAACACCAAGCAATGGACATGCAAGCTTTGTACGAATTTGTAGATTACACAGAGATTGGACTGCCTGTGGGATTAGTCTGTTGTATACCACTTAGATTTACAGTGATATTACCACCACTATTCATTTCATTTCTGCAGATGTATTCTTTTAAGCTTTTTTTTGCTATTAAAATTTACTTTCACCACCTTTACACCCTATTATTTCTTTCATTTCTGCTAAAGATTATTATTCTCATCCTTGATATTTTAGTTCTTGAGTCTATGAGTTATTAACAGGTAGATAACTGTTACACTATTACCAGCAGTAATTTAATCAGTAGAACAGCGAGAATTTTTTGATGGAATGGAGTTAATGATGATAACAGGGGAGGCGTTTATAGTGTGATTGGTGTGTAAAGTGACAAACATCTTTATTGCATTCCTGTAACTTTTCTTTGCCTTCACTTGGATACAGACCAGTTCCATAGTACACAGACTGCGTAGCAGCAACAGTGGGAAATACTTCAAGTAAAAGGGATTCTACTTATAAAACACCATTGGGACCTCCCTGATGGGGGGGGGGGGGGTGTAACCTCCTATATCTCTCTTCTCATACTACTGTGACAAATTTGCAAAAGGTAAACTTGGCGTCAGCTGTAAAAAAATGTTCCATTAAGACTTTTTGATAACTATCTTATTCATAAGCTGATCATTAAATGGTGTGCATAAAATTTTTACATTTTGTCTTTTATGAGCTGCATTTTTTTAGTATGATATTAACAAAATGGTTAGTTCACAAAATTAGTTGTACACTGCTATTGGTATGCAAGTTGCAAGTTTTATTGACTGTATCCTAGTTTTACAAATCTGCAAGCATGTATGTTAAATTTGACCAGCTTTCACACAGTTGTTTAGCACGTTCCAGTATTGAAGTACTGTTTAGGCTCAAAGCAATTCTGTGAGTATTACTAACTGTAAATTTAGTTATTAACATTTTTCGTCTAGTTAAAACTCATTAAAGATATTTTTGAAAGCAGTAAAGACCCTGTAAGTTGGTCTTATATAGGTTAGGTTTTAAAACCTAAATTATGCTGTGGGTTTCAGAACAAAATAAATTGTCTATTGAAATCGGATTCAGTTTTCACAGCTTGTATATTATTTGCCATATTTTTGTGCTATTTATATAAATGGAGACTACTTAAATAAGAATGCCAATATTTAAATAGTACAAGTTAACTAAAATGAATAATAGATTATTGTATACTTAGCTGAAACCAATAATAAAAACACTAGACGTGAGAATCTATGAGAAGTGAAGTAAATTTTAAACATCGCTTAAATGAGACTACAGTACTGTTACAACATAGTGAGAAGTCAAGTCTTAAAAGAAGGAGCCACTAAAGTTGATAGAAAGCGAGAATTAAAACAAATATGTAGTCTCCATGGTATTAAAGTAAATCAACTGAATTACTGTGTTAACTACAATTGGACCGAAAATTTAAAATATGTGTTATTCTTCAGCAGCTGAGATGTATGTTGTCTGTAAGTGAGACCATATATGGTTTCTGGTATTATTGTTGCAGAGGAAACAGGTTGTAAATTGTGAAATTTAAAGTTACTAAAAGTAAAGAAATAAATGTATAACACAGAAGGTTAGTTGTCATACATTTAAAAATTAGTTAGCTTTTCAAGCTAAAGTTAGTTTTTAGCGGATCTAAGTGATATAACAAACTGAACAACAAAGTAGGAAAAAACAACTGCTAGACAAAGAATGATGAACAAGAGAAAGCAGTGTTCATGTATATAGATTCTTAGGCTCTTAAAAAGCTGAAGACAGTAAAATGGTTGTCAAAGGGGTTAAAGTTTCCAGAAAGAAGTATATAAAATTAACCTCTAAAGTACTAAAATAAATTTGGAATGCTGTAAAAAAATTCTACTGGGATTGGAGTGAATTACCCAAGATATCATAGTTTTGTCAAAGAAGATTAGTCTAATACCATAAGAAATTAGAGGAATGGTGAAAATGATGAAAAATAGTAAGGACTTATGAGTGTCTATACTGAGTTAATTAAACATTAGCCTAGTCTGAACTAGTTGCTGATATATGATTAATTAATGCCTAAAATACTAACAATTATCATTCAAATGGAAGACAGCGGGCATTACCAATAAAACAGGAAAATTTAAGAGATAGATGGTAATGTTCACATTATAAAAATCTCATTATTATGAATTCAATCATCAGATTACATGAAAAGTATTAAAACTATAATTATAAAAAATAGGATGATGAAGAGCAAAGTGCCAAACATTGGCTGTTCATGCATAAATATTTCTTGCTTGAAACAAAAAATTAAAGAAGGTGGTGCAATATGGAAACCTTCAAAAGGAATGTATCAGTGTAACACTACTATAGAACAAATAATGGTCAATTCTTGAAATAAATCAGTTCTGATTATGAAGATGGACTTGTGAAAGAGTTGTATGAAATCATGATGGGCTCAGTAAAGATTGGGTAACAGATATGTAAAGAGAAAAGGGTTTCAAAAGGACTTACATGTATATTGTGTGTGCACATATGTATAGGAATAACATCAGGGGCGTGCTGACATGTCCCGGTGCGCCCTCCTCTCATGGTGCCCTTGGTGCCCTCTCGCCGTCGGCCCAATAATGTAAAATGTTCATATTGGAGAAGTTATTAGATTTAGGAAAATAAGACTAAGCATTTGAGATAAATGGTACGAAATTATCATTCAAATCGCTTACCTATTAAAAAGAAAAATATATGAATATATTGAATTAGTGTGAGGCTAATTGATCCGATTAATTTGGTGCAGAAAACGGTACAATTGCCTACTGCATATTGTATTGCGGAGGTGGCAACTCTGACTAGCTGTTCTGCGCAAGCGCTTGGCCCGGTGTCAACTGATGCTGAAGGTCTTCTCACAAAGTTCACAAGTTTTGAAACAATATTAGTAGCGATGTTGTTTCTGCAAAATTTTAAGATAACTACTTAATCTGACTACTTACAGACTAAGAATCTTGATTTTGTTCAAGCATGGAGGCTCATCGAAACTTCTCACTTAAAACTCAAAGAACTACGTGACAAGTTTGATGAAACTTTACAAGCTGTAAGAACATTTGTATCCGTAATGACTAGAAACTTAGATGAAAGAGCTGAACGAGACGAATCTTTGGAAAGCATTTGCATAGAAAGTGAGTTAAAAGAGAAGCGACAGAAGAAAGAGAAAAAGCTACCCGGAGAAGTTGCTGGTCATGAAAATGTTGGTCATACACGAGAAGATGGTTTTAGAATATCAACATTTTACTGTGTCATAGATACTCTTAACAATACAATGGAAAGCAGATTTCTTCAGCACAAAAACTTGTACTTAGATCTAGCCTGGTTTGACCCTAAGCGGTTTGGTAATAAAGAGGCCTTGCCTCCCAAAGCCTTGGACAAAATAGTGGAGATTCTTCCAGGACTTGACAAAAGAAAGCTTGTTGAAGAGATTACTTCATTTGCTGAGGTATGGCCATGAATAAGCAACAAGACAATCAGTGATGAGTATCAAGAAGAAGATCTCACAGAACGTGATTTGTCTGATGATGACTTCGACGAAGAGGAGAGCCCAACATTTCAAACTTGAATAAAAAGGAGTTCAATTCTTGCTTAAAATGTGCTTACGAAGTGCTTCTTAACTATAGCATGTACTCTCATCAGTACAATGAACTGTTCAAAGTATATAAGCTGCTCTTGACTATCCCGATGACTCAAGTAACATGTGAAAGGGTTTTTTCCAAGCTCAAGATTATTAAAACAAGATTAAGATCCACTTTAAGCAATGCAAACTTGGAGACATTATTATTAATGCAATCTGAAACAGATATATTAAACTCCATAGACAGTGACACCATAATTGACAAGTTGTGTCAATCAAGCTCTGAAATGAGACGATTGCTTAGTTCTTAGGTAATAATAAAACTAAGCAATTTTGAATTCGATTTTGAATGACTATTCAATGAATTCTAATGACAGTATGATATAGGTGTTCATTAATTTTATATTTACCATTTGTTAAACTACACTTGAGCCTAACAAGTACCTGATGATGTATTCAGTTCATCAAATAAATCCTGTTTATTTCATGATGTATGATGTATTCAGCAAATGTGCATATAGTATCTAGGCCTATTAATATATACGTATTATAGCAACGAAATTCGTGATGTTAATTATTTTACCCCTCTCTTCATATTTAAAGCTGTTTTACGATGCAGAAATTTAGAATGAATGTTTCATAAGAAAAATTTGGACTTACTCATCTCAGGTTTTAAATAAATAAATACACCATAGTCAGTTGGAGAAATCAGAGGACTATGTCGAAAATTCTGACTATGCTGTGAAAATAAGTTTAACATAGGAGGGCCAGAAAATTCGAATCAGGTAACTATAACCCTTCCTGTAATTTAAATATCATCATTGTTTAATCCAAATTTTGCAATCAGATTTTTAATTAAAGCCTTCTAAAATGATATCATTAGATAGTCTAAAAATGTGTTTTTAGGGATCTTTTAATTCAAAATTTTCCAGGGGAGGACCCCCAAATCCTCCTTTCTTTGATATGCCAGACCCCCGGTAGTCGGCGCCCCCATACCGGTTTATCCACCGCCCTCTTGGGGTGGCCAGCACGCCCCTGAATAACATAGTGTATGGGAACAAAATATAAACTTATAAATCCAACAAAAACAGGAAATACAGGAGGTAACTTAATATTCTTCTTCTTCTGGCACTGCAGACTGAGCTGGTCTTTAGCCTCTGAGCCTACTGGATCATGTCTTCAAAAAAACCAATTCTCACCTTTCTGATATCGTCCTCAACAGCAATTTTCCACCATGCCCTAGGGCAACATTTCCCTATCTTGCTAAACAGCATCACCTGAAAGACTTTCCTTACATGCTGGTCTTCATCCAAGAGCCATACATACATACATTTTAACCTCTACATTTGTATATGTACAGACAATGGGAGGTCTTTATATAGGTCACACAAGTATTGATTTTTTTCTTTGGCACTATTTTACCCTGTCTTCTTTAACCAAATTTATTGTTCTTCTCAAAGTTTTCCTTTTTAACCTGCCAAGTTTTCTTCCTGAGACTCCATGTCTCACTGACATATATAAGCATTTTATACAATCAGAGCTTTTTTTTCCTTCCTACTAAGTGGCTTCTCAAGATCTTTCTTAGTGAAAAATCTGCTCTGCTACCAGTTAAATTCTGTTAATAACTTTGTCTACCTCTTCTGCTGTATTATTCACAGTGGATCCTAAATTCTTAAATAGAGGAGCTTCTTTTAAAACTATGTATTTTTCATATACACAGCTGGTGGATGATTCTTTCTTCTTCCTATAATTCCAGCAGTTTATGTACCCATAAATTTAACATTGACATTTTCCATGAATGCTTTAGCTACCATTTCATTCTCTAGTCTATATGTGGCTCATATTTTAAAAAGAGGTGTTAATTTTCCTTTATTTGTCACCACTTAGAAATTAATGATGATATTATCAATCTGATTTGTAGTCCTTCCATTGGGAGACGCCCAAATTTGCTTGTGAATTTGTGTAGAAATGTAGTGGACATTAAACTACCTGATTTTCTTGATTCCACAAAATTAACCATCCTTTTTCCATGTTTCACTGAAGTTCTCACAAAGGCTATGCAACGCAAAGAATAGGTAGAGTACTACCTCTCTGTGTACTTTTATGTTTAAATAATGTTCCCAAATACAATTATGACATCATGCTGACAGGGGCACAGCAAGGATTTTCTTCTTGGGAGTGGGGGTTTCTAGAGGGTTTAGATTTTTTTGAATGAAACTAAACAAATTAAAACAAAAAGACCTCATTAGTGGTTACTTATTTTGTTCTAATCAAAAAGGTTAAGTATGGAAAGAGGAGGTTTATATATTAATATATACCTAAAATTTAACATTCACAAAAAACAAAGACTAATTATATTTTATTTTAATATAAATAAAATAAACAATACCAGACAACTGGTACAAAGTTTCTCCCAGCTTTTCTAGTGCTAACAGTGTTAACTGTTTTGTACAAATTTTTAAAACATCACTTTAGTGACTAATTATATTGGTGTACTAAATTTGCCATAGCAGTGAAAAAAGATATTCATAAAATTGGCACCACAGGTACTCAAAAACAAACCTTTCTAAGTAACTTACGAGGTGTGCAAATACAAGGTTGGACGGACATTTGGTTGAAGTTAGCATAAAATCAATTCACTTGTAGAGGTTGTGGAGTGCTTGTAAGCAGTGTTCTGAATGCTGTGTTCAGTCTTAGGTGCTACGTCTTAATTCTATGTGCTGGAATAAATTACTGCAGTATAAATATTGTAAACCAAGTTAGATACACTGCAGCTGTGTAAACACCTTTTACTTGCTCAGTAAAACCCTAGGATAAAAATTTGAACCAGCCCTGGACCAGCAAACCACTAGCACTGTTTACTTGAAGCATACTCGCAAGATGACTATAGCTTATCCCAATTAAGCATGTTTGTACTCACATACCTAATTAGCATAATTATTTAAATCAACTTATAAGACCACTTTTTACTGGTAATTTTTTTTTGACATTTTTTTCTTTTTTGTTTAACCCTCTCCCTATGCCACTTATTCTGTGGCAGTGTACATTTGGTCTAATTGGTAATAAAATTCATCCTTGGTAATAAAATTCATCCTTCCTGTCTTCATTCTTATCTTCTGAGGGTGGTGCACATTAATTAGTAGTATGTGTAGCCAAGGGGAAGTTACTAAAGTACGGGACTTACCATTATAAGCTTCAAGGTTACACAATAGTAACAGCTCTTCCCTGCCCCTCGCCCTCCAGTGTTGTCACACATTACACTTGGTTATGCGTAGGCAAAGACGAGGAGGGGAGGTCTGTTGCAAACACTGGCAATACCGCAGTGGGCTCGAAGCTTATTATGATATGTCCCACATAATAGTGATTACAACACCCCCCCCCCCATTGGGTAGGTATCAATGAAGTGTTTTGTATAAAACATGCAGGCAGGCAGTAACAGCTTGCTAGCAGCCTTCATACACAGTGGGCTTTAACAAAGAAAGAGGCTTGTCATAAAACTAAGTTTTAGAGCAAAACACTGGAATTTGATGCAAGAGATAGAAACAGTGGTAGAAAATTCTCTTACATGCATTTGTTTATAACAAGGAATGGAGATGCAACGCTGTAAATTATCAGACAAATAAGTATTTTGGGGGGGGGGGAATGAAAGTTGATGACAGAGGGTCTAAAAAAGTTGATGACATTGACATGCAGGATATTAATTTTACTACTGTCCACATGAGTAATGCGTAATTGAAAAAACTAATTAACAATTTATATTATATTCAGTGTGTAGTGAAACAGGTCTTAATGCATATTCCACAAGTGAAAAAGAAGAGAGTATGTATAGTATGTTATATTATCAGTAACATGTGTTAATATATTATATTACCAGCATTATGCTTCAGCTGTCCATTATTATTCCAGTTTGTAGTCTGAGGTTCTCATTTCCACAGGTTAAATCAACCTGAGGGCTGAAAAAAAGCATCTTAATTTTATGACGTACCCAGGAATCAGAGCTGGGACCTCTAGGTGACAGCCAGCCATCATACCCACTGGCCTACTAAGTTCCTTAATTCTGTTAATTTAAAAGTATTTTTAGATTGATTCTTATATCTTTATTGTGAATTGTGGTCCTCAACAAACAGTTATGTATCCTTCTGAAGTAAAGGAGGAGACTATCCTTACAGCAAGCTATGTTTGTAGTTGATCTTTCTGTATGGGAACTCTAGAGATCTTAGGTTCAATTTCAGAGCAGCGACATAAAATCTAGGTGCATTTTTCAGCCTCGAAGTCATATCAGTTTGTGTACTTGGCACAACCTGCCAACCCCAAACTTGCACAACACTGCATTTGCACAAAGCTGCACAACCCCCCGAAATACAGCATACTATAAACAAATAAATAAATTTAAGAGAAGAAGTAAATAAAAACATTTTCTTCTCGATGTATTTGATTCAAGGGTGTCAAGAAACATAACCCCAAAATAATTTTTGAGTTTGTGTACAAGAAGTCAATAACAGATTATGTTCTAAATTAAATACATATTTATGCTATGAAAAACTCATTTTACACATATGGGCCTATCTATAAACAGCACATATATTACAAAAAAAAGTATGCTCACTATGACATAACCCATCATTGGAAACTCATGCCATGTTAAGAACAAATTCACTGTTATCGATATTATACCTCTAATTTCTCTTTAAATATCCCTGCTGTTGAGAAAAACATTTCCAGATTGTGGATTGTGTGATTTTTTACCGCCACCCACTATATTTAGGCAATATAAAGAGAATGACAGGAGTGGAAGGAATAATACTATAGTAGGAATAGGATGCAAAGTTAAAGCTTACTTTCTGTAGAGTGATAAAATAAGACAAACAAAACAACAGGGTATAGAAATGAGGAAGTTGAACAAATATGTGCAGTCAATTATAAGATTTATTGCAATATATGGACAAGGAAGAAAATCTTATTTTAGGATACTGGAATATGGTAATTGGTGAGGAAGATGTGTTTGAGGAATATACACTGGGACAGAAAATGCTAAAGTACAAAGGTTAACACATGACTTCACTGAATATCACTATTGTAATAACGACTCGGAACACTAAGTTTTTTATAAGTAAAATCTAAAGATTTACCTTACAGCCTAAACCGGCTTTCACCTTTAAAGGCTTCTTCAGAGGCTGCCGTAGGTAGTAACGGACACGTCATGGACAACGAAACACATGACTTCAGTGTCAAAATGAATTTACTAATAATTATAAATACATCATTTCAACTGCTGGTGCTTGTGATATACATAAATAAAGCCAGGGAATATAACTGGACATCAGATATATACATTATTCTTAAGAGAATTATAGTAAGTAAATAACACAATTTAAAACATATTAGAGTTGACATAATAACATATTAGTAGTAATAACAGCTGACTTATGTTATAAAAGGAATTATAAACTTGTCTTAAAATATAAAAAGTTGGTAACATGTGTCTAATAGAGAAGAAAATATTGGAAGAGTGCCAAATTAAAGTGGAAGTAAAATGGAGGAACATGCAGTGGCAGTTCTAGCCTGGGGCCAAGGAAGGCCCAGACACTCAAACATCTGAGTGTTCATATTAAATTTTAAAGTATTATTATGTGAATTATTGTTATGTGTAATTTTATGTTATGTTACATTATTAATATTATTTTATGTTTAATTTTTGTCCCTGCGTACTAAGTTGTCCCCCCTAATTTACAAATTTGGAACCACTGCTGGGGACATGGATGTTAGAATAATAGACCAGAGGTAGAACTATAGCTGTAACAACTGCTGTTAACTAAGCTACAAGTTGTGGTCATGACACACTAAGGAGTCAATGGATTAACTGTTATAGATATAATGGAACAGAGAAGAAAGCACAAGGTGGAGAACAAAACAGAATGGAATATAATAGGGAGAGAAACAGAATTAACAGAAAAGTCAAAAATAAAATATTATATATATAATACAATAAGTTTGTGTATATATATATATATATATAATATTTAAAAAAGTGAATGAAGAGGATGTGTCAACAAGACAATTACAAAAATAAAAATAAAAAATATAATGGTTGGACATGTTTTGTAAGGAGAGTGAACATAATCTTGATTGAGGAAATGATTAAATATAAGAACTGTTGGAAATAATTTGTGAAATTCAAGGTTACAGCTGTTCAATAAAATCTAGTCGTGAACTACTGATGGAACATAATGAAGTAACCATTCTCTGGAAACAGTATATTGTAGAACTTTATGCTACCAGAGAGGACACACATTGTATTGGACAGGAGGAAGAAACAGAGTTAAACAAGTTATGTCCATGACAGTGAATTAATCTGAGAAAGCTCTAAGGGATCTAAAACTTGGGGAACGTGTGGAATATCTCATTGGTGTCATTGCATATGTTGCACATATAGGAAAAAATAATTTGTATTCACTTGTCAAAGATTTGTATGAAATAGATAGTTAGAGGATTTTTAAAAAATAGTGTTATGGTAAGAATACTCAAAAAGGAGAAATCAGTGAAAATCATAACATCATGTACGTATACAGCACGTTTCTCAAATCCTATCAAAATTCTATATAAAATAATATAAAATATTATAATAAAATATTATATTCTAAATATAAAATATTATATATTCTAATAAAATAGTATAAAATAAAATACTTGAAATTTCTTTATTAATATATAAAGAGTATAATATACTATTTCTTGAAAAGAGTATGTTAATAACTCATACACACAATAGAGTTGCAGTGATGAGTGGCTTACAAAGAGGAATAAACTGTTTTTATGAATGTTTTTAGTGGATTTCTTGCCCCTCGATGTTCAAAGACTCAAGTCAGGACCAGCATCACATTCCTAAAGAGTCAGGCAAAAAGTGAACTTCACAGTAGGTTTGTCCAACAGACTTTTTAAAAATAAACAGATACTGCTTGAGCAGTTCCACAGTTCCACAAAATATGACAAATGATGGATTTAATCTTATCGCCATTCATTAAGCTACAGGTTTATTTGGAATTTTAGATTTTAATGCTTCCTACTTATTCTGGTTAACCTGTTTTATCAGATTTTGTCTTATGATGGTATTATATAGACACAGATACAGAAGCATGGGACTGATCCTGCAAAAATTCCATCAAATGTTGAGCAGTTTCAAAAAGTACTTGCATGTGTCAGTACCATAATATGAATATAAACCTGGTGTTCCCTGCTTTGAAATTCGTAAAATTAGATGTAAAAAATAAAAACATGTTATGCACACAAAATAGAGACAATGTACCAGATTCTGATTTCTTTTTTCCTATTCTGGCAGTGCCAGCCGCTCCATATGCTAGATGGGCTTCAAGAATATATACATTACATTACATTTCATGCTGTTGTACAGCAGGGAATGATGTGAAGTGCATATGACAAAAGTGGTGTGTTGTGCTGTGATGATAATGGTTTCATTGTACACCAGTGGTATCTGTAAAATGATGCATTCCCTTGCTTCTGTTGTAAAGCATTACTGATTTAGTATCCACTTTTTATAACTTGTTCAGAGGTATTTTGTGTTCATATACAGACAGAAGTGCTAAATATTCATTGAACTTTAAACGTCAATTAATAATACCATAAACTATTTATAAAACCAAGAATTGGTTTTGTGTACTTTTTTTAATAAGTCTACAATGCTCGTAAACACATAGTATTCAATATGACTGATGAACATTTACATAAAAAAAAAAAAAAACAAGAACATGAACAGGACTTCACAGTTTGCTTGCCAGTGTGTGCTGAAAGAAACAAAATGTTTTGATATACATGTACTTCCATACCACCTCAACATTTGGGCATTTTATTAGGACATTTAGGCTAGCGATTGGCATATGTAAAATCTAATCTAATGTATCTCCGTAACAACCAACAAATAAAAAACCAAGTACACTAGTGAGCAAATTAATAAGCATGCTGAGGGGAAACAGTGTACAACAGAGTACAATTCAAGCCAAAGAAAGGTTCTCTTTCTCTGGCCATCTGACAGTTTCAGAGCTGGTTTATAGTTATTTATACAGCAACCATTTAAAGAATTTTCTAGATACTGAGTTAAACAGTGTTATGCAAGCCTATACGTTTTTAATAAATTAAAACTGAAATGACAACATTTTACAGTTGAGTAGACTTTCATTTAGCACTAGAAACTATGCTTCTTCTCAGGTTCTTGTTGCAGACTAATTTGGAAGAAACATGTTTAAAAACTGGTAGTCTATTAGAACCTTTTTCAACAATACCCTTGATGATATTGGAGTCTGAAAGATGCTTTAGACAAGAATAAAAACATTTTCAGTCAACAGTGACTGAAGACAAACTAAAAGAATGAAACGTTAGAAGAACAATGTATCAAAATAAGGACTTTAATACAAAAATTATTGACAGATTCTCTTACACAAAAGAAAAAATGTTGGACACAAATTGTATGTAGGATTTAATTTATTACTGTTCCATCAATGTTCTGTGTGAAAAAAAATTACATTTTTATTTTTTTACTGTCACTCTTTACATAATCTGCAGTATGGTAGAGCTTGTGTTTTTTGTCTACATGTTTATTATGGTTCATGGTAAGTATTATTTATTACTCAAAATTTGAATATTTTCTAGGATTGCCCTGCTACTTATGTTACTATCAGATCTCACTGGTAGATAGTACCTCCTACAAAACTTTAATACTGTATAATAATACCACTTCTAGACTAGCTTTATATAAAAGTGAAAATGGCGACTTTTAGATTATTTACACAAGTATGTTTAAAATGTAACCAAAATCAGCCTCTTTTGGGAAAATATGATTGTTTAATGATTCAAGTAGTTGTAGCAGAAAGTGTATTTTTTGGATTGCTGCGTTATTAATAATACAGTAAAAGTACATCATATTCATGTTATATTGTTTGTGTATTAATATTGTTAAAAATGAACATCCAAATAACAAGGAGTGTTAACATACCTAATAATCAAGTTATTTAGTAGCGTACATATTTAGTTTAATTTTTGATAACTGAAAGGCACTAGTAATTTTCTGTGTGTGTAAAGGACAGAAGTAAGTAGAGTTATTCTTAATAAATTTTGTAGTTTACCATTCTATCATTCTTGTTTCCAAAGACAGTTCATCTTCATTGTCAGTATCTCACTGTGTAGTCCATAAGGCTGATCTCCATTTAGATTTCCATTTCACATAAGACCTCCATACTACTTTAAATTTGCAGAGAATGAGAATCAAATCAAGTGTTTTTAACAGACTATGGTTTACATTTTGATTCTTATAATGATGAAAATATTATTGAAATATACAGGTATTCTAGAAATGTTTAAGTGCTTACTCAAATTAAAATATAAAATTAAGGCTAATCCATATTGTGATGGAAGCATGCGGTACATCCTTGACCGTAGTGATTAGGTTTAAGATTCCTGTCTCTTTCCAGCTCCATTTCTAGTAATCTCAAGATTATTTGGTTGTTTCCCTTGCTAGAGTGAATTAATCTCTATCTTATGGATAGAGAATATCAATTATTAATAATTCAACTCTTAGACTTCTGTAAGTAGTTAGATAAGTATGGTATGCTATTATAAATATTTTTAAAACACTGGAAATAACATATTAGCATTCAAAAAAGCTTGAACTTATATGCCAGGATAACACATTAAATGTATGTTACATTGTTCTTCTTTTTCATCCCCTTTTGCCATCAAGTATCGGGATGTTCAGCTAATTCTGATGCTCTATTTCTGCTGGGTGAGACATTTGACCTCTAGTAGAGTTTTCTTTGGCTAAATAGTATGTGAAAATTAATGCTTTATCTTTAATGTAAAGATTATTAAGGAGAAAACAGTACTTTGCGATTTTAAATGTTTAAACTTCACACAAAATTCATTTTTAAGTAACAGATACAACCTAAACGCATTTTTCTTACTTTTAAAATGATTGTACAAGGTGGTATTGGAATGTTACTGGATTGTATTTACAGCGACTATGCACTGTGAGTGTACTGAACAAGACACTGGCAGTCATTGCTCTCAAGTCTATTCTGTCAGTGTGCCGAGATATTTATATTGCATGTACATGTTAGGTCTAAAGAAAAGATTTTATAGCCTGTGTTGGCTGATAAATGTGAACAACAAACCTTATATGAGGCATATTCTGAGGCATTTGAGAGAATCTTGGAAACAAAAAAATTGACTGTTGGCTGTTGCTGTTGCACCCTTGTGAGGTCTTTCAACCACCACTCACAGCTTCTGAGAATTATCCCAGATTCAAGGGATTGAAACATCAAATGAAAAATATTAAGATGGTAACAGTCTGTAGGGGTTTTAAAGAATGCAGGCCGTGTACACCTCCCTCAAAATGATACAGTTTGTTATATCAAGAATAACATGGCATTCATCCCTCACCCTCAAATTCTCGAATTCTCTGGATCTAGCCTCCTGTGACTTGCTTTGTTTCCCAAAACTGAAGATGAAAGGCTACTGCTTTAATACTACATAAGGTGTCAAAACGGAATTGCAGAAAGTGCTGAATGGTTTCCAGGAAAGGAATTTCATTGACACTTTTGAAGGGTGGAAAAGGTGCTTGAATGAATATATACACTCCTAAAGAGAATATTTTGAAGGGGATGGCAGCCATTTATGAAATAGTTAAGCGAATTAACTTTTTATGTCCAAGTCTGATAACTTTCCAGTACCATCTCGTATATGTTTTTTGTTATTATGATTATACAAGTTATTATAAAATTATTATAACTGTATATTTATGTCACTAATGTGTTAATAGTAGAATGAGAACAACTGAAATAAATTTGGTATGTCGTGCACAGTACTTAGTATAGTTTCATATAGTGCATTGTAGGATCAAATCTACCCCTGGATGGCATGTTTTTTCATGTTACACAACTGACCACTGGGTATAGTCAACATCTGAACTTATCAGCAAAAAAATTAAGGATGACTAGACACTATTTGATAAAATGTATTTTTGTTGGTTTTTTTTTTAGTATGAGCCACTGTGGACTACGTTTGGTTCAACTGGTTCTGGAAATCTATTTTTTTATTTTTTATTTTTATAAAGTAACAAGAAATTGGGAGAGAGTACTAAATTAAAATTACATTAATTAATGTTATCCCAACATCCTTATATGGGTATCTTCAGTATCAGGTGGAATTCATTTTTTTCATGTAAGCAAAAACTTTACTTCTGTTGTGAATATACAAAATATTTCATACACATGATAATATGGCTAAGGTAATAGCACACAGTACCTCAATGAGCTTGGAATTACTGGGCAGAGCCTGATGAGCGTAGCGAAATCAGGCATAGCCCTCTATCCGCGACTCGATGCACAACTTCGGCAGCGAACTCCTCCGAAACTACTCAACCGAATGTTATAAAATTTTGTGTACATATCCAGACTGTATTGCAGAGTGCATTACTAAATTTTGATTTTTATAAATTATTTGGTTCAAAAGATATTACGATTTTTAAACAATCTTAGCTTCAATGTGTGAGAGGAAGAGAGATAGAGATATCGCTGGCTGTCGCCCGATAAGATAAGATTTTGCTGTATCACAATTGCCAGTGCGTGTGCATGTGCGGCTTCCGCCGTCAGCGCTGGCCCGTCTGGTGCCGTCGCCCGATAAGATAAGAGTTTGCTGTTTCACAAATGCCGGCACGTGTGCATGTGCGGCTATGTGTTTTATTCAAACACTAGTAGAGCATTGTTCTATGGTGTAGCCAGATGTATGGATTTGACTTAAGTGTTGAACAAGTGTCAATTTTTAGAAGAGAATCTATTTAGTCGCTGATGTACTGCAATTTTCTGTTACATATTGCTACGAATGACAATTCAGGTAAATTTTAATCCAGAAAACGTTTATACATATAGCGTAGTAAAATATATTATAACTAAAAACAGATTGAGGGATGTTCAATTCTGTAATTATTGAAAGTTATTTTTAACATGTTTCACTCACTACTGGTATTAAAAACAATCATAATTTTAAAACATATAAATTACACAGTAACTGTAGAACTTTACGACCTTACCTCAGATAGTTGACATAATGTTACAAACACAAGTTTATGATAAATTTTTCTAACAAGTAAACTTGGATAATAATTGTAATCATATTGTTGTAAATTATAGTCCGGAGTACTATAGAATATTGTAAATTTATGTACATGTCCACAATCACATCCACCCTCTCTTCCATTCTCCCTCTACTTCTCATTCTCACAACCTCTCCTCCCTCTCACTCTCTCTCTTGCTCTCTTTCTCACTCACTCTCTCCCTCCCTCTTTCTCTCTCTCACTCTTCCAAACTTCTCTCACTCTCTCTCTCTCCCTCTCGCTTTATCCCCCTCTCTCTCTCTCTATTCATTCAGCTCTAAGAATAAATACTTCAAAGAAAAGGGGAGGATTTTTCAAAGATTTAGAAGGTGAATCCAAACTTGATTTTGAAGAAGAATTAAAAGATGTGAGGTTCGTTATTATTGATGAAGCAGGTATGTTGGGTTTGAATTTGTTTTTCAAAGTGGATATGCGACTCAAACAAGCAAAGCAGTGTTCTTCAGCTGTTCCTTTTGGTGGCCTCTGTGTGTATTTAGTCGGTGATTGGTCCCAACTTCCACTGGTTTGTGACAAGAGTCTTTACAATATTGGTAATAATGTTCAGACCATTCAATCGAATCTTTCATATAAACAGTTCAAAAAAGTTTTCTTTTTAACGGAGATTATAAGACAGCAAGGTGATGATCAAAAAAATTTCAGAGAGACTTTAAATAGAGTCGCAAATGGAACAATCACTGAACAAGATTATCAGCTCTTATCTAAAAGATTTTATGTAAACAATATCGGGCACAATTTCAAAGATAGTGTCTGTATAATGTCGAAAATTGCTGAAATCGAACACTTTAATTATGAAAAACTAGAAAGCAATAAACAACCCGTGGCTCTAATCAATGCAATCCATAATTGCCCAGAAGCCTCTCTAGCAAAATCTGTCGATGCTCAGGGGTTATTTGCCCAATTACGTTTATGTAAAGGTGCTCGAGTTATCCTTAGAAGAAATCCTTGGGTCACAAAAGGACCAGCCAACGGTTCAGTTGGGACAGTAACTGATATTATTTATGACCCGGCAGTTGAATGCAAAAATTATAATGATCACATGCCCATATATATACCTGTATCTTTCAAAAAATATACAGGACCAGTTCTGTATGAGAATTCAATACCCATTGTACCAGTAGTGGCATCCTTCAAGAAAAATGAAATTTCTTGTACTCGCAAACAATTTCCGTTAATGTTAGCATATGCTGTCAGTATACATAGACCGCAAGGGATAACATTAGATAAGGCAATTGTTAATTTAGGAGACAATGAATTTCAGGTTGGATTAACATACGTTGCTCTTTCAAGAGTGAAAACATTAGAAGGATTAGGTCTAAGGTCGATACCCCAGCGGTATAGAGGAGCCATCAGGACTGGACCAGGAGGATCAGACGACGGATTCCAGGAGGACCAGAGGACAACGGAGGATCAACGCTGTATGACACAAGACTCAGGATCACAGGATCATAACGAGGAGTACCAGAGTATCACCTCATCAATAATAAGGTGACACAAAACCATATTACTTGTCAACATGATTCATGAACAACATTAAAAAGAAAGAATATAAAAAAAAATAAAAAGAGACTATGAGAGACTCTATATAGCCTACTAATTTTTGTAAATATTAATAATTGCAAATTTTATATTGTTAAATTAGAGTAAGTGAATGTACAATTTTTATAATTATTAAAATGATACAAATAACAGTACTTGCAATAACACATAGAGTCATTTATAAAGTAATAATGACGTCATAACATAACTTGCAAAATTTTAATTATTTTTCAGTATTATAATATTTTTACTTTGATATTTGATTGATATTTATGTACACAAAGTAAAGTACTGATTAAAAGAAATGATTTAAAATAAATGCATTTTTTAAAAAGAATATCTAAGCAAGTCGAGAGCACATTTTACATCATATAAACTTCATGTCACGTCATATTTATTCATGTTTATGTTTACATGTAAATGTACATTTTTGTTTAAAATGTATGAATATTTAGGTTAAGGATATTTGTATAGTTACAATAATTATGTGTATGCTGAGCACACATAAAAGAGGAAAACACATTATGCTAATAATACTGATGAATTTTAATTCGTAATTTGAAATTTTTATTTAATAAAAATTTAAATGATTTTCTATATTCAATAGATAAGAAGTGTTATTATTAAAAAAAAACCTTTACACCTTTTCTCGTTATAGTATATTGTACTATAATGTAGTGTATTCAATAAAAAGTGTGTAGTGTATCATAAAAGTGTATATACTTCATTGATTGTAAGAATAGGTATTGATAAATAAATTATTACGATTCTATTTATCTAACGGATCAAAAACGGTTGATTGTAAAAATATTGGTAAATAGATTATTATGAATATCAAAGGCTCCGCCCATTTGTGTCAGTGACACTCATAGTTATTATATTGATAATATATTACAACTGCAGATGTAATATTTGAAAATGAAGTGTAATACATTGTTACAGAAGTTGCTGTTGTGTATATAAAAACTTACGATTTAGCTGCCATTAAGGATTTAAATAAAATTCATTTTACCTATGACAACATATGATTGTATTCAGTTGTTTTCAGTTCTACTTATCTTTTGACTTAACTAAAAATGAACTTTTTCATGTGAAAACTTACTAATTTTATTGGACGCGTTTCGGCTTAGTATCCGCCTTCTTCAGCTTTGGTAACAGACTGCCAGCATTTTGTAACGGTTGTGTGGAAGGTGAAGTGGGGGTGGTGTGTGGTGGAAGGGGATTGGCGCGGGGATTCAACTTACTGTTTGTTTTCTGTATAATTGTGTCAAAAAGTGTATGTGATTTATATTGTAATTGATCGTTGAGTATGTTGTTTGGTTGTGTTGTGTGGTGTTTATATATTTCGTATTGTTCAGTTGTGTTGAGTTTTTGACCTTTGGGTATGTAATGTAAAATTTCAAGATTAGTGTCTATGTTGGTGTAACTGTGGTTTTCTGTGTGTATGTGTGTGGCAAATGCGGAGTGTATATTGTTGTTGGTTAAAGCTTTTAAGTGTTCAGAATAACGGGATGAAAAAGATCTTCCCGTCTGGCCTATGTATCTTTTGAGTCTGTCTTCTTGGCAGAAACCAATTCAATAAGCTAAACATTCACGTGGACGGAAAATGACAATCAACTGAGGCTGTGTGTGTTAGAAAAGGAAGTGTACGTTTTTTTTTAAAATGTAGAACATGTTGCACATTTTCTGTAGATGATTTCAGAAGTAGACTGTAAATACTTGAAGATAAGCACAGGATGTTTTGAATAAACACTAATGAACGCTGACGCTGACGGTATGTAAATTACACGGCTGATAAATACACCTGATACAACATAAGTACAGTAATACTGATACTAACAGTATTCCTTGGATTTCGTTGTCCATGACGTGTCCGTTACTTAACTAAATACAACTATTATATTGATATATTAAAAAGGTGAAAACCGGTTCAGGTTGTAAGGTAAAACTTTATGTTTTTACTTATAAGAAACTTTGTGTTCCGAGTCGTTAATATAATAGTTGTATTTAGAACAGTATTCCATAAAGTTAATACCCTTGTATTTAAGTGGATGTGCAAAATAATTATAGAATATTTGAAAAGCAAAAGTAAAGGAGGGGAGATTTGGTAGCAGCAAGATGTCATGCTTACAAGTTAGCATTTAGTGATCTATTCAGACCATTACTTGCCAATATGACTTGATCAATGGCGAGAAATTATAATTTTGAATACGTAAAACAGAATTTTTAAATTTGTGCTCAGGATTAGAAAATTGTAAATAATAGAAATAAATATTAAACATGATGTAATAATAACGGGCCATACTCATTAAGGTAATAATATTATGATAAAATCATTGTTCTAAAATAAGAAGTGGATACGAAATAGAACGTTTTCTATATAAGAGATGCAATATTATCAAAGTTCTTTGTGTTACTGTGTCATTTATTTAGAGGTCTTGTGTACCTACATACTTTACGTTTATGTAGAAAATGCGAAATGCGTGGATAACTTATTGTAAGAAAAAAAAAACAGTATACACAAAGTAACAGACTTAAAAAAGAATACTTATATAAGTAGGCCTACAGGTTGAATAAAACTACGCTGGCGCTTTTAACTACCAAGTAACCTACAAAGTCAAATACAAGGGCATTCAGATAGTGACTGTCATTAATGGCTGAAAACGGTGTAACTCGGGTCAGTAGATATGTTTCACAAGTGTATCAGGCAAGTTAAAGTAAAGAAATATAATATTTTTAATGTACAAAAAGTACATTAATTGTTTTTCACAGACTAAGTAAACAAATAGACGCGCATTCAGAATGTAACAGCGTTATTATTTGCAAGTTACGATCCAAGGGAAAGCGTATTTCAAACGCGTTTGCCGGTGTTGCTGCTTAGTTCTGTTCTCCTGATAGAAAGACCGCCAAATACTCGTAGAGCGTCGCGATGACCAGTAATGGTTCAACGCATGCGCAGTTACGACGAATCGAACGCACGTGGTTTGCGTACGCTGTCCGTGCCGCTTCTCAGATAGTGATTCATTATCCTTTCTTCAGGCCTTTAGAGTTTCGTTGTGTACAACAAAAAATATTTCTTCATTTTTAATACATATTTCAGGTTTCGCGAAGAGTCTTAGTGAAATACGAATTTGTTACCTTCAAGTTAAACATCAAAGCCTTGAAAACGAAACGATTTCGCATATTGAAACTAAACTCGGCAAGTGATGGTATCATTAGGCTTAAAAAAACCTGCATTAACCGGGAGAGGTTATGGAACTCCCGAATATTTATGAATATCGATCTCTTTGTAGAAAATAATCTTATTTTGAGTACAAAATTAGAGAATCAGTTGGATGATTATTTTTCTTTGAATTTGTTGTCCATGACGTGTCCGTTGATTAACTACCGGTAATTATAACACTACCGACTCGGAACACAAAGTCGGTGTTATACTTATAATTAGATTATTTTTCGTAATTAGGAAATACTCTGCAAACAAACCATAATAAAACAATTAAGTTTTACAGTTAGCCCATAGCCAGACTTAAGGTCCCCATACGTCTTTTTACGAGGGTAGGTGAAAATCTCAATAGACACTAAGAACGCCGTAGCTCCCAGTAGTGTGGGACTCTAAGAGAGGTGGGCATCGGCTCACAGGTACAGGTAACAGGTATTTTGGAACGATATTTTTGTGGAACGGATGTAACAGTGACTGAAAAATTGAAATACCTGTTATTCGCGGCCTCGCTGTTGCGAGTCGAGGCACGCCCCTACGCAACTATACACAAGTAAACGAATACGCCAAGGCCAAATACTAGGCGTATCACTGGTACACAAGGAACAGCAAGTAATGAGTATTTCAAATACTAGGGGTATCACCGGTACACAAGGAACAACAAATAAACGAGTATACAAATACTAGGCGTATCACGAGGAACACTAGTATTTTAGGAACAACTAGTATCAGGAGTACGGTATTTCGAGTATGAACTAGTACGAAGCCACTTTTTGGTCCTGAATACTTCATTTTACGCAAAGAGAGACGAAGCTGTTTTTAATAAATGAAGAAAATTCATACTGATGTTACATTTATTCTCGTGTGTTATGCAGATATATAATACAGATTATAATAAATTATACCCTATATTATACTAGTCACCAACTTGGTTAATTTTGAAAAACAAATTATGTGTTATAACCTACAGAGTGGCTGATAATAGTTGATAGGCCGCTAAGAGCAGATATCTAATGAAATTTTACTGCAAACTGTTTAGGTTATCTTTTTATAATGGTGGTAATCGGTTTAAATCATGTTTATTCTCATTCACTCTTGTAGCTTACTGTTATGTTGTTATTATGTTTTTGATGTTTTTTCCCACATTATTTGTTGTGTTATACATTATACTTTTGTTAATGTGATTTTAACTTCGCTGTAGGCTACATCTCATGTAAATGATGAGATTGTGTAAGGGACATTTATGCACTTTATCTAGTCATGTTCATAAAATCTTTACTGATCTGATAAGGCTACCCTAAAAACAAAGTGTTTTCGTAAATTTGTTTCTTTTATCTAAACTGCTGATTTTGAATTTTTGACTCTATCACTTATAACCCAACGAAACTTGCTCGTTTGTGTGTTATACCCCACTAGCTGAGCGTCAATTTTATAACCACACGGAATTACTCCCTTATCAATCTTTTCTAAACCCCACTGTTGGGTTCGCCAATTTATAACACTCCAGGAATTACAGGTTCTTTATGCCTCACTTTGGATGCATCAATTTATAACAAGACGGGTTTTAACTTAATTTATCCCTCTCATTTGTGTACATCAATTTGTAACACTTGTTAACTCTATTTCTATATAAATAAAACACATGGAATGGTATCTGGTAATAATAATAATAATAATATTGTAATTTTATTCAAAAATTGATATAGTCCATTTATTGTAACTATTAATATAATTCAGAAATCTCAGGGTCGATTCTCTTCTCTTTTATGTTAATATTATTTTTAGGTCCTTTTGGCTGATATAAAGGTTCAGTGATTATAAAGAAAAACAAGTACAGAAAGTACATTACATTACAAACAATATAATAATGAATAATATAAATTTAGTATTAATTATAATAATAAATATACGTTACACAATGTTTATCAGTTCAGTTCAGTTTCACACAGCCTCCTGGTATCCGTGATGGAAATTTCCAGTGTCTTCAGTTTGTTTATTTTGTTCTAATGAAGAAATCCGCTTCTTTTGTGATCAATAGATGTTACCTCTTGTAATGTAGTTTATCTGCAATCTTCTGGTTATTATAATGGTTGAATTCCAGTGTTTCTGTGTTTAATTTAACTCAAGTGTAGTTGTTCTTCAATGGTAATTTGTTTTCATTTAAAGGTTAGTTTTTTCCATAACTTCATTCGTTTTTATTTTCTTTAATGTTCTTTCTGGTTGTTGGATCAGTAATGTTTAAAGGCTGGTTTGTTTATGCTGTTTGTTTCTTTATTTGCTCAAATTTTACATTCTGTTATAGTTTGATATAGTGTTTGTTACTTTGTATTATATTATTTTTTAATAATATATGTTTCTTGTATAAATATTTAGCTTGTTTCCAAAATTACACCCAACTCTCCTTCTTGGTTTATTTTCAATAATAATGTAATTCTTTTTCTCTCTTTTGGTTTCCTGGTTACACATAAATACTCTGGTCATATCTGTTCAAATTGAGATTTAGTTGTCATAGGATATTACAGTATTTTTATATAATACATTATTTTAACTTTTATGTACAAGTTGTTTTTTTAGTTATTACATCATAATACTTAATACAATTTACATATTATTTTATCTGACAAAACTATGAACGATTTTAATACCAAATATTATAGTTATTTGTAATTTGACAAATATTTTGGAATAATTATTATTTACTGAACATAATCATCTAGGCCTATGTTGACTGATTATATTTTTATATTGGAAGACTCATAATCGATCCTGCTTACACTTGTTTTATATTAATTAATTTCTTTAAATATAAACAAACTGTTAATTAACAATTATATTCTAATTACTATAATTCCCTTTAGGGCTTAACTGAATGCACACTTTTAAACCATTGTCTGTGTGATCAATATCTATTAAACTTATATAACACGAACACTAATAAAGAAAAAAACTAAATGTTAATGTCAGTATCATCTGCTACTATGGATTAGTAATTCATTTCATTAAATAATTGTTTATAATTACTACCCACTCACAGTTATTCTTAATTGAATACCATTGTATCTCACATCCTCTTACCAATTAATTACACTTGTCTTATATTACATTTGTATCACATCTTAATTACATTTTACATTTACTTCTAAATTTGTATTGTACTTTATGAGCCGTGGTATTTGATTTTTTCATCATTTATTAACTTTATCATCCTTAGTTATTTGTATATGAACTACTCCAAATCTAACTGGGTACTGTCTATCTAGTATAGTAATTTGTCATAGTAATGTTTGTTATAGGATTTTTGGTTTTTAAATAGGTTCACACGTTTGTTTATTACTGTTCTTCTTTCAAATTACTTTGATTTTGCCTTGTTTATATAAATTGTTGTTATTGCTTGCTGATGTCTTCAATATTTGAGGTGTATGATATTATGGTATTAATATTGCTTGGTGATAAGATTGATATTTATTCAACAAATTCTTCATTATTATAGGCAAATTGAAACCTACCTTCCTTATCAATACCAATTATTTTCTTCTTTATCTCTGGAGTTTGTTTATTTGTATTGGTGGCTTTAACGAATTGTAATTCTTAAATTTTCTCTTGGTTCATTGTATATTTTATTTTTATATTCCATTCTTTTATTCGCATTGATTCCATACTATTGTTAAATGATTCCCCCTATATTAATATGGTATTATGAATGAATATCGGCGTTGAGTGGCCCTTTTACGTCCAATTGCTCATCCGAACATTCACATACCTGGTACAGTGCACTTTGGCTGCTGCCCATAAAATAATTCTAGAGTGGCGCCTTAGCCTTCTACACTCTATAAATAAAAATAATTATAAATCTTATATCATTATACACACCATTGGAATCTTTTATCTTCTGAATATTTTTTCTTATTCTACCTTGCCTTCCAATAACTCCATTAATTTATTATATTCAATATTACTGTTGGTATATTCTTAAGTAGATTTCTTTCTCTTTTATATAACGTCACTTCAGAATTCAATGATTTATTAGCTTTAATGTCATTCACCTTTGACCTTTGTTATTCAATACCTCTTGTAATATAGTAGTTTTAATTATCCTTATATTATTCTATCTGTTTTTATACTGCAACTCTTCTTCAGCAAGTTCATTTTCTAATTAGTTTATTAAATTTCTCTTAGACCTATTGTCATTAATATTGCGCTCCATTATTATTATTATACTACTTAATTTATTATTTATGCTTGATTTATATAATATGTGCTGATTTCTTTTAGAATTTTGGTATTATTTGTTTATTTTGAACATCATTATTCTTTTTTCTTTCTTTTACAATATCTCATTCCATCATTATTTAAATAAGATGTACTTATTACTTTTAGAATTTTGGTGTCGTTACACACTTTACTTATCATTTGACTAATAGTAGTTTCCACTTAGTAAAGAAATAAAAATAAACTCCATAACAGCTAACACATTTAGGTGTAAATGGTCAAACTGCAGCCTAAGATAAATACACGATCTGATGAAGATAAGAATTTACTAAACTTATTAGAAGGCCATCAATAAAACAAAGTAATAAGAAGAGAAAGCTACAAGTTTATCTGAATTTCGTGGAGACTGTAAAACATTCATGATTGATATATGATATGGTTGGAAGTTTCCATTATTTGCCCAACTTGTGCTTTTGCCAGGACCTATCAGTTGCACAGTTGATCTACTAGTCTACTAGCAGTGATTCCCAACCTTTCAGGACCCGTGTACCACTTCGGTCTTCCGCATTCTTATCGAGTACTACCTGATAAGAAAATAAAATAAGATAAGAGGAGATATTTAATGAAATTTTACCGGAGACTGTTTAGGTTGTGTTTTTATAAGGGCAATCGGTTTAAATCATGTTTATTCTCATTCACTCTTGTAGCTTACTGTTATGTTTTTATTATATGTTTCTGATGTTTTTTTTCACATTATTTGTTGTGCTATTCTAAATTTATTGTCTGAGTTTCGCAACTGATTTGTCTAACCAATGTTAGTTTGTTTACTCGTAGTGAAAACTTAGAATACTAATTTAAGTTTTCCCCAAAGGGAGACAGGCCTATAAATTCTCTTGTTTCTTATTTTTAATAATGTCACAGTGTAAAGTAACACTGTTAATACTTTTAGTTTCAATTTATTTCTTATAACAAATTATATAATATAGGTTATGTAATATCTTCAAATAAATACACTGCAAGTAGGTTTATTAATACATTAATAGGTGTATCTAGGTGAAAATAAACCTACTTGCAGTGTATTTATTTGAAGATATTACATAGGAGACCTGCAGGAAACTCAACAAGTTACTTACAAAGGAATAATATAGGTTATGTATAATTAGTATATAATAACAGGTATTTGTACCTGTTATTTTTTGGAATGGTATTTTCATATCTATTTGTATTTTAAAATAACAGTTTAGCCCACCTCTAACTCTAACCCACTAAAAACAGCTCCCTTAATGCTACAACTGAGCAAGCTTATCCAGCTGCTTCTCCTTCATGTTTCTTTCACGGGTACTAGGGTGAAACCCAGTGGCTAATCCCAAGATTATTCTGTCTTTTTTCCAATTACAGTTTTATGGATCTATACATATTAATTGCTTTCTGTTGCGATAGCAGATCATGTGGCTTCTGCCTTTTGAATCGTCTCAGGACATGTGGAGCTTCTTCCACCACATGTCGCATTATTGAGTTATCGTGAATCTGAATCCTCTGATCATGTTTGTCTGCATATTTTGTTATTGTTTTGCTGACATATTCTACATTGAGGTCTCTATGTAGGTTGTCGTTCCTTATATACCAAGGGGCTTTCACTATGTTCTGAGTACTTTGTTCTGAAAGGTTTGTATCATTTCTAAGTTTGGTTTTTTTTACAGCCCCACAGCTGAATTCCATAAGTCCACACAGGCTTCAGAACTTGCGTGTACAACAGCAGTTTGTTTTCAACTGTTAGTTGCGAGTTTGTCCCTAACAGCCAGTACATTTTTCTGTATTTTATGTTGAGCTCCTCCTTCTTTTTTTTACATGCTCTTTCCATTTAAGCTTTGTATCCAGCGTCTTACCTAGACACTTTGCTGTGTCAGCATATGGCACTTCCACCCCATTAATATAAACCCGTACTGGATCTACTTTTCTGTTGGTGAAGTTGATATGAACTGATTTGGATTCATTAAGTTTGATTCTCCACCGCTTGGCCCATGCACATACTTCTGCGATAAAGCTCTGGAGCTTGTTTGCTGTTGCTTCAACCTCATCACCCACTGTTAGGATCACAGTTTTGTCAGCAAATGTTGCCACGGTAACTTCCTCACGATTAGGCAAATCCCTCATCTACAATAGATACAAGATGGGCCCCAGAACACTCCCTTGTGGAACACCCACAGAAATCCTCTTCAATTCTGAGTACTCGTTCCCACACTTAACACCAAAATATCGGTCCGCAATATATGATCCAAGTATGAGATAGAATTCCTCTGGAAGATCTCTGTGTAGCTTATATTCAAGTGCACAGTGCCAGACTTTATCAAATCCCAGCACTACATCCAGGAATACAGCTGAGAAAATGTTTCCCCTCCAGTAAGGTGTGCAGTAACAAAGGGACATACATGTGCAATAAAGACTGTGCAGTATTGATTGCCAGTTTTTTCATCAATTAAAATCAGACATGCACAAACTTTGGGCAATCATAGTATAATTTTTTTCAGTCTGCCTAAATAAACAATATAAATGCGGCATTTCAAATGTCAAACTGACAATATTATTGCACGTGGAATGGGACCTTTATTTTATTACATATGTTTATTATCTTGTTTAGTCTTTCTTTTAAATGTAAATTTTGTACAATTACATATGGATTTAAATAAATATAAATGTATCTGTAAGAAGAAATAACAAGTAACCTATACTTGGGTTTGTTTACATTACTTATATTAAACACGTATGTCACGCACACCATAATTATGGTACTTAACATACTTTGAAATCCGGTTGTTTCAATCTTGTTCTTTTTATTATTACCTAGGGTCCAAGGATTCGACTCAGCGTGATTGCTGACAGAGATAGGCATAGAAATAAGAATACGTTCCTTTGCATACATTGAACATCGATATTAATTTATTCAGCAATTTTGTTAATTGTGTACACCGGATAAAATTCCAAAATGGCGGCCATTACTTACATTGACTATCTCTCATCATAAAATTCTTTTATATGTTATTAAACGTTAGTTTATCAAATTCTATATACTGATTATGCAGCTGCTTCATATTTAACTGATTCAATGATATTTACTTATAACAAACGCAAACCAACACCCCGGTTGGATGTCGACATTTTGCATGCATGCCCCGCTTTCTCACTCACATTCATACGTACAATCTCAATTTACTTTTGTTTGTGTACACATATCTGCAATTTGGGTAAAGAGCTCTTTAAGTAAAATTTTGGTTTTGCACTTTCCTGGCTCGGTAGACTGGAAGTTCTAGAAGTGGATCACATGTTGCTTTCTCAAATGGCGTGGTTACATTTTACTGAATTCACTGACTCTAAGTATAATTCTGAAAAACTATTACTTCACACTGTCTTAGTTCTCCTGTAGTTAATACTTATTTACATTTTGATTACATTTTGTTGATTCAAATAAAACACTTTAGCTGACTATTTTAGGCCAGTACAATTTTAACATGTTATCGCCATGATGATGTTCTGGAGACTGGGCCGAACACTACGCAATTTGTATGTATGTGTGTGTGAGTACACGTCATTGTTCTTTGTCTTTCGTTACATAAACGCCTTGCTTGTTACGTATTTTAATCACGTCATTGTTGTATTAATGACGTTTGGCGTTGGCGGCCAATGAAACAGAAGTATGTAGAGCCGGTATTAGTTGCTGTAACCATTATAAGTGTTTTTATCTGCACATACACTGCTGTCCTTGAAATTATTTCGTTGTCTCGGAACTGCGTCGTTGCAGGCAAAACCAAGGGAAATTGTATTACCCATAGAAATGAATTTAAAAACATCGAAATACAATAATTTACTACCTTGTATACCATACTTTTTATATCAGGCTTTTCTTACTGTCACAATTTGTCTTTTCAGTACTAGTCTCATGACAGAATTAATAAAAAAAATTTCTCAAAATTGATCTTAATTTTGATTATTAAGACCACAGTGATCAAGTTCTATACAAACAGGTCAGGACACCAATGTTACTTATGGAGCCGCCATATTGATTCTTAAAAGTGGGCGTGCCTGCAGTCAAAACTAATCTGTTTTAGAGAGAATTAAGTAGCAAGGATTGAAATAGGGATGAAAAAAGATATAATTGTTTGTAATATATATATTTTACAATCCATTTAATATACCATACATGAGCATCATAATGTGAAGAAAACTAGAAGTCATACATCATTTTTTTGAGAAATGTGCATCAGCTGAAGTACGCATGAATGCAGTTTTACTTCCATACAACTTCTTGGCATCATGTTTTTTGTTAATATCAGTTGCCAAAATATGTAATCTCACTGACAAAAACTTGGAAACAATTGACTCAGTTATATTATGGTTACAATGGACATTCAACAACTTGTCATTGCATGAACTTAATACTAGTTTCACCAAATTATCCAATACATTTTCTTTATTTAAGAAGAAACTACTATGCTTCTGAAAAGTTACCTCAGCATGGTGACAAACATGGAATGCCCTTTCTGTAGGCTGTATTAAATTGCCCCTACTAACAGTTGTGACCCATTCATGAGGCAAATTCTCTGAGGGTTCTGAGGTACAAATACTTTCAATGCATGTCTCACAGGTGATCTTCTTAGAAATCCTAACAAGTTTATGGATTACCCAACCAGCTAAATAATACAGGCCAGACATCTCAATTAGATTAAGGTTAACTTCACTTGGAAACTGAGGGTCATATTCTATACATTCTTCAACTGGCTTTCGACTTGAAAAAAATTCAAGATAGTACTCATCATCATCTACATCATAACTAGAGGACTTTGGTATATGTGAGTACTGTGCAACACTTATCATCCGAATCACATGCCTAAATTTTACTGGAGTGGGATGACTGTCACCAGTTTCACGTACTTGTGAGAAAAAATTTTCAACACAGTCTGTTGATAATCTGCTTGTTAGTAGATATTCAATTAAACCACGTGAAGTTAGTTCGTCATACAATTCTAAAATGCTTGTGGTAGACAGCTGCACCCCTGTTTGAATTGGTTTCCATACAGCTTTGCCATTGAAACATAAAGATGGAAACCACTTCAAAATGTTTTTCAAATGAAATAATTTATCAATGTTGCTGGTACTGAGAGCATCACTTTTATTTCTGCTTGACATTATGTCATACCACTTACCTATTAGCTGAATAAACCAACTTGTAGCTACTGCCTCATTGGGCATGATTCCTATAGAAACAGAAAACAACAAAGCAGAAGATACATTGCATGAGAAAAAATTTCGTGCAAGCGGTACCCTCATTTTTTCAAAGGCACTAGGGTTGACTACATTCTTTGTAAGGTTTGGAACTAGTACTGGGCCACCTTTTTCTTGATGTTCAACCAAAGTTGCAACATGTTTAACAGATACTGCATTTGACTTAAGTTGATTTTCATTTACAGTCCCTTCTGGTAAATTTATATCTTGACTCAATAAACAATTTCTTATGTTTTTCAGTAAGTGAGGGACATCGGCAACAAAGTAAATGTTTCCATCTGGCTTACATGGATGTGAAACCTTACAATTAACTTGGTTCCTTATATAATGGACTCCAATACCACCCCACATACCTCTATTATTAGACCCCATATCACTTGTAACACACTTTACAATCAGACTATGTGAATACAAACAAACAATAACGTTTTTGACAAAATTCCACAATTTAGCTGAATTGGTGAAATTTCCTGTCAAAACATAACCAACTACTTGTTTCCAATGTAATGTCAGACCACGTACTGAAACCCCCCCTTTTATTTTATAAGTTTTTTTTTGTAATTTTTTTTATTATTTTTATTATATTTTTTTGTAAGGGGGAGAGACATAATATTTAGAACTAGGTGGTGAACCTAGAGGAAGCATAAAGTGTGCAAAGGCCCAAGCTACAATCACAGACATGTCCACTGGTGAATGACAGGACTTGCAAATGAAAAACTCTGTTAACAACACAAGCGTGAACTTTATTCAGCATGCAGGCATTTACATGATATTGCAAGGCATAAATTTAACAATGAACAAAACCATGAGTAAAATTGAACTACATGATTATATACATGTCAGTATTCTTCACAGTATAAGATTGTGAGTGAATTTGAGCTTAAATATAAATTGTATATGTTACAGGGAAAGTTGATTGTTAGGGAGAGTTGACTCTGCCTAGGAAGAGTCAACTCTTACTAAAAGTATCAGTAAAAGTTGAGTGAAAATAAACAGATCAACTTTTCCTAGGAAGAGTTAACTATGCCTGCTGTGGTTTAGTAAAAGTTGATTCAGAGATGTTGCTCTCCACATGTAACTGCGCGCGCATATCTTTGTTTTGATTATTCCGGCCAGGCAGTCACCATTACTCGTCTATTTGTTGTAGTACAATAGTGACCAAGGATTCAGTGTTTTTTTACATTTCAGTAATTAGTTTCAGTGTGCAATAATTATGTCAGACTCCAAGGCAGAACTGTTTCATGAAAAAGTAAAGCTAGAACGCTCGACTTCCAAGGTAAATTCACTGACATTGACCAAATTGAAATATGATAGCTGCATTCAGAAAGTCAAAAATCTAAAAACTGCGAATAAAAAAGAAAGTATTGATCTCAGGTTTTTAAGACGATATGACATTATTGAACTAAATGGTATTAAAAAATACACCCTATCACAGACCAAGAAAGCATAAGGTATTATGTTTTTGATGAAGAGCTGTTTGGAATTCTTAATGAAGCACACATATCCACTGGACATGGAGGAAGAGATCGTGTGATTGAGCAATTGAAAGGAAAATTCCAAAATGTTACTACAAAGGACATTCTACTATTTTTAAGCTTGTGCAAACCTTGTGTTCAAAAATTGAAACATAAGAAGAAAGGACTGGTTGTAAAGCCTTTGTTATTCAAGGAAATGAATTCACGATGTCAAGTGGATTTGATTGACTTTCAGTCGCAACCTGATGAAGACTTCAATTTATAATGGTGTACCAGGATCATTTGACAAAGTTTGTTGTGCTAAGACCACTGAAATCAAAGACTGCAGATGAAGTGTGTGATAACATCATTGATATTTTTACTTTGTTAGGCGCTCCTTGTATTTTACAGTCTGACATTGGCAGAGAATTTGTGAATAAAATTAGTGACAGTCTGGTTAATACATGGCCAAACTTCAAAATGGTGCATGGCAAACCGCGACATAGTCAAAGTCAAGGTAGTGTCGAGAGAGCCAATCTGGACATAGAGAATATGATAACCACCTGGATGCAAGACCACAAAACATCAAAATGGAGTGAAGGCTTAAAGTTTATTCAGCTTATGAAAAACAGTGCATTGCATAGTGGGATAAAAAGATCCCCGTATGAGGCAATGTTCGGTTGCCCTCCGAGACATGGACTACTACCTACTGAGTTATTGGCAAATTTAGAAACAGAAGAGGATCTTCAATGCGCCATTGATCACATGCAGGAACAACAACAACAACAACAACAAGAAGAAAACGAAATTGAAAGTAACGGGAATGGAAATCCTGATGAAAATGAAACAAACCAAAATTTATCAAGTGGTGAAAAGCTCGTAGATGATAGTGATTATCTCCTCACTGACCTGGACAAGTCTACTGAGGCCATCAAGAAGCAGAGAAATGAAGCTTTCCACTGTCTAGGAGAGCAAGCTAAACGCATGAAAAAAACCTCAGATCAGATTCATCCGCCAGTAGAAAAAGGAACATCAGTTCGAATTCCTGTCCCAGGTGTTGACCGCGGAAGAGGAGATGCCCGATCTATCCTTGGCGTGGTACTGGAGGTTGTCGATGATGGATTCTATCAAATTGGAACAAGAAATGGAATTCTGAAGCAGCTTTTCTCAAGGTAATTTTTCCAAGCTAAAATAAAAGATCTCTCTCTCTCTCCCCCTCCCCCTCTCTCTTTCTCTCCTCTGTCTCCCTGCCGCTAGTATTAAATTGTTCAGAGTTCAATGATAATATTTTTTCAGGCCTCAATTCAGTAAATGTCCCACGAACATTATCCAAGAAAATGAAGTCCCTATGGATAAAACAATAGCTGTGAGGACTGTTGCAACTTCACAATCACTTGGAAGTGGACAAGGATTTTTCAAATGCTCTTGCAACACTAAATGCAAATCCAAGAAGTGCATGTGTAAGAAGAAAGATGTGCTCTGCAACTCAAAGTGTCACAAATCTTTACCTTGCTGTAATAAATGATAAACATTTCTATCTCTCTATGTATTATAAAGGTTTTGCTTTTTTATTTGTTTTTTATTAGGTAGTAGACCGTTTCCTTGCAAAAAGTAAACTTTTACTAACTCAAGGCGGTAAGAGCATACTTTCCCTAGGTATAGTCAACTCTGACTAGTAAATGTTGATCAAAATTCATCACTTTTCACTTTTAATCAACTTTTACTGAAAAGACCAGTAAGAGTCGACTTTACCTAGGCAGAGTCAACTCTTACTGGAGAATCTACTTTTCCTGTAACATATACACCCTGCCACGCTATGTCCAAGATAATTCTTACAATAATTTTGTGTTCACAGGTAATATTGAGTAACAGGTAACATTGAGTGCTATTTAAAGTAAAAATTAAATAGGCTAGCCCTTTTGAGTAATTCTGTAAGCATATTTGTCATCATCTCATAATTTCTGTCACATCCCCCCCCCAAATTGAAAATTACACACAAACACATACATAACACATGTAACACACATCCACCATTTCTGCACTGACCCTCTCACAATAACCCTTTACAATAAATGAACAAATAAATGTACATTGTAGCGTGACAGAAAATCCACTACTTATTAAGTCATATAAAATCATAAAGTTTAATTACACCACATATGTTAAAATAATCCTTGGATTTCGTTGTCCATGACGTGTCCGTTACTTAACTAAATATCACTATAATATTGACGACTCGGAACACAAAGTTTTTTATAAGTAAAAACGTAAAGTTTTACCTTACAGCCTAAACCGGCTTTCACCTATAGAAGGCTTCATCAGAGGCTGTCGTTAGTAGCGCTGCTCGTCTTGTTGTTGGCGACGAGAAAGTGTTTCGAAAGATTGAAGCTGTGTGTGTGTGGTGAGATGTGTTCGAATAATGCGTGCGATTTGAATTGTGTCTGTTCGTTTAGGATGTCGTTTTTATTTGTTTTTGTGTGTTTGTATATTTCTAATTGTTCTAGAGTGTCTAGTTTTCGGCCTTTTGTGTGTACGTGTAGTATGTTCATGTTATTGTCGAGGTTTTTATATGTGTGGTTTGCTTCAATGAGGTGGTTTGCGAAGGTAGATTCTGTAGTGGTGTGGAGTGCTTTTGTGTGTTCAATGTATCTCTGTTTGAAGCTACGTCCTGTCTGGCCTATGTAGAATTTACTGCAATTTGAACAATTTAGTTTATATACACCGGGTAGATCGAATTTGTTTTGTGCTTTGGGCATGCGTTTTGATAGTGTGTGTTCTGTTTTGTTAGTAGTTTTGTAAGCGATTCTGTATCCTGCTTTTTTGAATTTGTGGGCAATTTTTTCTGTTTGTTTGTTGATGTATGTTAGTGTTATGAATTTGTTGTTTTCTGTCTTTGTCTGTTGTTTGTTTTGTGTTTTGTGTAGGAGTTTACTGACTATTGTTCTGTCATAACCGTTAGATTCTGCTAGATATTTTATCGTGTTTAGTTCGTCTTTGTAGTCTATTTCATCTAAGGGGATGTTGTTAAGTCTATGTATCATGGTTCTAAAAGCAGCTAGTTTGTGTTGTATTGGGTGATTGGAGGTGTTGTGTATTAGTGTGTCAGTTGTAGTTGGTTTTCTGTATATACTGTTTTTGTGCCTGTGTTCTAGTTTTGTGATGGAGAGGTCTAAGAAGTTTATGGTATTGTTGTGTTCGTATTCGGCAGTGAAGGTTATGTTTTTATGTATTTTGTTTATGTGCGTTAGTAACTGTTCACATTGTCTTTTGTTTCCCCTGTATAGTATTAGAATGTCATCAACGTATCTGTGCCAATATAGTATTTTATGTGAGTGTCTGTCATTGTTTGTGAGTATTTTTGTTTTTTCTAAGTGTTGGAGGAAGACTTCTGCTAGAATGCTGGATATGGGGGAGCCCATGGGTAGGCCATCGTTCTGTGTGTAGTATTTATTGTTATAAGTAAAGTAGTTTTGTTTTGTGATAATGTTCAGAGTTTCTGTTATTTCATTGATAAGTTCGTCTGGTGTGTTGTTCTGTTTGAGTTTGTTTTGTAGGATGGTGATTGTTTCAGAGATGGGGATGTTTGTGTACAGGTTTTTAATGTCAAAGGAGGCTAATGTGGCGTTATGGGGGATGTGTATGTCTTTTATTTTTGTTACTAGGTCAGTGTTGTTTTTTACTGCAGAATTTTTATTTCTAGCAGAAGTCTTCCTCCAACACTTAGAAAAAACAAAAATACTCACAAACAATGACAGACACTCACATAAAATACTATATTGGCACAGATACGTTGATGACATTCTAATACTATACAGGGGAAACAAAAGACAATGTGAACAGTTACTAACGCACATAAACAAAATACATAAAAACATAACCTTCACTGCCGAATACGAACACAACAATACCATAAACTTCTTAGACCTCTCCATCACAAAACTAGAACACAGGCACAAATTCAGTATATACAGAAAACCAACTACAACTGACACACTAATACACAACACCTCCAATCACCCAATACAACACAAACTAGCTGCTTTTAGAACCATGATACATAGACTTAACAACATCCCCTTAGATGAAATAGACTACAAAGACGAACTAAACACGATAAAATATCTAGCAGAATCTAACGGTTATGACAGAACAATAGTCAGTAAACTCCTACACAAAACACAAAACAAACAACAGACAAAGACAGAAAACAACAAATTCATAACACTAACATACATCAACAAACAAACAGAAAAAATTGCCCACAAATTCAAAAAAGCAGGATACAGAATCGCTTACAAAACTACTAACAAAACAGAACACACACTATCAAAACGCATGCCCAAAGCACAAAACAAATTCGATCTACCCGGTGTATATAAACTAAATTGTTCAAATTGCAGTAAATTCTACATAGGCCAGACAGGATGTAGCTTCAAACAGAGATACATTGAACACACAAAAGCACTCCACACCACTACAGAATCTACCTTCGCAAACCACCTCATTGAAGCAAACCACACATATAAAAACATCGACAATAACATGAACATACTACACGTACACACAAAAGGCCGAAAACTAGACACTCTAGAACAATTAGAAATATACAAACACACAAAAACAAATAAAAACGACATCCTAAACGAACAGACACAATTCAAATCGCACGCATTATTCGAACACATCTCACCACACACACACAGCTTCAATCTTTCGAAACACTTTCTCGTTGCCAACAACAAGACGAGCAGCGCTACTAACGACAGCCTCTGATGAAGCCTTCTATAGGTGAAAGCCGGTTTAGGCTGTAAGGTAAAACTTTACGTTTTTACTTATAAAAAACTTTGTGTTCCGAGTCGTCAATATTATAGTGATATTTAGTTAAAATAATATTGAATGAAATTTAAGGAAATCAAAGGAATGAACCACGATAAAATAAAAATCCTCATTACATTATATAGAAACCACTGTTTAAATATCAAAGAAAGTATTGAAAGCAACTCATATTATAATATCAGTAATTTACCCAGGAAGCTAGGAGCATTAAACAAAATAAATAACACCAGATCAAGAAGAAAGAGACTCAGTTTAAGAGTGGTGAATACCAAAATACCCCAAAAACAAGAAGAGGGAAGAATAAAGTTTGTGATCAGGAAGAAAACAATACCCTGAAACCTTTGTAGAAGAACAAGGTCAGTATCAGTGAATAAATTAGATGCTCCAAACTAAACATCAGTCGAGATACACCAAGTACCTTGGTTTACCCAAGAATAAAGAAGGAAGACAAGAAGACCAGAAGAATGAAGACTAGAAGAAGGACATGAATGAAGACCAGAAGAAGGACAAGAATGAAGACAAGAAAGAAGATAAGAAGAAGGACAAGCAAGAAGACAGGAGGAGAGGAAGAAATAGTATGAAAGAAACACTGTTGTAAAACCTATTATTATTATTAACTACCATCAACCCCAAACCCACAAAAACGATTCAAAAGAAAGTATAACATACCCAAAAATTCTATAAAAATGTAATTATTTAGAAAACTAAAGTGCTGTATAGTATTATAAGAAGTGAACCGACTAAAGCTATTGTGTGATAAGAAAATAAACAAGTCTTAACAGTGCATGATTACTAAAGGTCTGGTCTGAGATAATAAGACTCAAAATATCAGAACCAACAGTGAAAGTGAATTTGTGTAAGTGTTTTTTAGAAATGCAATAAACTTAAAGTTAGTGATACTATGACTTATCAGTATGCTATATAACAACTTTAATATCCAATAATAAACAGCATAATAAAATGGAAGATTTCCAGTATTTTATTATTTTAATGTAACTCTTTATTTACAAGACATTTGTAAAAAATGCTAATAACTAGAGTATGGGTGGTCATGTTTACTGATGAGGGTATCATAAATAATAATGGTTTAGACCAGAAAGGACTGGCATTAATTTAGTATTCGTAGGTTTAAAATGTTTAAATAGACTGTGTGTTCACAGCAATAAAATCAATTTGTTTGTAAGAGTTATTAGAAAATAAGATTTATATTATGTGTTTACAATGAATAATGTTTGCTAAATAACAGCATACATACCATTAATAATGTATCAATAGGTATGCTATGTTAACTCAAAAATAGTTAAAAGTATATGTTCAAACCATATCAGCAATATGTTCAATTGTGCAGATTGCTAAATAATGTTCATAATTATTTATTTTAATAACAGTAGTGTTAATTAAATACTACACCTCACAATAAGTTATAAACCATTTTATTTTCATGTAATAGTAACTATGTAAAGTCAGAGGAGGAGTTAGGATTAAATTTATTTGAGAAAGACAGAAATATAAAATTCTAAAATCTAGGCCATTTGGTGAATTCACAGAATACAATATAAACCAGAATAATTCACTTATAAATCCTGTAAACTAGCAAGATTTAGATAAGGTAACTCAGTTAACCACTACGGGGAATGATCCTATGAGTTAAAATGATAATAAGGAAATATACCTTAAAACATTGTAAATTTTCAAAATATATAAATTAATTAATTTTAAAGAGCAATGTCAGATTTACAGATTAACACAAAAAACCAGTTCAAAGGTTAATTTATATGTATTTAAGGAAAGGAAGAGGAATATGACTAATTAAAATTTATTATAATAGTATTAAGGATAATTTAAATGGAGGAAATTTGTATAAAGACGGAAATCCAATTTTGAGCCTATATTTCAAAAAAGTAAAGAAATTTGTTAATTTCCACAAAATGTCTACAGATATGGACTATAATATATCAATTTGAAAGGAATGAGATGATTAAACCAATGATAAGGTTCATAATTCATAAAAGTGATGAATAAAATAAATAAATTCCATATATAATGTAATATTTTATCATGTGTATGGGTAATCGAAATATGTTAACAATACTTTTTCAAAGATTAACTGGGCCAGATTTTTGACCAAGTTAATTAGTCTTTTGTTGAATATCAAGCTGAAGAGTTGTGTGAAAAACGTTCCTTTAAAACTGAGTAGAAAATGGTACTAACCGTTAGCCATTAAAATATAAGTGAAACGAGAGTTATATGAATTGAACACTTTCATAGCTAAATTTACCTAACCTTTAACAGCAATAGTGAGAAATAACACCTAACTTCATGATACGAGTGAAATAAAACAGTAAAACAGTATATTTGACACAATTCACTCTACAACGCATAACCACATTTACAGAAACTTAACCCACAGGAGTGAACAAATACCAAATAACTTAATTAACACCAATATACACGGAACACTTCTGCAGAACACACCAAACAACATAATAGACAGATTACACCAGTGCGAGAACATTTCAAACATTCATAAAGGTAATTTTATTGTGATTTTCTGACAAGACGACTTCGCAGTAACATATTCAGATCGGGTAGCGGCCATCATTGAATTTTACCAGCCTGCCTCCTTCATCGTGGTGACGTCATCCAAGCGGCCAATGGTTCGACAAAACATTTTATTAAACATTATATATACGAATTATTTAAATACTATAAAATAATAATTTTTGAATATATTTTAATTGTTAATGTTATACTTTCTCGTCATCCTTCTCTGACTATTAATTTAATCGCTCAAAGAACCTGTCCTTTATATAATATCTATAATAATTTTTGTACTGTATGCACAATCGATAGTTCCCTGAGACGGAGTCGATAATTATTCTCCATCGATAAAAAATCGATTATTTATTTAAATTGTTCAATAAATCTTTATATTTCCATTATTTTTATCTGTTATTATTTCACAGGCTAATTTAAGATTATTTATCAAGGCTGAGGGACTTCAAGAAGAAGAAAATATCTTATTTGAGTGAGATATTGGACCAGCAAGAAAAATCACCAATCGATTGCTGACTGGAGTTAATCTATTTAACTCCAGACTTGGTTCAAATCGTCCAGAAGTGCTCGATAGTCAATAGATACCTGCCTGATTATCAAAATTTTTACAAGAACCTTTTAAAACAGATTTATTTCTTATTTACATACATTAATAAACATAAACAAAATTTTTTATTATTTGAAAATTTTATTTTTATAAAATTTTCCATCTACATTTTATCTTTTGTAACGACCGGCATACAGCGGTCTTCTTACAACATATATATATATATATATAAAACAAAGCGAGCTTAGTAATTCTCAGTTAATCACCCGTAATAGGCGAATATAAACAACACCGGAAATGGAAATGCCCCCCCACAGAACCAGAGACTCAAAAATATTAATTAACTACCACATGAATAATTATGAAGCAACTCCGAGTATTTAATCATGAAAATAGTTTAAGCTACCACACGTGAAGAAATCAGACAGCCCCCAGCCCTGAATTCTGCCATGACATTATGACATGAACAAGCAGAAAATAACTAACTATCAAATAAATTAAACTCATTAAAAAAAAGGAAAACTTAGTGCCGTACCTGCGGACACATGTGTGGGTGTGCAATTTCCTTACATAGTAAAAGAAGGTATAATAGGTTGCATAAGACTTAATTATATAAAGGTCCACACATGAAGGCACAGAACTTAACGTGAGAGTTTTTGCAGAACTAGAGCAAATTAAACGCGACATCCTGCGTCTGCTTCTGGGAGCGTCTGTGGATTTACAGTGTAGTGGTAGATGAGAGAGTGTAAAATAAAACAGAATGGTCCCACCTGGATCGTCCGGTGTACTTAAGTGACACTGGTTAACCTGTAGCGTATTGGTAGCACAAATGAGTCCTGGGGGTAGAGTTCCTCTACGAGTGTGTCTGTGTGTGTGAGTCCCAACTGACGGCATCTCATGGCTCAAGTGTTATCTCTGCCAGAAGGGTAGACAGCTGAACGTCTACACCCGACACCCATCTCGCCATTGTTCGAGCACCTGGAGCAGACTTTAGTTTAGCCTCCCATAGAGTGGAGTAACTGGGTCTGAACAGATGGGTGCCGTCAGTCGAGACCAAGCTTCTTTGCTGAGGGTTCAAACAGAAATGAGAACGATTTGATGGTAATGTCTACCCACCCAAAGTACGGCACACCCTCGCCCCAAAAGGGCAACATGGTTGCCTCAAACTAAACCAGTTCTCGACCGCGACTGCTGTAGGGATCCTGGAAAATCTCAGACTCTTATTCGCTCTTGGTGGGTTCAGTGCCTCAGGAAAACGAAAGAAGCAGAAGGAAGGAGTGTAAGTATGCCAGTGTGTGTCTGAAAGAGAAGGTGTAAGTGTATGTCCTGCATGCTCGCCAGGCCCTGGTCCGCATGCAGAGATAAGGAACAGAGAAGAAAAGGAGAAAGACAAGAATCGCTGGTACCAGCTCTGAGAACTGACCACCAAGGCCTCCTAAACCCAACAACTGAGACCCAGGAGCACAGACTTCTATCCCCCCCCTTCCCAGGACTGAAAATCTTGAGCACACTGCGACCATCCCCACGCAAGTCCTCTCCGCCATGCCAAACTCTCGGGACCGCCCCAACACGTCACCCTCTCCAGTGACCACCACCTACTTTACTGGTACTCACATATCCATGCCCGAAGGCCAACAAGGTGCTACTAACCTTGATATGCGAGTACCCTTCGAGAACCGTCCACCTCGTGGACCGACCAGCCATGTGCAGCAAAACAAGGCATCATCTATCCTTGACACATGACTGGCCCACCTCCCCACACTAGGGTGGGCGGACCCGATTCACAAGGCAGAGAAGTCCGCGCAGAGGGCACGCGAACATCAATCCCTTTTCTTACCTTTTAAAATACAGCGTAACTGTTTGGGGGGGGGGGTTACTTCTCACTGTCTAAACAAACCACTCTTAACCCGAAAATAAAACACCAGGGAAATCGACCGGGGAATGCGGCATGGCCCCGACCCTACAATACTCAAAAATAAATTCAACCACTATTAACAACGAAACAACAGCACATAACTTCTCCATCTTACTTTTAGAACAGGGGAAACTGACGGTCTCCAGATCTCCAAGACCACGACAATGTAAGGGCACTCTCCAACTCTCTAACTTTCTCTATGATAACCTTCCAGAACAGGGGAAACTGACAATCTCCAGGACCACAATCCAAAGGTGCACTCTCGGCCAGTTTCTCTAACTCCTTATTGATAGATTTTTTTTTTTTAAACCTAAGGGGAGGGGTAGGAAAATCGGGAAGATGAAACGGGGCAAGGATCATTAAAGGGTCAATAGCTAGGAGTAAGGGTAAGGACATGGCTCCCTCCGGAAATAAGGATGAATGGAGGAAACCAAGGCTCGCGTGGGCAGGGGCGCAACCCTGAAGTAGACGAACACCACTGGGACTGTGGGGAACATCTACCCACTACCCGTTAACCGCTTCTTCTCACTTTTCTGTGACGGACTTTAGGTACTCCTTCCTTTTGGACACCACTCTCTGAGAAATTATCTCGCGTTGAGCTGTACTGGCTGGTTTCCTCAGAATCAGAATCAAGGCAACTTACCTCACTACTTTCACTCCGCTTTGGATTATCCTGATCATCTAACCCCTCTGATTTTCTTTCTTCCTTTTCTACTTCTTTTTTCTCTTCTAGACTTTTATGAATTAGAATAGATATCTTTAGTTATCTTACCTTTCTTGCTTATTTTACAAGGTAAGGGTCTTTCTTTTGGCGGTTTTCTGGTACATTCCAGAGACTTTGGAGGATTTGGCACATTGAAAATTGTTGGAATGGAATTCCATTTCAGTAGTTTCCTCCCACCTGCTCTTTTCTGTTCAAATTGAGATTCTTCAAAATGATGCTAAAAGAAAACAAAAATAGAAGTGAAAATCTCATACACATAAATAAATGTGCTATGTAAGGGAATACTGTTCAGCATTAGCTTGAACATTGTAACTTACTAACCTCACATAGTACAGAATTATCTGTAGGCTGCCACTTATCCCGTCTACAATTTTGAACCCATTGCGCTCTTCTCTGCTTATCTCTTGGAAAACGAAATACTCTAATCCCGTCAGATGATTTATTCTTGCAATTTGGTGCAGCGCAATATCCCATCATATTTAATTAAAGATAGCACACTTCACATTTTCACACTGATGTTAAGAATCAATATGGCTGCCACCGCAAAGGATTGTGGTATCGTGTCCTGACCTGTTTGTATAGACCTTGACAGTGATGTATTTTTAATATTTAATATAATGGTGGGGTAGCTCAGTGGAAGAATGTTAACGTTACTTGATGTTGGTTCATTGTGGTGTGCTGTAGGTTTTGTACAAAGTCAAGGCAGTCTCAACCCCATCTATATACTGTTGGGGCAACAGTGTCTTCTTGAGATAAGCAGTCCTCAGTCATAATGCAGCAACATCTACAGATATAAACATGCACAACAGCCTTCCCCTCCATATAGTGCTGCTTGTTACTGCACACCATTAAATGCAGACTGCAGTCCCTGGTGGGAGTGTGGTGTGAGCTGTATCACAATATTGGGAGGGTGCAGCCATAGGTCTAATGTCTAAGGGAAGATGATAATTTGGCTTGCACAGTCCCTTCCTTAAAGTCATGGATATGTTATTTATGCCATTATACTCATATTAATTTTCAGCATTTACCTGCATTATTAACAAAGACTGTACACCTGTTTGTATACTCCTAATAACATGTTTCTGGTTTGAAAGCATACCCACATTAAAACAATTACAATTAAATTACATAAAGTATATTGGAATAGGATACAAAGCAAGCATGGCCTTAATGCATGTATGGTACACCACTACTTTAGTTTAAGTTGTTTAACTTGGAGAGGAACTGTGATAATTTGTCTTCTCCTAGGGATGTAATAATATTAAATGTATAAATTGTTGCAATATGCATGATTTGTACATGTATATAAATGGATACACAATTTTCTAAATACAAAATACTTTATAGTAGTCTGAACAGTAACTCTTGATCTGTTAAAGTATCAAGTGCACAGTGCCACACTTTATCAAATGCCAGCACTACATTCAGGAATACAGCTGAGAAAATGTTTCCCCTCCAGTAAGGTGTGCAGTAACAAAGGGACATACATGTGCATAATGATACAAGACCATAATGAATTTTTTTTTCAGAATGCATGTCAACTTGAATATGAACTCAGAACTTTTACTTTTTATCTCACTACAGATGGTCTTAAATATAGCACGTTTTCCTAATACCAATGTTATAACATTTTTAACACAATGTATTTACAAAAAAAAGTTGCTGTATTCATAAGATGCTGTACTACGAGGGTTGCCTCAAAAGTAAGTTTCCCTGATTTAGGAAAACTAAAAGCACATGTAAAAATTAAAAAGAAAATTATACTTTTATTGAAAAACATGTACTTATTTTCAATGTAATCTCCAGCCTTGTCAATACACTTTCTGTAGTGTAAAAACAGTTTTTCAATTCCTTCTTTGAACCACTGCGTGCCCAGATTTCGGAGCCAGGCGTCAACTGCCTGTATCACTTCCGTATCCATTTCGAAATGTGTCCCAGGTGTTCTTTGCGATGGGGGAAAATATGGAAATCACTCTGCGCCAAATCGGCTGAATATGAGGGATGGTCGAGAATCTCCCTTTGAAAGGATTCCAACAAACCTTTGTTGTTCTGCGTAACTCGCGAGGAATGCGAACATGCGTTGTCATGGAGCAGAAGAACTTTGTTGCTCAACAAACCTTTCTCTTTCAAAAACGACGTATGCCACTTGCTTATCATTTGATTGCTCATGCACTCAAGTCCGGACACAGTAATTAAGTGAAGATGAATTTCAGCCACTCATTCATTTTTTGTAGGAAAAAAAATGAAAACGAATCACAGTGTTAAGTTAATATTAATAATAATTACCATATTTAAATTTTTAATAACTCCTGATCCACTTACCTTGCCAGCCCAGGTCCGTCACATGAACTGTGAAGTACAAGTGTGATTTCAAGGTTGTATGTGTCATAATAATTACTCTCATTTTCAGTTAACTATTTCAACTTCATTTTATTATTCTTTTATCATTCTTTTTATGAATCAATTAAAACCTGCTTTCTCATTTTACATTCTCTAATTTTTCAAATGAACAAAATTAAATATTGAGGTAGCGACCCCCATCTGACCAAAATTACAAACACATTGAAATACAAAACCACAAGTATCTTTAATTTATATACTTAAATTACTTATTTAACTAATAAAGAAAAACAACCCAGCTTGCTCACTCTCACACTCATACCGTTTAAATCCCCTTTTATTTTAAATTTGGCATTATATAAAATTTAGCATAATTAAAAGAAATTAAAAAGAAAGTTGCACTGGTACTTCTCTGTTCATTCTGTCGACCACGTGTTGCACTCTGTAGACTTACTCACTCACATGTCCGAAATTACATTCTCACTGTCTATTTTGACTTCCCAGTTGATCTATACGTTTTATATTCTTTTATACATTTTTTAAACACAATTTACTGGTCGGCCGACCCTAACTAGCTCGAGCGATGTTATTATTGACCACGCGTGGTCTGGAGTTCTATGTCGACTGCCCGGCAACTGCGAACCTGGCTCCCCACTTTTCTGGTGGCTCAACAGGAAACACACTGCCTTCATACTACGATTTTTCCGTCGTCTTACAATATGTCTGGATTGTCTATGAGCCACAAGGGCTAGTGTTGTTACACTGAGACGATATAGGAGGCTGAGGTAGGCGGAGCCTCTACTGGATTTCCACCATCTACAGAGCACGTGGAAATAAAATCTTTATGCCTCGCCATTTTTTGTGGCGTCGGTTCAGCCCGTTAGGCGTAGAAGCTGCGCCCCGTCGACTGTAGGCGCGTAGTTGTACGTGACAAACCTTCAGTTTATAAACAAGTATCGCATTCTCCAGCTACACTCCGCTCAAAAAGTTACGTCACGGTTCATTGTTTGAATAGAACCTTTTTACGTGGGACTTACAATGATGATACAGAATAAATTTAAATAAATTTAATAAAAAAATAAAACCCCCTTTTTTGACACATTACAATACCCCCCCCCAATGAGAGGTTTTCTGCCGAAACAGAAAAACTCTCATTGCTAAACCCTAAGAGGATCGGTGAGGATATGGCGCCAATAACCCCCCTTTAATTCTTAACACATCATGGGTAAACTACCCCCCTAGCTAGGCGACTATGGCTGTATCCGAACGAGATTACTGGACTTCTCTGTGCGAGATTCCAACACAATAAAATCGGACAGATACTCACCATAGTACCACCCAACCTCAACTCATTCCATGAAAATCAAAAACTGGCCTTATACCATACCAGATCCTCAACCGATATGTTCCCCCTTACATGCATACTGGGTTGCTTTTAGCAAGTACTGGGTGCGTACACATACTCAAAAATAAATCAAACAAATCAGATTAAATCATTTACATTCTGTTCAAAAATTAATCTAAGTCCAATATCAAAGATTTCATATTACCATTAATTTAATTTGATCAACTTTTTCCATTTACTCTTAAAATGTCAAAATCTCTAAGATGAATTTACAACCTTTCTTAATTAGCTACTATCAATCATAATAAATGAAATAAATTGACTACCTTATTAAATCATAAATTCCTTTATCATAATATTTGTTTATAACACATATAATATGAACAATATAACTCAGTTAATCCAGTAACATATAATCAGCAATATATACTGAACATCAAAACACAATCTGTACTTCAAGCAAATTTTTTTTTTTTTTAATAAAATGTAATAATGTTTTACTAAACATGTCTTCTGACAATAGGAGGAAAATTATACAATAAAATATAAATTAAACTTACATTGATTGTTACAAGAACATATGAATTGGTTACATTGACCATCGTACAGCACATACCAGTCATCAGCTGATGTCTCTGGGTCAGGTGAATGACCTTACCCTATACACACTACACAAATCTATACCATGAAAAATACACAACATCTGTTTATGATTCTTACACCCTAACAAACATACTACAACATAATAAAACATAGTACATTCATAATGAACATTGTTGTTATTACCTTAAAATAAACAATCTTTAAATTTGACCAAAATTACACACCTTACAGCTTTATTTTATTTTCAAATTTTATTAAATCTTTTACTTGTTTCATTTATTATTACACTTTAACTATGATTTTTCTCTTTAATGTTTTCATCATTTATTGGTTTGGGTGATTCCCAATTATTCACAATAATCTAATTCATTGAAAAGGCATTAAAATGTAACCTTACCCCCCTTTTGACTCTAACAATCACTAACAGATTTACATAGGATGACACCACTTCTTCAAAATATTTATCTCCACTAACTTACTACTCTAACTCACTTCGAATCATTCTACCCTTATAACAAAATACCCTCTACCCTATTTGTACTTAGGATGTGTGTCTCCTCCCTATGCTCATTCCCTTATTGGTTCCTGGTCCCCCCCAGGTAACCCCGCCAATGGACATACGGTTCACCTCCCGCCACAACGCTTTTCGTTGAGGACTCCTTATCACACCACCCCCTTTACAAAATTCCACCATCTAATTACTCTCCAATTACATTCCTCTCATTACTCTAAATATACTCACTATCGCTACTGTGTCCCTACTAATACTCAGTTTTCTATCTTACTTTTATTCCCAAGAATCTTATTCTGTTTAACACCCCTTTAAAATTAACTCTGACTAATTCAAATGCCTTATATAAATATTTATCACCCAAATTCTAACTTTTATTACTCATTGAAAATTCATAACTATCTCAAATTAATTTCATCATTTAATTCAAAAACTCTTAAACACATTGAAAATTTATTATTCACACATTTAATTATATTGCTAAAAAAAATCTGCACATCAATTATAAGTGACATACTACATTTATAACACTAGTAATCAGCTGGTGTTTCCTAATGAGGTGAATTTTTTCTCTAGACACACTGCATACAATTAACACAAATACACAAAATTATATAGTTATCATCATAAATGTTCTCCTAGATTAACATTATTATAACTGACCCTAACACTTAAAATCGTTTGTTCTCATAAGTGAAATACATCATTAATCATCGAATCATAGTTATAGCAACTGTTACTGAACAGGAACTGGGTCACCAACCACCAACTCTCTCTTTAGAGTAAGTGAAATTGAATGTCCCTCTGTTTACAGATGTTGTCACCCTCTCACTGATTTCTCAGTTACCACTCCTACTACATCGTTTTCTTAATTCCCCCCTTTACCCAGTTACAATTAGGTAACCACCCGCCGGATAAACTGGATCGAGCGTTTGCCTTATGCACAGATGCGTTATCCATGCCCCTGGCTTGTAACGGCCAGCTCCTTTTCCACACACACTATTGTTTCCTCCTGGTGGACTGTAGCGCCTATTTGCATCCCCAAGAACTGAAGTTTATATAGGGTATAGACGCTGCCTATACCGTTCTTGGTTCAACGTTATATAAAAATTTGGCATTACTGATGTCCGAGGACACCAGTAATCCTACTAAATATGATTCACACACCCTTAAAACGGCACTATCACCACCTTCGATGATAGCCGCTGTTCCATAATTATGTAGGTTCCCCTGAGTTACCCCCCGGTTAATTTCTATGTTCACCAATTTAGAATATATTTACATTATAAATCCACGGTCAGGGTTCGGTGAAGCTGTGACCGCCCGAAATGTAGGGGAAACTACCAAAAGACATATAAGGTTCACACTGACACCATTACTACAATTCTCGGATGGTAAACTCTTATATGTTTGGTTATATTATTCTTTACTTTAACATCTGTGAGCTTCATCTATACTTTACCATTCAAACATTAACCATTTTACTTTATTTAAATTGCATTATAAACTTCATACTTACAGTACATCACTCATATACTCGAATACAACAAGATTACTGTCATAGACACAAAAATATAACCACCAAATAATGTATATTCTGAAACATTTTAACAACCATGTTACTCCACAAACTAATCACATTTACATTTCTTCATTTCCTATGTATTATCAAGTTTAAATCTCATACAAATAATTTAAATTCATCATCAAAATCTCTTTATATAACATTTTAAATTAATCAAAATATTTAAACATCTCAAATTATTTAATTCAATCAATTGTTCAAAACACAAATTATTTTAATTACCTTAATTATTCTCATTATTTATTTAGTCTGCAAAAATATTATTATTATTATTATTACATCAATTTCTACCACATACACATCTTGTTTACATAAAATACATTTTACAACACAACATAATTAATTTCTCTATAAATTTATTTACAATTCTTCGTCATTAATTTTCTGTTTACCACACCTCATTTCATAAGTTAGCTAGGTCATTACCATAAACTAAAATATTTAAAATATCCATTCACTGAATTTTTTATTTAACCCCCGTCATCATATAATAATCTAATCTTATGACTACACCATTCATTTACAATTGAATACATATGGCTATTATAATTATAATAGTCATCATTATTACTTTGTTCCATTATATTAATACTATTGATAATACAAATATTATTGCATACCATTATTTCAAAATTCCTGTCGACATCGGGTAGGGTAATTTCTCCTTTAGTATTTTCTGTTAAAGTAAGGTAAGTTAATAATTCGTCAACATTATCATCTACTTCTGCTACTACCTCAGCTTCAATACAAGGTGAGTACTCTATATAATTACCAGCTCTCTCTACATCTTACCTTTCTACAAATTCTTCATAATTTCTATTCATCTTAAATACTTTTATCTCTCTATCTACACACAACTCTTTCTCTAAATATCTCTCACCATACCGCCATATCACTTTGTCTCTCTCACTCCATGCAGAGGGTACTGCTATATTAAAACACCTCCTGGTTCCTCCAGGAACAACACAAAAATTCAAAAGACAATTATTGGTAGAACATTTATCTACCCAATACATTCGTGAAGACCTTTCTTCACCCCCACAACACCACGGGAAAATTTTACCCTCTGCCATCCCTCTACCTGTACACTCTCTTCATAGTCTCTCTCTCTAACTGATAAACATTTGTTTCTACCCCTTTACAACCCATTACTCTCTCACTCTCGCTAACTATCTCTATATCATCACTATCTATTTTCATTATATCACCTTTAAGTATCTCGTTTTCCACTATCTTATCACTATTACTTATTAATTCATTTTTAGAATTGTCGTTATTACTCACCTTATTAATTATTTCTTCACTAATTTTCATCATATTACTACCACTGTTACTTACCGTTGTATTAACTATCTGAGTTACTTTACTTTTAATCTGTTCCTCTACTGACTCTATCACTTGTTCTTTAAATGTATAGAAACGCTCATTTATTTCGTTTATGATCTCACTCTTTATACCACTGACTCTGGTATTTATTTCATTAAACTTACTGTCATTAATATCAAAACGTTCATTAATCTCACCCCTCAATTCATTAAATTTTTTATCATTAACATTGAAACTTTTATTAATATCATTAAATTTAGTATCATTAACATCAAATTGTTTATTGATAAGATTAAATAAGTCATTTAGTGACAACTCTTTTTCTCTTATTTTAGTTGCTACGGGAGTGGAATTTGCTCCCGCCTCACTAATTATTACAGATTCATCTGTCAGGCTTGGAGTGGTCTCCATTCCTGAATCATTTATATCATCTGATTCATTTACCATGCTTTCTTTTACTGTATTTGGGTCCAAATTTATTTCTACCTCCTCCGTGACATTTAGTTCACTCATACTGACTTTATTTTCATTATTATTCATTTTTATGATTTTAGTTATTCTTTAATCAAATAATTAATTACTTCTTTATGAGGTTTTCCTCTACACAAAATCAATCTTAACTGTATTCAGTATAGTATAACATAAGTATCATTTAATTCTACCTTATCTTTTATACGTAATTAGTACGTATATCACCCAACCTCCAAATCACGCTATTCACATGTAGGTGCGGTTTATGTATAAAATTTAATTTATCAAACTTGTCCCTGTTCGGGCGCCAATTGTGAAGTTAATATTAATAATAATTACCATATTTAAATTTTTAATAACTGCTGATCCACTTACCTTGCCAGCCCAGGTCCGTCACACGAACTGTGCAGTACAAGCGTGATTTCAAGGTTGTATGTGTCGTAATAATTACTCTCATTTTCAGTTAACTATTTCAACTCCATTTTTTTATTCTTTTATCATTCTTTTTATGAATCAATTAAAACCTGCTTTCTTATTTTACATTCTCTAATTTTTCAAATGAACAAAATTAAATATTGAGGTAGCGACCCCCATCTGACCAAAATTACAAACACATTGAAATACAAAACCACAAGTATCTTTAATTTATATACTTAAATTACTTATTTAACTAATAAAGTAAAACAACCCAGCTTGCTCACTCTCACACTCATACCGTTTAAATCCCCCTTTTATTTTAAATTTGGCGTTATATAAAATTTAGCATAATTAAAAGAAATTAAAAAGAAAGTTGCACTGGTACTTCTCTGTTCATTCTGTCGACCACGTGTTGCACTCTGTAGACTTACTCACTCACATGTCCGAAATTACGTTCTCACTGTCTATTTTGACCTCCCAGTTGATCTATACGTTTTATATTCTTTTATACATTTTTTAAACACAATTTACTGGTCGGCCGACCCTAACTAGCTCGAGCGATGTTATTATTGACCACGCGTGGTCTGGAGTTCTATGTCGACTGCCCGGCAACTGCGAACCCGGCTCCCCACTTTTTCTGGTAGCTCAACAGGAAACACACTGCCTTCATACTACGATTTTTCCGTCGTTTTACAATATGTCTGGATTGTCTATGAGCCACAAGGGCTAGTGTTGTTACACTGAGACGATATAGGAGGCTGAGGTAGGCGGAGCCTCTACTGGATTTCCGCCGTCTACAGAGCACGTGGAAATAAAATCTTTATGCCTCGCCATTTTTCGTGGCGTCGGTTCAGCCCGTTAGGCGTAGAAGCTGCGCCCCGTCGAGTGTAGGCGCGTAGTTGTACGTGACAAACCTTCAGTTTATAAACAAGTATCGCATTCTCCAGCTACACTCCGCTCAAAAAGTTACGTCACGGTTCATTGTTTGAATAGAACCTTTTTACGTGGGACTTACAATGATGATACAGAATAAATTTAATAAAAAAATAAAACCCCCTTTTTTGACACATTACAACAGTACCCACTTTGCAATCAGACATGCTGGTAAATGGAACGTCCATGATTTTAGATTTCGTGTTGTTACGTTGCTACGGAACAGATGCGGTTTTGGCACTACTGCCACTACACACAAATATAAGTTCTCCAAATTCCATCAGCCTGCTTGTGCCATTTCCCTTTAAAAAAAAAATAGGGAAACTTACTATTGAGATGACCCTCGTATATTCATTAAAGGACATGAATTTTGGCTTTGATGTTCTAGAAAATGACTAGTCATAGAAAGTAGGTACTGACGATTTATCAAACCACATTCTCATACCTAATATTCCTTCAGTCAGAGAAAGAGGAGATAAATGACACATACAAAACACACTTTGCCAAGTGTATGATAAAGAAGATTTTCGTAGATGAGGAAACAAAAAGTGCCTCAGAATTTTTCATAAAGCACATACATGTCGTTATTAATGTAAACCTACCAAACTGTCAGTTACAATCAAAAATATATAATTATTTATTTAGACACAATGTAGGTTTCAGACACTCTGCTGTCCATCCCCAGGTGCTTCAGTATACATAGAAGTCACATATTTAAAAACTTAGCAAATAGTTGCACATGTGTGTAAATAAATAAAAGTAAACAACACTGAAGCATCAAAACATTCTTCTTCTTCTTCTTCTTCTTCTGGCGATACTTCGGAATTCATTCCATCAAGTTTCTGGCAGACCAGTATAGAGCTGCAAGGTCTCTGTTTGATTGTTGATTTTTGTCGAGTCGTGAGCACACTAATAGGTGTTCTTCGTCCATCCTGCTGTTAGGTTCGTGACAGACAGTGCATGTTGCCGTGGGATAAATGTGTATCTTCTCGAGGTGGGCGGCCAGGCAATCGTGTCCCGTTGCTAGTCTGAAGAGGGCTACTGCTTCTTTTCTTGGTTTAGATTTGTTAACGGCCCAGAGCTCGTTCACTTTTTCCCATTTCCTTCCGGCTGCCTTCTGTTTTGTTTCTTTTTCCCAATCTTCCAGGGTGCTTTTGTTGATAATTTTCTTTGCAGCCTGCACTGAAAGGGGTCTATTTGCCATTGGGAGGGTGATTCCTTTTTTGGCCAGGTCATCTGCCTTCTCATTGCCGTCTATTCCGACGTACGCTGGTATCCACTGGAATACTACCGTTTTCTTCATAATGTTTCATCATTGATTTTATGTCTTTGATTCGGGGAGATAGCCTCTTCTTGTTGGATTTTACTGCTTGGATTGCTGCTTGGGAGTCGACCAGAATAACAGCCTTGCTGAACGCGATTATTCTGTAAAGTAAGTTTTTCAGGGCTAGATATATAGCTTCCACCTCGCCATCAAAATTAGTATTGTGTCATCCAACTGCGGCATACTGAGAAAAGAGTTTGGAATACACTCCGGCTCCCGCCCCTGTTCCATCTTTCTGGGATCCGTCCGTGAAGACTCTCAGCCATTCGTTTTCCGGGTACTCTTCACTAAGCATGTTAAGTGCTGAACACTTGAGCATGTCTGGTATGTCCGTCTTCTTGCTTAGTTTTTCGGGTAGGTTCATTTGGGCTTCCACTTCTCGGTATTGTAAGGGGTCAAGCGGCAGTGTAGCTTCCTCGAAGGTGTTCGATGGCAATTTCTCGCGCAAAACTCTTCTACTGACGTCCAGCGGCGTTGCATCAAAACATTAAAATTACTATAAAAATGGGACCACTCCACACAACAGTACTAAAGTACTACATGACAGTAGTACAGTACTAGTGGGAACACGAGACCTATGACAGAACTTAAGTAAAAAAAAATAAAGGAGGTGACATTTTTTAAAGTTTAAGTTTTTTGAAACTCTTATTAATAATGTTCTGAAAATTTCTTACTTGAATAAAACTGACAACAGTCCTCAGGTAGTATTCTATGTTAGTGTCCTCTGCCTCATGTTAGAACTTCCTCTTCTGGGACTTCTATACAGCAAAGGAATCAAGAAGGAAGCCGTAGTCTATTTTCTGTGCCGTTTCATTTTCAGAACTTAAAAAGGGCAGTCCAGACAGCTGCTCTTGTGACATCGTATTTCTTAAATATGATGTAATTATTTTACTTCCAAATTCCATAAGGATATGGAAGTATGGTGATGGCAAAAAAATCGTGTTCGAGATAATTGCAGATTCTGATTGTACTACCCTCAAAACATGAAAAAAAGGCATTTTTCGAAAGTGTGTGTCTGTCTGTGTGTCTGTAGATTTTTACATCCATGTTCCATAAGGAAATGGAAGTATGGTGATGGCAAAAAAAACGTGGTCGAGATTATTGCAGATTATGATTGTAATACCCTCAAAACATGAAAAAAATTCATTTTTCGGAAAGTGTGTGTGTGTCTATCAGTCTATCTGTCTGTCTCTCTGTAGATTTTTTTTATGGCAAACGATAACAGCCGCAAATTCAAACAGAATCAAATGATTAGTTGCATACAGCCCTAAATTGTAGAGTTCTCAAGATCTGTTGTTTTTGGTGAAGATCGGTTGAGGGAAAGGGGTAGTTTACCTGCAACATTTTATGATTTAACAAGGGTATTTTCTATGGCAAACGATAACAGCCGCAAATTCAAACAGAATCAAATAATGTTTCGCATACAGCCCTGAATTTTAGAGTTCTCAAGACCCTATTGTTTTTGGTGAAGATGGGTTAAGGGAAAGGGGTAGTTTACCTGCAACCTTTTATGTTTTAACAAGGGTAATTTTTACGTTCATGTTCCTTAAGGAAATGGAAGTATGGTGATGGCAAAAAAAATCGTGTTCGAGATTATTGCAGATTCTGATTGTACGACACTCAAAACATGAAATAAAGTAATTTTTCGAAAAGTGTCTGTGTGTGTGTCTGTGTGTCTTTCTGTAGATTTTTTCTATGGCAAACGATAATAGCCGCAAATTCAAACAGAATCAAATAAGTTTTTGCATAAAGCCCTGATTTGTAGAGTACTCAAGATCTATTGTTTTTGGTGAAGATCGGTTAAGGGAAAGGGGTAGTTTACCAGCAACGTTTTATATTTTAAAAGGGTATTTGCTATGGCAAACGATAAGAGTCGCAAATTCAAACAAAATCAAATAATTTTTTGCATACACCTCTGATTTGTAGAGTACTCAAGACCTATTGTTTTTGAAGTTCGGTTAACGGGAAGGGGTAGTTTATCTGCAACATTTTATATTTTAACAAGGGAATTTCTTTTGTGACGAACGATAACTGCCGTAATTCAAACCGAATCAACTACTCTTTTGCATACCTTTTTGAGTTATACAGAATTCAAGGTCTGTTGATTTTGTTGAAGATCGGTTAAGGGAAAGGGGTAGTTTACCTGCAACGTTTTATGATTTAACAATGGTATTTTCTATGGCAAACGATAACAGCCGCAAATTCAAACAGAATCAAATACTTCTTTACACATCTTCCTGAATTGTAGAGTTCTCAAGATCTGTCGATTTCGGTGAAGATCGGTTAAGAGAAAAGGGTAGTTTACCAGCAGCGTTTTATGTTTTAAAAGGGTAATTTTATTTTTGTGACGAACGATACCTGCCGCATCATCGAAGAGAATCAAATAAATTTTTGCATAAATTCCTGAAGTTTTAAGTACTCAAGGTCTGTTGATTTTGGTGAAGATAGGTTAAGGGAAAGGGGTAGTTTACCGGCAACGTTTTATGTATTAACAAGTGTAATTTTTTTCTATATCAAACGATAACAGCCGCAAATTCAAACAGAATCAAATAATGTATTGCTGGCGTTCCTGAATTGTAGAGGACGGAAGGCCTATTGATTTTGGTGTAGATCGGTTAAGAGAAAGGGGTAGTTTACCTGCAACGTTTTATGTTTAAAAGGGTAATTTTATTTTTATGACGAATGATAACTGTCGCATATTAAAAGAGAATCAAATAATTCTTTGCATGCATTCCTGAAGTTGTAAGTACTCAAGGCCTGTTGATTTTGGTGAAGATGGGTTAAGGAAAAGGGGTAGTTTACCTGCTACATTTTATGTTGTAACAAGAGAAATTTTTTCATGTCGAAAGATAACTGCCGTAAATTCAAACAGAATTTAATAATTTTTTACATATGTGCCTGAGTTGTAGAAGACTCAAAGCCTATTGATTTTGGTGAAGATCTGTTACGGGGAAAGGGCAGTTTACCTGAAACATTTGTTGTTGTAACAAGAGTGAAGTACTTAATTTTGATAAATAAAGTATCCTGATAAGTTCTTAATAATCCACTGTAGAAACGTAGATGAAATATCTATAAATGAAGTGGCTAGTTGGACGGGGTGGGGGTAATTTTCTATAAATTAAAATTATAGGTAAGTGGGGAGGGGATAATTTTTATTTGTGTACTACGTTATCGGCAACAAAGTAGTATTTCTTTTATGAATTTGCTAACTGATATAATTTTTTATTGTTCGACTAAGCTTTTCGTCATTACTGACATCTTCAGGTCTTAAACAACGTCCGTCAACTGTACGTTGTAGGCTTTTATACTTTAGGCCCCTCCCCTTATGTCATCGCCCCTCCTATTGGTTCTAGCTGCTACCGCTCTTCACGGGAACTTTGTCTACCTTTTTCCGTTAGAAAAATGCCTAACGGAAAAAGGTAGACAAAGTTCCCGTGAAGAGCGGTAGCAGCTAGAACCAATAGGAGGGGCGATGACATAAGGGGAGGGGCCTAAAGTATAAAAGCCTACAACGTACAGTTGACGGACGTTGTTTAAGACCTGAAGATGTCAGTAATGACGAAAAGCTTAGTCGAACAATAAAAAATTATAGCAGTTAGCAAATTCATAAAAGAAATAGTAAGGATGGCTGCTAATTTAAACAATACGAAGAATAAAACAAAGTAGTAGTTTGTTGATAAAATTCCTTCTCCGGCTGTTTGGTCGTAGTCCAATGTATCCTGCAAAAGCAGACATTTCGGCAATGCCGTCGATTTCCATTTCAGTGAAAATCGCGTGCGAAAACCTGAGGTGGTATACGTTAGTGACCACAGTACTGTGGTTTAAAGCTGAAGCAATAAGTAGAAAGAAGTAGTTTCTATTGAAATATTTCATTTCGAATATGATTTAAAATAAAAATCTTAGAACATGGAAGTCATGTATGGTTCGTTCATGAATATGCGGCAGGTATCGTTCGTCACAAAAACAAAATTACCCTTTTAAAACATAAAACGCTGCTGGTAAACTACCCTTTTCTCTTAACCGATCTTCACCGAAATCGACAGACCTTGAGAACTCTACAATTCAGGAAGATGTGTAAAAAAGTATTTGATTCTGTTTGAATTTGCGGCTGTTATCGTTTGCCATAGAAAATACCCTTGTTAAATCATAAAATGTTGCAGGTAAACTACCCCTTTCCCTCAACCGATCTTCACCAAAAACAACAGATCTTGAGAACTTTACAATTTAGGGCTGTATGCAACTAATCGTTTGATTCTGTTTGAATTTGCGGCTGTTATCGTTTGCCATAGAAAATACCCTTGTCAAAACATAAAACGTTGCTGGTAAACGACCCCTGTCTTTCAACCGATCTTCACCAAAAACAATAGGTCTTGAGAACTCAATAATTCAGGGCTCTATGCGAAACATTATTTGATTCTGTTTGAATTTGCGGCTGTTATCGTTTGTCATATAACATACCCTTGTTAAAACATAAAACGTTGCAGGTAAACTACCCCTTTCCCTTAATCGATCTTCAACAAAATCAACAGACCTTGAGGTCTGTATAATTGAAAAAGGTATGGAAAAAAGTAGTTGATTCTGTTTGCATTTACGGCAATTATCGTTCGTCATAGAAAAAATTACCCATATAACATAAAATGTTGCTCGTAAACTACCCCTTTCCCTTAACCGATCTTCACCAAAAACAATAGGTCGTGAGCTCTCTATAAATCAGAGCTGTATGCAAGAAATTATTTGATTCTGTATGAATTTGCGGCTCTTTTCGTTTGCCATAGAAAATACCCTTGTTAAAACATAAAACGTTTCTGGTAAACTACCCCTTTCCTTTAACCGATCTTCACCAAAAACAATAGGTCTTGAGAACCCTACAATTCAGGGCTGTATGCGAAATATTATTTGATTCTGTATGAATTTGCGGCTCTTATAGTTTGCCATAAAAAAAAATCTACACACACACACACACACACACACACACACACACACACACACACACACACACACACACACACACACACACACACACACACACACACACACACACACACACACACACATTTCGAAAAATGACTTTTTTCATGTTTTGAGTGTAGTACAATCAGAATCTGCAATAATCTCGAACACGATTTTTTTTGCCATCACCATACTTCCATTTCCTTACATGGACTACACTCAAAACATGAAAAAAGTCATTTTTCGAAATGTGTGTGTGTGTGTGTGTAGATTTTTTTTTATGGCAAACTATAACAGCCGCAAATTCATACAGAATCAAATAATTTTTCGCATACAGCCCTGAATTGTAGGGTTCTCAAGACCTATTGTTTTTGGTGAAGATCGGTTAAAGGAAAGGGGTAGTTTACCAGAAACGTTTTATGTTTTAACAAGGGTATTTTCTATGGCAAACGAAAAGAGCCGCAAATTCATACAGAATCAAATAATTTCTTGCATACAGCTCTGATTTATAGAGAGCTCACGACCTATTGTTTTTGGTGAAGATCGGTTAAGGGAAAGGGGTAGTTTACCAGCAACATTTTGTGTTATATGGGTAATTTTTTCTATGACGAACGATAATTGCCGTAAATGCAAACAGAATCAACTACTTTTTTCCATACCTTTTTCAATTATACAGACCTCAAGGTCTGTTGATTTTGTTGAAGATCGATTAAGGGAAAGGGGTAGTTTACCTGCAACGTTTTATGTTTTAACAAGGGTATGTTATATGACAAACGATAACAGCCGCAAATTCAAACAGAATCAAATAATGTTTCGCATACAGCCCTGAATTATTGAGTTCTCAAGACCTATTGTTTTTGGTGAAGATCGGTTGAAAGAAAGGGGTCGTTTACCAGCAACGTTTTATGTTTTGACAAGGGTATTTTCTATGGCAAACGATAACAGCCGCAAATTCAAACAGAATCAAACGATTAGTTGCATACAGCCCTAAATTGTAAGGTTCTCAAGATCTGTTGTTTTTGGTGAAGATCGGTTGAGAGAAAGGGGTCGTTTACCAGCAAAGTTTTATGTTTTGACAAGGGTATTTCCTATGGCAAACGATAACAGCCGCAAATTCAAACAGAATCAAATGATTATTTGCATACAACCCTGAATTATAGAGTTCACAAGATCTGTTGTTTTTGGTGAAGATCGGTTGAGGGAAAGGGGTAGTTTACCAGCAACATTTTATGATTTGACAAGTGTATTTTCTATGGCAAACGATAACAGCCGCAAATTCAAACAGAATCAAATACTTTTTTACACATCTTCCTGAATTGTAGAGTTCTCAAGGTCTGTCGATTTCGGTGAAGATCGGTTAAGAGAAAAGGGTAGTTTACCAGCAGCGTTTTATGTTTTAAAAGGGTAATTTTGTTTTTGTGACGAACGATACCTGCCGCATATTCAAAGAGAATCAAATAATTTTTTGCATAAATTCCTGAAGTTTTAAGTACTCAAGGTCTGTTGATGTTGGTGAAGATAGGTTAAGGGAAAGGGGTAGTATACCGGCAACGTTTTATGTATTAACAAGTGTAATTTTTTTCTATATCTAACGATAACAGCCGTAACTTCAAACAGAATCAAATAATGTTTCGTATACAGCCCTGAATTGTAGAGTTCTCAAGACCTATTGTTTTTGGTGAAGATCGGTTTAGGCAAAGGGGTAGTTTACCAGCAACGTTTTTGTTAATCAAAGAGTAATTTTTTTTTTGGCAAACGATAAGAGCGGCAAATTCAAGCAGAATCACAAAATGTTTCGCATACAGCCCTGAATTGTAGAGTTCTAAAGATGTTTTGTTTTTGGTGAAGATCGGTTAAGGGAAAGGGGCAGTTTACCTGCAACATTTTATGTTTTAACAAGGGTAATTTTTTCTTATGGCAAACGATAACAGCCGCAAATTAAAACAGAATCAATTAATGTTTTGCAGGCGTTCCTGAATTGTAGAGTACGGAAGGCCTGTTTTTTTGGTGTAGATCGGTTAAGAGAAAGGGGTAGTTTACCTGCAACGTTTTATTTTTTAACAACGGTAATTTTTTCTTATGGCAAACGATAACAGCCGCAAATTAAAACAGAATCAAATAATGTTTTGCAGGCGTTCCTGAATTGTAGAGGACGGAAGGCCTGTTGATTTTGGTGTAGATCAGTTAAGAGAAAGGGGTAGTTTACCTGCAACGTTTTATGTTTTAAAATGGTAATTTTATTTTTATGACGAATGATAACTGTCGCATATTAAAAGAGAATCAAATAATTCTTTGCATGCATTCCTGAAGTTGTAAGTACTCAAGGCGTGTTGATTTTGGTGAAGATGGGTTAAGGAAAAGGGGTAGTTTACCTGCTACATTTTATGTTGTAACAAGAGAAATTTTTTCATGACGAACGATAACTGCCGTAAATTCAAACAGAAAATAATAATTTTTTACATATGTGCCTGAGTTGTAGAAGACTCAAAGCCTATTGATTTTGGTGACTATCGGCTACGGGGAAAGGGCAGTTTACCAGAAACATTTTTTGTTGTAACAAGAGTGAAGTATTTAATTTTGATAAATAAAGTATCCTGATAAGAAGATCTTAATAATCCACTGTAGAAACGTAGATGAAATATCTATAAATGAAGTGGCTTGTTGAACGGGGTGGGGGTAATTTTCTATAAATTAAAATTATAGGTAAGGGAGGAGGGGATAATTTTTATTTGTGTACTACGTTATCGGCAACAAAGTAGTAGTTTGTTGATCAAATTCCTTCCCGGGCTGTTTGGCCGTAGTCCAATGTCTTCTGCAAAACCAGACATTTCGGCAATGCCGTCGACTTCCATCTCAGTGAAAATCGCGTGCGAAAACCTGAGGTGGTATACGTTAATGACCACAGTACTGTGGTTTAAGGCTGGAGCAATAAGTAGAAAGAAGTAGTTTCTATGGAAATATTTCATTTCGAATATGATTTTAAATATAATTCTTAGAACATGGAAGTCATGTATGGTTCTCCATACCGATATTTTACTTCCATGTTCCTTAAGGAAATGGAAGTATGGTGATGGCAAAGAAAATCGTGTTCGAGATTATTGCAGATTCTGATTGTACTACACTCAAAACATGAAAAAAGTCATTTTTCGAAATGTGTGTGTGTAGATTTTTTTTTCTATGGCAAACTATAACAGCCGCAAATTCAAACAGAATCAAATACTTTTTTGCATACAGCCCTGAATTGTAGGGTTACCAAGACCTATTGTTTTTGGTGAAGATCGGTTAAGGGAAAGGGGTAGTTTACCAGAAACGTTTTATGTTTTAACAAGGGTATTTTCTATGGCAAACGAAAAGAGCCGTAAATTCAAATAGAATCAAATAATTTCTTGCATACAGCTCTGATTTATAGAGAGCTCACGACCTATTGTTTTTGGTGAAGATCGGTTAAGGGGAAGGGGTAGTTTACCAGCAACATTTTATGTTTTAGGGTAATTTTTTCTATGACGAACGATAATTGCCGTAAATGCAAACACAATCAACTACTTTTTTCCATACCTTTTTGAATTATACAGACCTCAAGGTCTGTTGATTTTGTTGAAGATCGGTTAAGGGAAAGGGGTAGTTTACCGGCAACATTTTATGATTTAACAAGGGTATTTTCTATGGCTAACGATAACAGCCGCAAATTCAAACAGAATCAAATACTTTTTTACACATCTTCTTGAATTGTAGAGTTCTTAAGGTCTGTCGATTTCGGTGAAGATCGGTTAAGAGAAAAGGGTAGTTTACCAGCAGCGTTTTATGTTTTAAAAGGGTAATTTTATTTTTGTAACGAACGATACCTGCCGCATATTCAAACAGAATCAAATAATTTTTTGTACAAATTCCTGAAGTTTTAAGTATTCAAGGTCTGTTGATTTTGGTGAAGTTAGGTTAAGGGAAAGGGGTAGTTTACCGGCAACGTTTTATGTATTAACAAGTGTAATTTTTTTCTATATCAAACAATAACAGCCGCAACTTCAAACAGAATCAAATAATGTTTCGTATACAGCCCTGAATTGTAGAGTTCTCAAGACCTATTGTTTTTGGTGAAGATCGGTTAAGGCAAAGGGTTAGTTTACCAGCAACGTTTTTGTTAATCAAAGAGTAATTTTTTTTTGGCAAACGATAAGAGCCGCAAATTCAAGCAGAATCACAAAATGTTTCGCATACAGCCCTGAATTGTAGAGTTCTAAAGATGTTTTGTTTTTGGTGAAGATCGGTTAAGGGAAAGGGGCAGTTTACCTGCAACATTGTATGTTTTAACAAGGGTAATTTTTTCCTATGGCAATCGATAACAGCCGCAAATTCAAACAGAATCAAATAATGTTTTGCAGGCGTTCCTGAATTGTAGAGGACGGAAGGCCTGTTGATTTTGGTGTAGATCGGTTAAGAGAAAGGGGTAGTTTTACTGGCCACCTTTAATGTTTTAACAAGAGTAATTGATTGTATGACGAACTATAACTGCTGCACATTCAAACAGAATCAAATAAGTTTTTGCATGCATCCCTAGATTGTAGAGTACTCAAGGCCTGTTGATTTTGGTGAAGATCGGTTTAGGGAAAGGGGTAGTTTACCTGCAACATTTTATGTTGTAACAAGAGAAATTTTTTCATGACGAACGATATCTGCCGTAAATTCAAACAGAATTAAATAATTTTTACATATGTGCCTGAGTTGTAGAAGACTCAAGGCCTATTGATTTTGGTGAAGATCGGTTACGGGGAAAGGGCAGTTTACCTGAAAAACATTTTTTGTTGTAACAATAGTAAAGTGTTTAATTTTGATAAATAAAGTATCCTGATAAGAAGATGTTAATAATCCACTGTAGAAACATAGATGAAATATCTATAAATGAAGAGGCTAGATGAACGGTATGGGGGTAATTTTCTAAAAATTAAAATTATAGTTGATGGAGGAGGGGATAATTCTTATATGTGTAATACGTTATCGGCAACAAAGTAGTAGTTTTTTGATAAAATTCCTTCCCGGGCTGTTTGGCCGTAGTCCAATGTTTTCTGCAAAACCAGATGTTTCGGCAATGCCGTCGACTGCCATCATCAGTGAAAATCGAGTGCGATAACGTGTGGTGGTATACGTTAGTGACCACAGTACTGTGGTTAAGGCTGAAGCAATAAGTGGAAAGAAGTAGTTTCTATGGAAACATTTCATTTCGTAAATGATTTTAAATATAAATCTTAGAACATGGAAGTCATGTATGGCTGAAAATCAATTAACGCCGATCCAAAGTAATAAATCATCTGATGAACAAAATATAAAGGGTGACACCGTAACGAGTCTACTCCCATAATAACTAAAATAAAAGAAAACGAGTATTCAATAGCTGATCTGATGAACTTCAGCCATGTCTGAGAATATAAATAATAGAGTTGATGTTAACGATGTTAAATTTGATGTACAGAATAATAAAGTTGACGAATTCAAGAATGATATCAATGCCGTAAGTGATAGTTGTGAAAGTAATTTTAAAGAGTTAGAACAGAATATTGATAAAATGAAAGAGTGGGGAACAGATATGGGTAAGTGTATAATAACCGAAAATAACGAAGTAACAGACGACAATGGTGTCAATACAGGTGAGAATAATGGTAATATGATGACTAAAATAACGAAGAATAATTAACGAGGTAAGTGTTTGTTATAAAAATGAGGTAACAAGTAGTAGTGTTAAGATAGTTGAAAACAAGTTATTTAAAGGTGATACAGTGAAAATTAATAGTGGTGATGAGAATATAAAGATAGTAGGGGAGTGTAAGAGAGTAATGGGAGTAGGGGGTTGTAAAGGGGTAGAAATAAGTGTTCATGAGTTAGAAAAGGAGTACGAAGAGAGTTATTTTGTGGAAATGGGGCAGAAGGTAAATTTTCCCAGGGTTTATTGTGAACCAAGGTGTTCACTGGTGTTTTTGAAGGGCAAGAGTCCCTTAGTGGAAGACAAAGTGTCTTCAAATTGTCCCTTGAGTTTTTGTGGTGTTCCTGGAAGAGCCAGGAGGTGTTTTTATGTTGCAGTGCCCTCTGCATGGAATGATAGAGAGAAAGTAAGATGGGGTTGTGTAAGCAATTTTGAGAGAGAGGGGAGAGAGAGAGAGAGAGAGAGAGAGAGAGAGAGAGAGAGAGAGAGAGAGAGAGAGAGAGAGAGAGAGAGAGTGATAGAATTGTTCAAGTTAAAGAGAGGTTATAGAGAATTGGTAGGGATGGTAGATATAAAGAGAGTTAATGATATTGAAGTCTTACCTTGCGACGTGGTTAGTGCAGCAAGAGGCGATAATAATGTTGATGACTTACCTGTATATAAAGTGGGGTTACTGGTAGTAGATGATTACTATGATGAGGAAATAATGACAGATTTAATCGTAACAGATAATACTAAAGGAGAATTGACCATACCGAATGTCGACAGGTTTGATGAATTAATAGTATGCAATAATGTTGGTAAATACTATCTTGATACAAGGGATAAAATTGATGATGGGAGTTATTATAATAATAATAACAAAAGGTATTTAATTAAAAATGAATTGTGTATACGCAAAACAAGATTATTGTTTGATGATGGAGGGTAAATATTTATTGTTCATGAACATTTAAGTATGTGAGTAGTGGGTTTTGAAATGGACTGAATTATGAAATGATTTGTGGTAAACAATAAGAGATAATGATGTAGATTGTATATATTTTGTGTTGATGTTAAATGTAATTATGTAGTAAGGTTAAGTATACTCAACTTTAATAATTGACAGTTGGTCATTGTGAATTTTGTTAAAGCAATTTGATAATTAAAGTAATTGAAATGTGTTTGATAAAATAGTTGAATTAATTTGAAAGGAGCTAATAAATGAAATGTTGATAATAAGTTTAAATTTTTGGAGAATTTAATTGTATAATAAATGATGAATAATTAATGGTTGATTATTAAAAGATTCAATAGAAATTAAAGTTGTAATGTTTGTAATTTGGAGGCAAATTTAAAGGTGAGATGTTTATTTTAATGTAATAATGTCAATGTTCATTATGAGTGTTTATTATGTTGATTATGTAAGTGTGTAGGAATCTTAAACATGTATAATATGTTTAAAATGTGATTCCCCACTTTCGGGCGGTCCCGCCCTTACCAGCCCAGACCGTGGTTTTGGATGACAACTAGCTATGGGCAAACTAATTGTAAACTGGCCATGGTTGGTTGCCTTTAAAATTGGTACAATTTAGAAATTACCCAGGGGGTTAAATCAGGGGAATCAACATAACTAGGGAACAGCGGCTACCATCGAATGGGATGATAGACCGTATTAAGGGCATATGAATCATTATAGTAGGATTATATAGCACCAAAGCAAGGACGGGGTAAATAATGTTTACACCCTAGCCGAACCAGTCCTTGTGGAAGCCACTGGGCACTACAGTCCAGCCATGGGGGGAAATAGAGAGTGTGGAAGGGAGGTGGCAATGTTACAAGCCATGAGGGAGAAACTCCATTTATGCGAGTTTGTGTAATTTCGGCTGGGATGAGGCCACTGGTCAAGAAGCCTGGTGGAGGGTTACACCAAATTGTAATGCGGGGTATCAGGGGTTAAGGGATTCATTAGGGGGGATATTAAGTAATGATGAGGAAGGAGGTTTTTACATTGTTAGTAAATAGGTTTTATTGAGTATTAGATGGAATTATGTTGATGATGTAGAATGTGTAATTATCTTGAATCTGATAGTAACCTTAAGTTAATGAACGTTGAGAAAAATATCATGAATGTTAAAAATGAGTTGAGCATGGCCATCAGCCAACAAGTAAACACTGTTACCGAACGAGTAATTATGACTTGTGATGTAAGCAGTGAAGTTGAGTTAGAAACATCTAGTTGTGATAATAAAAGAGTGCATCCTATGCAGTTCATAAGTAGAGTGAGAGAGTTTAATAAATTTAATACAAACAGCTGGGAGGTACAATTATTGAAAATTTTAAAATGTTTCAAGGGTAGTTCGGAGATATGGGCCGAGGTACACAAAACAGAATGGGGGTGTTTTGAAAGTTTCGAGGCCGCATTCAGAAATAAATATTGGTCTGAAGAAGACCAAGAAGTATTACGTAGTAGAATCATGGGAACCGGGAATTTTGGGGGGCCCAATAATAATATAACAGGGTATGTGATGAGAATATTTAATGAGGCGAAATATCTAGAACCGCCATTGCCATTTGGGTCTTTCGTGAGGCATATAAGTAAGCATTTGCCAAGGGAAGTACAAATAACTCTGATGACACGGGAGGTAGCCAATATTAGTGAATTAGAGAACATTTTAGATGTGTTTCAGAACATCCGGGACCTAGAATTGAGTCGCCGTCACAACCAGCAGAATATGAATAACGGAGGGAATCAGGGACCGCCGAGGGGACCTACAAATGTACCGGCATACCCCAGACGAGAACAGAATAATCGAGGACCAATGTGGACTTGTCCAGCGTATTCACAGGAGAATTATGCTTCACAGAATTTTTGTTTTAGATGCAGGAGAGAGAGACCGGGTCAGCGACAGGGACCACAACACATGCAGAACCAGCAAGCATACCAACGAAGGGGAGAGGGCCAAGGAGGAGCGCCGAGGGGCAACGCCCATGAAAGACAGGTGAATCGGAGTGGAAATGGATACAACCCAGCGGTGGCGAGCACGTCTGCGGGAAACTAAGAGAGACAATGGAACACCGGACCCGACCGTTGTCGCCGGAAGCTTCTGGGGTCCAAATGAATGACAGATATCGAAACAATATTATTATAACTGATTTATCGGAGGAATTATTCGAGGAAGAAGACTTCGAAGCAGTGAGACGGGAGAATGGACTGACTGAGGTGAAAATCAATATAGAAGGTAAGGAGATTAAAACTTTAATAGATACAGGTAGCGAAATCTCTGTTATTTCTGAACACGTACTAGACGAATTAAAAGAAATAAATAAAAATATTCCGTCTTTGCCAGTAGCGGGAGTGACGATTGTAGGTATTACGGGCGTTAGAAGTAAAAGGGTCACCAAACAATTTCATTTAAATATGGTAATTAACGGGGTAGGGTACGATAATACTTTTCTAGTCGTACGGGGATTAAATCTTGAGGTTATATTGGGAAATGATTTTCTGATTAAACATAAGGCGGTGATTGATTTTCATAAACGGGTGTTAGTATTGCAAAATGAAGTAGAACCAGTTCGAGTTAATTTTGAGCGGGTGGTAGATGCAGTAAGAATTTCGGGGGTAAGGGTGATACATAATCGGGTCAATAAACAAGAAACGGAAATTAGTATGAATGTCTGTAGTGAGAGTGAAATAGAATGTGAGGAGAATGTGGACCAATTATGGGATGAGAGGGCACTTAAATTTTGTAGTGAGGGTGACGTAATAGGGAGTTCTCAACGTGAATCGTTGTGGCGGGTAGTAGAGAATTTTAGAGATGTGTTTGCCGATATACCAGGGAGGGCAAGAAACTATGAATGCGAATTAAAGGTAAGGGAACACGCACCCTATGTGCAAAGAAGTTATCCGGTGCCATATGCAAAGAGAAGAGCGGTCCAGATTGAATTAGAGAAAATGTTAGAGAGAGATATAATTGAGCGATCCGTATCACCATATTCTAACCCTTTGGTAGTAGTGATTAAAAAAGATGGTAGAGTTAGGTTATGTTTAGATGCCCGCAAAATCAATCAAATAATCATTCCAGACCGGGAGTCACCCGAAGCTATAGAAGAAATTTTTCAGAAGTTCAGCGGTGTAAAATATATGACCTCTTTAGACCTAACCGCCGGGTATTGGCAAGTTCCGTTGGCAGCGAATAGTAGGAAATATACTGCTTTCTTATTCAATGGAAAAAATTATAAATTCAAACGACTACCGTTTGGATTGAACACCAGTGTAGCTAGTTTTATCAAGTGTCTGGACGAAATTTTACAACCTCATAATTTAGATTTTTTCAACTATATATGTTGATGATATTCTAATAGCTTCTAGAACATTTGAGGAGCATGTAGAACATTTAGAATATGTATTGGAGAAATTATACCAGGCAGGTTTGACGGTGAATTGGGACAAATCAAAATTTTTACAGACAGAAATACATTTTTTAGGGTTCATCATAACACCTACAGGAATACGGGCTAACCCGGACAAAGTAGAATCCATCCTGACATTCCCGGAGCCTAAGAATATAAAACAGTTACAAATTTTTGTTGGTCTCTGTAATTTTTACAGAAAGTTCCAGCGAAGCTATGCCCAGACGACGGCCCGACTCAGCGCAGTGCTGCAAAAGAACAAAAATGGAGGTGGGGAGATGACGAAATTTAACGAAATCAAGAATAAGTTCGCTGATATGATTTTAATGAACCACCCAAATTTTAATGATAATTTCTACTTACAGACAGACGCCAGCAATATAGCACTCGGCGCGGAACTGTACCAAGAAGACGAGGTGAGAGAACACAAAACCATTGCCTTCGCCAACCGGACGTTGCTAGCCGCAGAGCGTAATTACACCACCACCGAGAAGGAGCTCCTCAGTATAGTTTTCGCTGTGAAGAAGTTCCGTACGTATCTGCTGGGTAATAAAACGATCATCAGGACGGACCATAAAGCGCTGTCGTTCCTGAATACGTGTAAACTCACACACAGCCGGATAACCAGGTGGGTGTTAGCTCTTCAAGAGTATAATTTTTCTTGGGAATACATTAAGGGTGTAGAGAACAGGGTGCCAGACACACTAGCATGAGTAGACACAGATAGAAATAGAACGGGTAGAGATATTAAAGAAATAGAGATTTATAGACTGTCCAGGGAAGATAAACTTTTTGGGGAAGAATTGAAGGATATAAATGTAATGCAAAGAGCTGATAGTAAATTAAATAAGATAATTACTAGTGTAGAATCAGATGTAGATGAATTTGGATATAAACAATATTTTCAAGTATTTCAGGGGAGTTTATTTAAAAAAGTAGAGGGGAGAGAAAGGGATTGGAGGTTAGTTATACCTGAAGGGCTAGTAGAGAAAATAGTGTGGGACTGTCACCTTAGATACGGGCATTTTGGGGTAAGGAAGTGTGTGAATGTATTAAGGGAATCTTGTCTATTTAAAAATATGGAAAAACGCGTCCGAAAAATACTTAGAGTTTGTGAACTATGTCAGAAGTCTAAAGTTGTAAATTATAGGTTAGAAGGAGAATTAATTTACATTAAGGTAGAAAAATCATTTGATTTAGTAGCGGTAGATTTGTACGGCCCATTGCCAAAGGGTAGGGGTGGAGTGATGCATATTTTTGTTGTACTTGACACATTTTCCAAATATGTAAGGTTATATAGCGTGAAGCGAGCAACAAGTAAGGTGCTGAGTGAAAAGATCACACGCGACTACATGATCAATGTGGGAAAGCCGAAGGTGATACTATCCGATCATGGACCGCAGTTCATCAGTGGAAGATGGCGCCAGACTCTCGGATGGGAAGGTATCATCCCAAAGCACACCGCAGTGTATCATCCGCAGTCAAATCAGGCGGAGCGCGTCATGAGGGAGTTGGGCAGAATTTTCCGGACATACTGCCATGCCAAACACAGCGAGTGGCCATTATATGTTCAGAAAATTGAAAACTGGCTTAACTGCACCACCCACGAGTCGACGGGGTTCACACCTTATGAGTTAGTAAGAGGAACGCGTCCACAGAGAATTTTGGAACAACTAATTGAGTATCCGCCAGAAACCAACACTATTGGTCGCGATGTAAAACTTAGGCTAGCGAATGAAAGTTTATTGACGAAGGGGGAGAAAAGAAAACAGAGGCATGATATGAAAGGTAAGTGGACGCAGTACGAGGTTGGACAGCTGGTATTGGTACGACGACATGATTTATCGAGTGCTCAGGATAAGGAGACCAAGAAATTTTTCTTACTCTACGAAGGGCCGTATGAGGTAATAGAGGTAAAAATGAAGAATTCATATGTATTGCAGAACAGAGAGACGAGGGAGATAGTGGGAACGCACAACGCTACAAATTTGAAATTATATTGGTCAACATAAGGATTTTATCAATGATTATTATTTATGTTTAGTATGAAAGAAATTTAATTGTTTTTTATATGCTTACAGAAGGGATCCTCCCCCATTTTCGGGCGGTCACGATCTTACCAGTCCTGGCCGTGGAATTCGGAACTTGGAGGCGGGCCATGGTTGGAGGATCTTCTTTCGGGTGGTGAAAACAACGATGGTCCGGCTCCACCAAAATTGGTTGAAATTAGAAAACTCGCAACATATTTGAACGGGGAGGGGGACCCCAAAAGGTACGTGACACGCATTATTTTTTTAACACACTCCAGGTGCAGCGGTCTTGGTGTACCTGTCACGTGCCTGCACTGCCTGAGAGTGTTTGTACATAATGGAGGCTGCACCTAAATAAAAGGCAGTGCGTGCAAATTTAAAAAATTTTCAGTGTCAATGGCAAAATTAAAGTTGAGCCATTGACAGTAGTTTTGTTTAAGCCGAAATGAAGAGTTTTGCTGGGAGGCGGATTTGGCGATGGGATAGACGGCGGGTCTGGAGAAATGAGAGCCGTAAGGGAGTAGAATTGAGTATAAGGGGAAGTAATGTCACAAAGTAGATCTATCTTGTCACCAAACTTGCCTCATAGCAAGAACACCCCCATTTCAGGCTGTCACGATCTTACTATTCATGGTCTTGGAAGGTTAGGCAGCCTCCAATGTAAATATAAAAAATTTTTTTGAAAAAAAAAAATACCAAAATATTTTGGATGTTTATAAGTTTAAATTTAAATAAATTTTAGAAGTAATTGACCAAAAACAATTGTCAAGTTTTAGTATCAGTGAGCATGGGAACGTTGTGAAAGATGTGAAATAAAATAAAGACTTGTTGTCAATACAAGATGTGGGGATAATTTTGGGGGGTAGATTGGTGCTCAAAGAAGTGATAGAACAGTGGAGTGTGGAACTGCAATGGTAGAAAGTTTTAGTTCATTACTTTTGATTATTTAGTTATTAAGGTGCTATCGCTGGGGTGGCCTGTGCCCCAGTAGATAGTGAAATGGGTTGGTGGTAACAGAGAGTGTTACTCCATCGGAGGCCAACATGGCGAAAATGTGCGGTACACCTTTTTGTACAAATTTAATTTGTACCCTGATAGACGATCGTGCCGCGCATAACTAAGATAATGTAGAACAGGCATTGAAATGAAAGTTAGATTTCCCCGACTTTTCGGGCGAATACTGCCTTACCAGCACTAATCGTGGATTTGGCTAGCGGTCAGCTATGGCCATAATCAAGTCCCTTGACCATAGCTGACTCGAAATTGGTTTATAGTAGAAATTAAATGGGGGGTGAAATTAGGGGAAATCCAGGAACTATGGAACAGCGGCTGCCACTCTGTCCGCGTGGGGACAGCATAGCCAGGTGGTAGACCCGTTTTAAGGGCGTTTAAATATATACCAAGGATATGTTGATATCCACAATTTTCAAATGTAACTGCCGAAGCAAAGACACGGAGATGTCCAATTCCTCCAAATATGCAGTCTTTGTGGAAGCAAAAAGGCGCTACAGTCTTACATAAATTACAATAGTGTGTGTGGACCAGGTGGTTGCTCAGATAAGCAACGTACTTAAATTTTGTAAATTAAAACTGCTAACTCTAATTTTGCTCTAATAAACATGCTTTATTCCGCTCAAATAAATAGGTGCTCATACATTCAGTATAATGTGTTCATTCTATATTTTAAATGTAGTATTTTATTGTAGTAGGGTAGATATAAGAATTGATAAAAAGTATATGTTTTATATAATTTGTGTATTTTTTAAACTAAGTAGATAATAGTAGATTTGTGTTTTTAACTAAACCGACTGGCAGGCGGGTAACATAAATTACTAGAGTCAGAAAAAAGGGGAAACAAGGATGTTAGAAGTAAGAATTGATAATCATATGTATTTAATGTAATCTGCACGATTTTTGAAACGTGTTTACACTTTGTTGGGAATGTCAGCTGATCAGTAATAAAATGTCACTGTTAAATTGTTTATTAATATTCAAGGTAACTACTGTTAAAAATAATGTTTTAATGTGTTGAAGATATTGTTTTAAATAATGAGAAAAGTAATTTGATAAAGTGAGACATAAAGTAATAATTTGTGAAAGTTAATAAAAGAGTTTGGGTGATGAATATTTTTGTTGGGACATGTAGATCAGTCCAAGTTAAAGTTAAAGTTAAAAGGGGAGTAGAGAGAAAAATAATGTTGTCTTGAATTAAGGTAATATTGCTGTGAGTTAATGTTATAGACATTGAGAAGTATTGACGTTGACACATTGATGATGTTATTTTGTTGTAGTTGAAGTGAGGTAATAAGAGTGAGATTTGGGGATGGCAATTTTGTAATAGGGGGTAGTGTAATGTGGGAGTCCACAACAAAAGGGTTGGGGCGGGAAGGAACAGATTTGGTGGGAAGGGGTCGCCTTAGGTAGAATCCAGGGACCAGATTAAGGAAATGAGCTTTTGGGGGGGGAACACTTATCCTGAGTACAAAGGGTTAGAGAGTATTTTTTTTATATATTGAGAGAAGGTGGCGATTTGAGTTTCATGGTAAGTTGGGGTTAGAGATTGTTTAATAGATGTTTTGATAGAGATGGGTGTCATATGAGTTATATTTGTTAGTGGCATTAGAGTCAGAGTGAGAAAGATATTATATGAATACATGCCAAGTGGCATATCAAGCTAAAATAAATAATTAAATCACCCAAAGTAATGTAGAGGGAGAATAATAAAGAAAGAGATTTATAATAAGAATATAAAAATTTTTTAATTGCAACCAGTGACAATTTTGATAGAATTTGAAAATGATGTAAAGTGTTTATTTTGAATAATTTAAATATCAGTTTGATTGTTATTTATAATAATGTTTTGTTAATTTTAAATGTATTATTTTATTATGTTTTTGTGTTTCAAGATAGAATTTTACAGAAGTTTAATGTATTCACAGATGTAACTTGTACATAACGTATGTAGGTCAAGGTTTTTGACTTGACCTAGTTTTGATCAGCTGATGGGTGAGGTCATACACTAGGCATGTTTAGCATGGAAGTTAATTCAACTTTTGTTTTTTGACCAATTTAAACAAATTTTAAATAATTTTAATATGGAAAGGAAATATTTTAAGAAATTTAAATTTTTTGAATTTTAAAATTTTTTGAAAAATATTTTTTTGAAAAAAAAAAATTTTTTTTGATTTTGCGCCTGCCAGATAATGGATATTTTTAAACTTTGATTATTTTATTGTTTGTGTACTAACCGTGTTTATTTTTATTGAATTATTTTATTGAATTGTATTGTTAGACTCTAGGTAATCACATGTTAGGCTAAGGATGTTCTTTTATTTTTAAGAAATGTTCAATTGATCTATTTTAAATAACAGAAAAATTAATGGAGAGAATTATTCAATTTAGGTAACGGATTTGTAGTTTGATTTTAAAGGAGGCAATTGTTGATTTTAACTTAGAGAAATTTTGCAGAAATGTTTCAATGTTCATAATATGTAGTATAAGTGTGTGTGTGAGCCCAGTATCTGCTAAAGGCAGCCCAGTTTGCAGAAAAAGGGGAAACATATCGGTTGAGGATCTGGCATGATTTAAGCCAGGGATTGAGGATTTTTGGGATAGCATGATAGAAGGTGAGGTGCGCTGTGGTGCGCGTCTGTTCGATTTTTCGGTGTTGGGATCTCGCCCAGAGAAGTCCAGTGATCTCGTTCAGATGCGTCCATAGTCGCCGAGCCAGGGGGGTCGTTTACCCATGAAGTGTAAGAACAACAAGGGGGGTTGTTGGCACCAGTTCCTCACCGGTCCTCTTAGGGGTTTTATCAATGAGATTTCTTCTGTTTTGACAGAAGACCTCTCATTGAGGGGGTATTGTAACGGACCAAATTTGTGGGTATTTTTATTTATTGCATTTTTGGGTTTTATAAAAGATTTGTAAATTTTATTTCTCAACGGTGACCAGAACACGTGGTGAATGGAACAGTTTATAACAAAGGAGAAATACGCCGTATGCATTGTGCAATCAGTACAGAGGCATGCAGCAATCCTCATTTCCAAGAACTTTGTTTGTGTGTGACCTTGCGCTCGTATGCATGATATAGGCAAACGCGCGGGTGACGCTACCGTCCAAAAACCAAGATGGTCAGGAAACGATTTTTATTCAACTTAGTCTCACTTGCTGGCGGAAGCAAAACTTAAGGTCCGCCCATCTCGTGACGTTAGCCAGTGCCTCACTAATATCGTATACTGTCGTCACCCCAACAACTACATGAATTGCATGGGACGAAACTACTGCGACGAAACCAAAGGCATTGGTTTCCACACAAAAAGACATACGCAATTTAGCGGCACCTGCTACCTTCTTCTGCCCAGTTCGTTAACTGATTGTTCCGGCGCCGGACCGAGCCAAGTAGGCTCTTTACAAAATTTCATATTGTACCAGAAAAAAGTGAAATAACAGTTAATACTATGTGACCACTGTCGATTAACAGTGGAGAACATGTCTATCTAATTTTCGCACACTAACAATAAATTTAAAAGAGTAATAATGAGTGCGCATGAAAACCACGTTGCCGGCGGGTAGTATTCCAACAAATGTTTAAGGGCTTTGGGGTATTAAAAATGATCTGGGGTTTTTAAAAATTAAATTGTATGTATGTGAGAACGGCAGGCTGGGCTGTTTATGTTTGTATGTACTATAAATAAGGTAAGGTAGTTATTATGTTTTCGTAGTTATCATACTTTTCTAAAGTTGTAATTCAAAATTAAAAAAAAAAAAAAAAAACGAGGAGAGAGAGTAACAATTTTGTTCTGATTTTATACATGTCTAAAATGTTTCACAATCATAAAAAATAAAAACCATTATCTTTAAAATGATAAATTTTGGTATTTAACTTCCTTCAAAACCTTATTTCATTTGATGTGCTGTCAAGTTCGCTGTACGAACGGGGTTCGTCCCCACTATGCGATCCGGCCAGATCGAAAGTTAGAGGTAAGTGGGAGTTTACAGTTTCATTAATAAATAAAATAGTAACCGAGGGTTACAATCTACACATGGCCTCATCGAGTCACGATGTCGAGCGGACGGTAAAGCAACAATTATTTTAAATATTATTTAATAAAACTTAACTCTATATTGTAATACCTTGTATTCCTATTTATGCATTTTCTGATCTGACTAACAGTTGAAAGAACCTTCACACCCTGTATTTAAAGAAATATAAAAATCATAACTGAATTTAATATAAAACCTTGAATCCGATCAATAATCGATTACTTCTGACTTATAGCCTTTCGTATCTAACGTAAGAGAACTTACCTTGTTGGACAAAAAATATTAAATATTAATAAAGAATCATTCAGAATTTCAATATCTTCTCATTTATATAAGATTTAATGGAGTGTGAATAAGAAATAAGATAAGTAAAGAGCGTAAACAATAATCACCGTACGCGGTGGGCTAACCTACAAATTCCCCTTGTCTGGGAACCACAGCGCTATTTGCGGACTTCTCAGGTATTAAAGAGAGAAGAATTCAATAAAAATTTCTGCTCTTCTCTTCAACACAGAATAGGCTTGAGCGGAATTTTCGAATTACACCCTATACACATAAATTTCACTCACATTAACACCATTATATTAAATAGAGAGATAAAGGAGATATAATTAACAATATTACAACACATACTAAATTAAGATACATAAGAAATTGGCACATTAAATAAATAATCAGAGAAGATAATCAGAGAGGTACGTAGTAGGTAGATTATAATATATATATATATATATTTGTGTATGTTAGGAGTTAAGGAAAACCAGTGCTTCTTACCACAAACCAGCACAGCTAAGGGGAGCCAGATCAGTTAGGGATATGGTATTATACAAGGCCACTATTTGATATTTTTGATTTAATGTTTCAGTGTCTGGTGATGCTGTGGTGGTGGTCCTGTGCTGGCCGGCGCATCAGAGCAGGGGCGTCAAGTGCCTGTCTGGCCTTGGGGTGTTGGGATCTCGAAAGGGAAATCCAGTAAGGTCATTCAGGTGCAGCCGCAGTCACTGGACCAGTTGGGTAAGTTACCCATGATTTTAAATAAAACATAGAGGGGGTTGTGGCATCATATCTGAGCTGATCCCTTTAGGAAGTATGTGAGTGTCAATGAGAGTTTTTATGCTTCGGCATAAAACCTCTCATTGAGGGGGTATTTTAATGGTACATATATTACCCACCTGAAACCTAATTAAATTATGTAAAAATTATTTGAAAATATTATTGGGATTATAAACATCGTACACGAATTGACTCAAGGTCAACAGTTTAACTGCTAGAGACAGTTATTTTTAGCCATCTGACCTGTGAACTATGCATGTTAGACAAAGTAACATATGACATCAGAAGCTAAACCCAGCAATACGTCACTTTGGAATGTGGGGCGAATTAAACAACGCCTTAAAATCTGGCTACATAACATGAATAGAACAATAAAATGAGATCACGTGATCGTTCGTCCAGCTAAGAAGCATCGTCTTTTTGAATCGCCCCAGTCGACAATATTCTCTCGTGCTGTACAGCTGTAAAAAGTTCTGGAATGAAATTACGGGCACCCGTACATAACAATGTAATGAAAATGTGAAAAATCAGTTCAAAGAAATAGTTTAATATGAAATAACAGTTTGGTGTAAAAAGTAAAGGTAGTACAAAAGGTGCGGAGTGAATAAGAAAAATTACACAGGAAAATGGACTCTTTCGGACAGATAAACAGCTAAGTAACATTGGGGGGGGGGTAAAGCAAAATTAGTCGGGATTATCAAATTCAACATCATTCTTTTAATTTTATTATTAAATTGAGATCTTTAAGGGCATGGGATGTGGGAGTATGTGTGTGTGAATGAAAATTATATAATAAAAGAGGCGCTGCTTTGCGGAACGTAAATTTAAGTTTGTGTTCAAATTTTTCTATTTTGAAGTTATGTTGTTCATATAAGGAAAGATAAATTTCTCTTTATCCAATATGTTGTTTGATGGTTAAATAATAACAAGAATATTTTGTTAATAATGGAAGGTAAACATAATTCTATTTGATTGAAATATCAATTTGTGTTTTGAATAATGACTAATAAAATTTAGTTCGTTGAGAATAAGTAGACTAACTATTTATTTCAAACAACCATCTTTGCTTTTCAGCTCGTCCAACCGAACCCTGGATATTGGTAAGTGAAATTTTTATAGTTGGCAGTAATTATAGATGGCGGCTAAAAATAGTCGAAGTTGAGTTTTGTAAACAAAGTTTAAAATAATAAAGTGTTTTAAAAGTAATTAATTGTTACACTGTGTGTTCGTCTTTGTTGAGCTTTGTGATACTGCCTTTAGCCAGGGCAGTAGAGTATACATATACACTACATACAGTCTAAAGTTTGTCATTCTGCTACATATCATGCTTAACCTGATAAGGGTAAACCAAAATTAGTCCAGTTAAATGGGATACTGCCGATTCTATTTGACTACCCGCTCTTACACAACTGAAACTTTCCTTTTCCAAACCTCCCCCATGTCTCCTGGACTGCGCCCCCATAGTTGTTTTGTATTAACTATAGAAACACTATTGGTTCAGGAAGATAGATTGGAACTCTCTGGTAGAGAACCATTTCATTAGCTACTGCATACAGTCTGCCATGAACATAATGCTAATGTTTTAATTTTTAAGGTTTATGTTATCCAATAGTGTCTTTTCATAGAATCACGGAGTTCGTAGAATTGCAACTTGAAAACTTGAAATTTTATTGAGCTTTAATTATTTTCTCAGATGTTTTTAAAAGTAAATCTCTCTCCTCGTCATACTCTCTTTCTTATGCATTAAATTCTTTCTTAACTTTAAAATAACAAACCCATTTATTAAATTTTTTAAATCCATTTTGATTATTATATCTCTTTCTGTGACTAACAACATTAGGCAGTAAGCTTGTTCTCTTCTGTTGATGACCACTTCTTATTTTTTTTCTTTTTATACCTGAAATGCATCTTTCTGAGGTATTGCATGTGTTACAGTTGTTAACAAATTTGATTCAGCCAATATATAAATTTTGTTACCTCATAAAAAGCAATGTTAATACTCCACCAATCAGTGTATTGTGTTTTAAGCACTGTGAAATTATTTATTTATGCCTATGGTGTCAGTAAGATAACAATAAGATTTAGTAGTAAGAGCTAAGCTTACAAGTTTACAAAGCTATAATGTAGACACACATTCGAAAAGTACAGAAAACCCACTACAACAAACACCCTAATACAAACTCCTTTAATTGCCTCCATAAATCACAAACTGTCACCATTCAGGTCCTTGCTAGGCAGACCACACAACATCCATGTGCCCAGAAAGACTATCAAGGCAAACTAAACATAATTAAATACCTGGCCTAAACAAACAGATATAACAGATGGCTATTAGGTAGACTACTGCACAGAACCCTAAACAGAAAAAGACAGAAAACAGTAACAAATCCATAATACTCACATACATACAATAACAGTTACACTAAAAAATTGTCCAAGTGTTCTAAAATATTGCAAACAGAATCACAAACAAAAAAGATTTTACTCTTTAAAAAGACACAAACAAACAGTTAAACAAATTTGATTTATCTGAGATTAACAAGCTAAACTGCTCACAGTATAACAAATTCTACAGGACATAAAGATAAACACAGATACAAAGAACACATGAAAGTTTTACACACCATCACCAACTCCACTTTTGAAAACCACCTCATTGAAACTGATCACACATGCACAAATCAACAACAATCTGAAAATCATAAACATAAACACAAAGGGCCAAAACCAGATGCACTTGAGCAACTCAAAATATGTACAAACACACAGAAATATATGGAAACAATGTCTTCCTTCACCATTCCCAGAAAGGAATAGTTTTCTGTAAAACTATAATATAAAATATTATATATAATATAATATAATAAGTGAGTTACTCCCACTGAAGAAGACGTATACCACGTTGAAACATTTGGGAAATAATAACCAAAGTAAGTTCATAGTGAAAGTTTATATTATATATAAAATTAAAAAAGTGAACGAAGAGGATGTACCAACAAGATAATTATATAAAATATTGTATAAGAGACGTGTATTTTATAAAATTTAATATGTAAAAAAGTTGTTTCTGTTTATAGAGATACACTGTAGTTACAGTCCTCCGTAGGCATATATAAACAGCTTCAGAAAAGTGTTAACTAATGACTTAATGTGTTTTAAATTGAGAATTGATATTAAACACAACTGTCATTTTCTACAGAAATTTTTAACTCTTTTTAATAATATTTGTGAAAATCTATTAGTTGTCTGGCTGAATATTTTGAAAATGTTAATAACATGTACAAAAATTGTTAGTACATTTCAATCTGTCAGTTATTAATGTTAATCTCTAAACAAAATCAGTATGAATATTATGTTGAAAAGGTACTATTTTAATTACAAATAACGTAGTATGATTACATACCAATATATTACCAAAATATTTGTATAATAATAATTCTGCTGTAATTTAATTTAATGGGACACAGTCTCTTTTAATTCATTCATCTCAGAATAGATATCCCACTCCCCAGTATAGAAAAAACAAGAAACCCCTTGCAATGTGTGACAGCTCAGGAAACAACTTAGAACAATGCATGCAATAATCTAGATACAACACTACATCAGAGTGTGAATCGAACTTCTTATTTAGGGACGGGGAGCTGTAGCCAACATACTTCATTAACTGAGATAACAATGTAGTTTTCTCCAACAGGGAGAAATATTGTTGTCATGAACGAGAGAAACTATTTTATTATTTAGATTTTTTAGATTTAATATCTTTACTCCATACATATATACGTATTGCAATGTGACAGGCGGTCACACCATATGTGATTATGTAAAGCATAATTATGACCAGCTGTAGTGGGTGTCAAGGACATTAATAATCGTTTAAATCCGCAGCAAACTAAAGAATTGAATAACTTAATAAAGAAACATTCACACGTATTTTGCGAGCAACATAGAGTCACAAATGTGTATACGCACAAGATTGAGGTGACGGAGGAATCTAAATTCGTACCTCGTACTTACCCCATCCCGAAGGCGTACCAACAGCAAGATGATGCTGAGATACAGCAAATGTTAAAGAATAAGATCATTGAACGGTCGGAAAGCGATTTCCTCAACCAGTTTGTTGTCGTTAAAAAGAAAACGGGAGATATCTGGCTATGCCTTGATATGAGAAATTTAAACAATATCACTAAGAAAATATATGACTGCGCTCCAAATGCTGATAGCTTATTTATTAAGTGCCAAGGTGATCAATACATGTCGAGGCTTGACCTTACCAGCAGTTTCTGGCAGATTCCTTTGGATGAGGAGAGTCGGAGATATACTGTGTTCCTCTATAAAAACAAAAGCTATCAATTTAAAGTCGTACCATTTGGACTCATGACAAGTTTAGCTGCAATTATTAAATGTTTAGAGCTAGCACTGGGTCCCGAGGTAGAGGAATTTGTCAGCATTTTTGTGGATGACATCCTAGTCATGTCTAAATCATTCAAGGGACACTTAGAACACCTCGACATAGTGCTGAATAAGCTCCAAAAGGCTAATCTAGTTTTGAAGCAATCTAAATGTGAATTTATTAAATCAGAAATTAAATTCTTGGGGCATGTCATAAATGCGGACGGTATTAGCACGGATCCAGAGAAAGTTGATAGTATTGTTAAGTTCCCAACACCTAAAAAGGTTAAAGATGTTAGAGCTTTTCTTGGGTTAACTGGATACTATCATCGTTTCTCGCCGAATTATTCTAAAACAATAACACCTTTATTAGAATTACTTCAAAAGGGGCATAAGTGGAAGTGGAAAGATAAACATCAAATCGCATTTGAGAATATTAAGGACCTATTTAAAAATAATTTACAGTTATTTCATCCGAATGACGAAGGAACTTATGTGTTGCAAACCGATGCTAGTGATGCTGCCATCGGTGCTGTGTTATACCAGCATGACACTATGGGAGAACATCGTGTCATCTCATATATAAACCGTATGCTTAAAGGCGCCGAGAAAAACTATTTTACATCGGAAAAAGAAATATTGGCAGTTATCTATGCTTTGAATAAATTCCGGTACTATCTATGCAGCACACACTTTGAGATTAATTCAAATAACCAAGCATTATCTTTTCTTCTAAAATGTAGACTATCCAACGCCCGGATGACTCGCTGGATAATGACGATTCAGGAATATGACTTTACTATTAGATATATTAAAGCTAGTAATAACAAAATAGCGGATACACTCAGTAGGTACGCTCCTGAATTTGTTGAAGAGCATGAGTCTGATCCTAGTAACGTGAAAATATTAGCTATGTGGTACGAGAAACGTCAGAGTTATGTCAGCGGTTAGCTAATCTCCATTTAGAACAAAACACCGACCCAAACATCAGAAAAATAAAAACAAACATACTCCGTAAAGAAAAGCCGCAGTACTGTTGTAATAATCATATTTTATATAAACTGATGGAGGAAAAATGGAAAATTGTTCTTCCTGTTAGCGTGTTAGAGCAAATAACATGGGCATGCCATGAAAGCTTAGCACATGCGGGCCCATATCGGTGTTACTTAGCACTCAAGGAGGACTTTGTGTGTAACAATATGGTGCAGAGAATTCAAAATATTTTGAAGACATGTCATGAGTGTCAAACTGCAAAATCTCCAAATATGCACACATATATTGAGCAGCAGGGAATTGTCACTCAAGGGAAAGGTGAGTTACTAAGTGTCGATTTCTTAGGTCCACTTCCGCGAGGTCTTCGCAGATTGAGGCACCTGATTGTATGCATCGACACTTTCACCAAAAATGTCAGACTCTACCCTGTAACCCGACCAACAACCAAAGCGGTATTAACAGCTATTCTCAAGAAGTATATCCCAGAGAATGGAACCGTTAAGAGGATACTTAGTGACCAAGGAAAGCAGTTCCAGAATGTGCTGTGGTCTACTACCCTCGAAACGAATGGTATCCAACCTATCCTTATGGCTATTTGGCGACCGCAGGGTAACCTTGTTGAAAGAGTAAACAAGGAGCTGGGATGACTGTTTTGGACGTACTGTCATGACTCACAGAACATGTGGCCAAATTACATACGGTTCTTCGAGCAGTCACTTAATGAGAACTATAACACCACTACGGGCTTTACACCTAGAGAGCTGCAGTCAGGTAAGCAACCTACCAGATTTTAGGAGAAATTAATAAAAAAACTAGAGACACAGAACCTACCGCTTCCGTTGTACATAAAACAGAACATCGCCAAAACCCGGATAGAGCAAACGGCTGATCAACGGGCACGGGTGTTCAATGACGCTCATAAAACTCTGAAGTTTCAAGAAGGAGAAATGGTCCTTTTTAAGGCAAATCCTGTAGGCCGATCTGAAGACAACACGTCAGCTAAGTTTTAGATTGTTTAACGGTCCATACAAATTGAGAGAACGGGTTGGCAGGAATACGTTCATCGTTGTGGATGAAGATCAAAACATACCGAATCCATAAATAAGACCCTAAGTATAATAATAATAATAATATGACAGATATGGAATATGGAAACCACTTTACATATTTGCCACATTGCATAGTATGAATATAAGATATGAAGTGAAGGATTAATTATGTTTTAGTTTATTGAAATTTATTGTATTAGTTATGTTATGTTTTGGGTTATATCATTTGTTCGGATGTTGATTTTGTAGAATGTTTTAAGTTTGAAAAGAAAATTTAGATTTTCGAGGTAAACAAATTTTTTTTATTAACCTGGAGGCTTATGCAATGTGACAGGTGGTCACACCATATGTGATTATGTAAAGCATAATTATGACCAGCTGTAGTGGGTGTCCGGGACAATTGGGGTGAGATTGAAAGTAAAACTATTGCTAAAAATTAAGAATAATAGTATAAATTAGTAATAAATAAGATGATATAAAGACTATGAAGCTATAGTTTAGTGTTTGAGTGAAGTGTTGTGTGCGTATAAAAAGGTTAATTTAATTTATTCATATGTAGTGGAAATGTGTGTTCTAGAAAAATCAAGAAAACAGAAATACAATTTGCAATACGTGGCGTGTCCAGAATGTTCTTACGTATAGCATAGAATGTATAGGAATTACGTCTGTGCGCAGGTAGTCTGTGACGTTACCCTATATCGCTGCTGGTTCAGTGTACAAGAGTTTTCAGGCAGTCTTCATGTAGCACTCATCAAGAGCGGTTGCAGTATAGTCATCGTTCAGTCCAACATCCATTCAGGCAGTCCTTGGGGCCCGTAGAATCGAGGAAGCAGCGAGTTTCGGCAGGGAGCAACCACGGTGTATGAGATCTTCTACTACCGTTCCTGAACTTCGTTTGCTGATTGTGGCGGCTGAGACGGACATCTAGATGCGGGGCAGTTCCTGAAGGTGGTGGCTGGAACGTGGAACACGGATGACAGATTCCTGGAGACCGGGACCGAGATCTTCGACCGGGACAACAACGAAGACGAGAATTCAGGAAAGCAATATTTAAAACTAAATTTGTTTTTCAATAGTATAAAGCCTTCAAAAGAAAAAAATAAACTTGGTGAACATTTAAAATTATATCATTGTTTTAAATAAAAGAAAACATTCATTTCAATTATAATTTTGAAAAAAGATTTTGAACATTTAAAGTTGTATAATTGTTTGAAATAGCAAGAAAACATTTTAATAAAAATTAGTGTAAAAAAAGGAGACAATAAATGTATGTAAATCACTAATGGAGCATTCTTTTTCTGCAAGTCTGGTCAGCTAACTACCTGTTACCTTGCAATTTGCAATATTTATTTATTTTATTAACCAGAACATTTACATTACATCTTACAAACAATACATTTATAAAAGTAAGTAAACCTACAGAGGTATACTTTGATACCTGTTTGCAGGGCTGGCAAAAAAAACTTAAAACTACATAGTCAGCTAATGCTAACTTAATTCAATGTATATATTAATATAATCAAATTTCCATGACAATAGTAATTAATTATAATTATTTTATATATGGTATTATTTATCACACACAATTTCAAAGATATAGACAAAATATGTTAACTTAACATTCTTATATATTGGCTTTAATCCATTTCTTTAATCTGGTTTTCCTAGAGCTAATTTGACTTAATATTTTGAGATCATTTGGAAGGCCGTTAAACAATCTTATGGCTCTGACAAAACTGCTTCTACCACCAACTGTCTTAGATCTCAAAGGAATAGGAACACTTCTATTTCTAGTAATACTATTAGAGTTTATAAATTTCGTTTTCAAATCATTGTAATGAAGCTTTAATGCCTCAAAGGAAAATAATTGTTCTACATTTAGTGGATTGTTGTGAGGTATGAAATGATTCCTGTTAACATTTTCAGAATTTTATTTTGCAACTCTTGTATCAATTTTAATTTGCCTGCATACGCTCCTCCCCAGGCAATAATTCCATAGCTAATTATGCTCTGAAAGAATGCATAGTAAAGCATTCTAAGAGTCTCAGTATGCACATATTTGGAGATTTTATGAAAAATAAATACTAAATATTTTGTTTTATTTAAAATATACTCAATATGTTCATTCCAAATCATTCTATAATCAAATACAATCCCCAAATATTTACAACTTTCAACCCGATTCAATAATTTACCATTCATAGAAATACTAATATCATAAGGAACACTATCACAATAGTTTCCAAAAGTCATAAAAACTGCCTTGTCCAAGTTTAGAGATAGTTGGTTCAATGCAAGCCATTTAGAAACCATATCTAAATAATTGATCATATTTAATTCCACTAACTTCCAAGTTTTATCAGTCGATATAACAGCTGTATCATCAGCAAAAGATACAATTAAATCACCATGCATACTGGTCAGTAAGTCATTTACATATAGAATAAACAACAATGGTCCCAGTACAGTTCCTTGGGGAACACCTGTATTTATTTCACAATAGTCACTAACATAATCGTTACACTTAACACATTGTTTTCTATTTTGTAAGTAACTCAAAATAAGCTCATGTGCTTTACCTCTAATGCCATAGTTATATAGCTTATCTAGTAATATATATATATATATACATTTTTTAAATATAAAACGGATAAATACGGTACCACCTTAACAAGCTATATACCTTCTTACACTGGTAAGCAGATGTGATGAGTGGTTGGCAGAAACACACTATAATATAATCATTTATATTCTTAAAAACAAAAAAAATTAACCTTTAATATATAACTAAAGTGGGTCCTCTTTAATATATAGGACCCACTCTGCACTAATATTTAAAACTAAAGTAACTTTTTTATTTATTTTATTTTATTTTTATTTAATTAACTAATATTCATTATTCAATGTTTGTCCCCCTAGCAAAAAACCTTAATATCCTCCAGTACCAAAAATCAATTTTTTAAGAGATTTAAAAATTTGAATAAATTGTTTGATGAAGTAATATTATTTGGAAGAACATTATAACATTTTGGTGCACAAGAAGTAAAGATACATCTGAAGCGTTCATGTACTTTGGAATGTAGGACAAATAAACAACCAAGAGTTTGCACTCTTTTTTAATAGACTTCTGCATCACCTCTCAAATAATCCCCTCGGACATAGACGATCCTTAAAACCCGATAAACAAATATGTAAATGACCCAGGAAATTTTCTCTGTCAATTCGGACCCTGCACTATATCATTCAGTTATCCTATTAATTATTTATAGAAAGGCAAAATTATAAATGCCATTTATAGAGTCTGAAAAGTATGTTTCCACTTGTGAGTAAAGATGTGGCTTGCTTGGAGTACAGTAATGATGGAAAGGTTCATTCTGAATGTAATGACACACAGAAGTCTTCCTTGTGTGTCTGTAGTATACACCTCCACAACCTTGACAACACGATTTGGTCCCCAAATCGGGATATACTGTATATTAATCACGATGATATATGTTATTCAGAAAAATTCATCAAGGGCAGCCTTTGAGTTTTATTGACAGACAAACTGTCAAAAGAAATAGTGGCTTTTTCTACAGTTACATAAGAAAAATCTAAACGTGTTTACAAAACTTATAAAAACATCATTTGTTTTTCAGTTACAGCTGCTCCAAGATTAACAGGAAACATTAATTTATGGAAGTGAAATTTATACTCAACATAACAATAATGATGACTAGGAACACGGATAATGATAACATGGTCACTAGGAAAAGAACTGCTTTTATGTAATTGTGTGCAGTTATACGATTCATATTACATATTTAAGCTAAATTTCAGTCTAAACTTGATGAACTATATGTTTCTCAGAGGTATGGTGTGATATTGAAGATGAAAGTGCAGTCTTATAAAAATTATGAAGAAACTTTATATTTTTGAAAACATATTAAAGAAAGAAAAGATATTAAAACAAAGAATGTTAACAGAATGGCAAAAACTGGACTGAAGAGGAATGCAAAAGGCCTTTGAAAACAAAGCAAGTTGATGTCAGAGGTGGTTCTAACCAATTATGGGGGGGGGGATTAAAATAGTAGACTATAGCCTGAGCCCCCCCCCTAAAGATGGTGTTTTCTTATTCAATTTTAAAGTATGTACTGTATGAATTGTTTGTTATTGTGTGTAATAAATATTTATTACTATCTACTCTGATGGCTCCATTGTTATGTTTTTTATTTAGTTATTATTGTTATTTGCATCTACTTAGAAGGCCCCCACATTACAAACTCTGGAACTGCCTCAGTTTGATGTTACCATAGATAAAGTACAAAACAAAGCATGAAGTCTTATCGTCCTCAAACGTTTCGGTGTGGTGTACACCTTCCTCAGCGAGGTTTTAATACAGAGTGTCGTGAACAATTGTAACGGTTTATTCACAGGTTGGTGGGATGTGTGGGGGGGTTTGGTGGGAGGGGGTTGGCGCTGGGATTCAAAGTATAGTTTGGTTTGTGTATGATTGTGTCGAATAGTACGTGTGATTTAAAGTGTAGTTGGTCATTTAATATGTTGTTTGGTTGTAGTGTGTGGTGTTTATATATTTCATACTGTTCAGCCGTGCTGAGTTTCCTACTTTTTGGTAAGTAGTGTAATATTTCGAGGTTGTTTTCTATGTTGATGTAGCTGTGGTTTTCAGTCTGTATATGTGTGGCGAATGCGGAGTGTATTTAGTTATTAGAAAGGGCTTTTAAGTGTTCGGAAAATCTTGAAGAAAAAGATCTTCTCGTCTGGCCTATGTAGAAATGCAGTTTAATTTGTATACTCCTGTTTTGTTGTATGTGTCAGTGTCTGTGTTTGTATCGATTATGTGTTTATATACTTACACAAGTGAAAGTACAGTAATCACTAATATTAAGTGCTGTGAATGAAGAGGATGAACCATCAAAGCATGAAGTATATAATTTCTGAAGTTGACATTATCTAGAAAGAAATTATTATCTCAATAATTACAGCGTACAAAACTTCATCTTTATTATGTTTATTTAAGGATGTACTGCAGAGCCGTGTTTGGTATGCAGTGCGCCCTGGGCCTGAACAACATTCGCGCCCCCATCTCCCGTCCAAACTTGTAGTCTCATGCGCCCCCCAAAATCGCCAAATCTCATGCGCCCTGGGCCCGGGCCCATGGGCCCATTTATAAAAGTGGCTCTGATGTACTGTAGCAAACAGTATTGCAAATTATAAAACAGTACTGTAACTGTAACAGTCACAATACGCAATCATTGTTATTCTTTTAATTTTCAGAATAAAACAGAACAAAATTTGTATATTTCTTTACGATAAAATCTGCACCTTTTGCTGATCTTAACTAAATTTGGCATAGGTATTCTACACAATAGAGGAAAAATACAGGGTACATAAAATATGTAACATGCTATGTTTTGAAAAGAGACATTAATGAATTTCAGTGAGTTAAAATGTGGAGTCAACCAGATTCAGTTTTGATCAATTATTTCTCAACCAATTCCAGAAGGTTCTAGAAATGTTCAAGTTTTAGATTCTAAAATTCCAGAAGCTGCAACAAGGTTCTAGGCGATTCTATGCATCTCCACAATGTTCTACACATTTCCAAGCGGTTATGGAAATTTCCAGAACATTCTAGAAGTTTAAGATTCTAGAAGGTTTCAGAAGTTTCAAGAAGATTCTATGCTTTTCAGTGAATTTCTGTAAAGAAAGTGTATTGTACTATATGGTTCTGTATTGGTGTATAAGGAGATGTTAAGACATAATGGCATTAGTCTTATGACGATTCTATTCATCTCCACAATGCTCTACACATTTCCAAGCAGTTATAGAAATTTCCAGAACATTCTAGAAGTTTAAGATTCTAGAAGGTTCCAGAAGTTTCAAGAAGATTCTATGCTTTTCAGTGAATTTCTGTAAAGAAAGTGTATTGTACTATATGGTTCTGTATTGGTGTATAAGGAGGCATTAAGACATAATGTCATTAGTCTAATCATATAAATATAGTGATCAAGTGTTGTCAGAAACTTATATGCAAATAGTAGTAGTGCTTATATAACATGCTTATAAATGGATGTTTTTGTAGTACGGTACATAATTAAAAAAACTTTAAGACATGGTGAAGGATGTTTGGGGGCTTATAAATGTACTTGATACTGGCTAAGAAGATGATTAAGCTGGCCTATAATTAGCATACAGAAAAATCAAGTAACATTTTGGAGAAGTGTACCATAATGAAAATATTGGTATGGAGAACCATACATGACTTCCACGTTCTAAGATTTATATTTAAAATCATTTTCGAAATGAAATATTTCCATAGAAACTACTTCTTTCTACTTACTGCTTCAGCCTTAACCACAATACTGTGGTGACTAACGTATACCTCCTCACGCTATCGCACTAGATTTTCACTGATAATGGAAGTCAATGGCACTGCCGAAACGTCTGGGTTTGCCGAAAACATTGGTCTATGGCCAAACAGGACGGGAAGGAGTTTTAACAACAAACTATACTTCTTTGTTGCCGATAACGTAGTACACATACACAAATTATCCCCTCCCACTTCAACTATAATTTTCATTTATAGAAAATTACCTCCACCCCGTTCAACTAGCCTCTTCATTTATAGATATTTCATCTACGTTTCTACAGTGGATTATTAAGATATTCTTATCAGGATACTTTATTTATCAAAATTAAGTACTTTACTCTCGTCAAACAAAAAATGTTTCAGGTAAACTACTCTTTTCATTTAACCGATCTTCACCAAAATCAACAGGCCCTGAGTTCTCTACAAAGTAGGGAAGTATGCAAAACATTATTTGATTATGTTTCAATTTACGGCAGTTATCGTTCGTCATAGAAAAAATTACCCTTGTTATCACATAAAACGTTGCAGGTAAACTACACCTTTCTCTTACCTGATCTTTATCAAAATGAACAGGTCTTGAGTCCTCTACAATTCAGGGATGCATACAAAACATTATTTGATACTGTTTGAATGTGCGCAGTTAACGTTCATCATAGAAACAATTACTCTTGTTAAAACATGAAAAGTGGCTGGTAAACTACCCCTTTCCCTTAACCGATCTTGACCAAAATCAACAGGCCTTCACGCCTTTACAATTCAGGACAGTATGCAAAAAAGTATTTGATACTCTTCGAATTTACGGCAGTTACCGTTCGTTATAAAAAAAATTACCCTTGTTACAACATAAAACGTTGCAGGTAAACTACTCCTTTCCCTTAACCGATCTTCACCAGCACCAATAGGTCATGAGAACTCTACAATACAGGGCTGTATGCAAAACATTATTTGATTCTGTTTGAATTTGCGGCTGTTATCGTTTGTCATAGAAACAAATTACCCTTGATAAAAAAAGTTGCAGGTAAACAACCCCTTTCCCTTAACCGATCTCCACCTAAACCAACAGATCTTGAGAACTCTACAATTCCGTGCTGTATACAAAACATTATTTGATTCTGTTTGAATTTGCGGGTGTTATCGTTTGCCATAGAAAAATATCAGTATGGAGAACCATACAAGACTTCCATGTTCTAAGATTTATATAAAAATCATATTCGAAATGAAATAGTTCCTTAGAAACTACTTCTTTCTACTTATTGCTTCAGCCTTAACCACAGTACTGTGGTCACTAACGTATACCACCTCACGTTTTCGCACTCGATTGTCACTGATGATGGCAGTCGATGGCACTGCCGAAACGTCTGTTTTTTCAGAAAACATTGTACTATGGCTAAACAGCCCGGGAAGGAATTTTAACAAAGAACTAATTCTTTGTTGCCGATAACGTAGTATACATCAAAAATTATCCCCTACCCCTTCAAACTATAATTTTCATTTATAGAAAATTACCCCCACCCCGTTCACCTAACCTCTTCATTTATAGATACTTCATCTACGTTTCTACAGTGGATTATTATGAGCTTCTTATCAAGATACTTTATTTATAAAAATTAAGTACTTTACTCTTGTTAAAACATAAAACGTTGCAGGTAAACTACCCCTTTCTCTTAACCGATCTTCACCAAAATCAATAGACCTTCAGTCCTCTACAATGCAGGGATGCATGCAAAAAAATATTTGATTCTGTTTCAATTTGCGGCAGTTATCGTTTGTCATGAAAACGTTTATGTTGTATTGTTACAACATAACATGTTTCAGGTAAACTACCCCTTTCCCTTTACCGATCTTCACCAAAATCAACAGGCCTTGAGTTCTCTACAATTTGGGAACGTATGCAATAAATTATTTGATTTTCTTTGAATTTACGGCTCTTATCGTTTGCCATAGAAAATACTCTTGTTAAAATATAAAACGTTGTAGGTAAACTACGCCTTTCCCTTAACCGATCTTCACCAAAAACAATAGATATTGAGTACTCTACAAATCAGGGCTGTATGCAAAAAATTATTTGATTCTGTTTGAATTTGCGGGTGTTATCGTTTGCCATAGAAAAAAAATCCAAAGACACACACACACATTTTCATGTCTTGAGAGTAGTACAATCAGAATCTGCAATAATCTCGAATACGATTTTTTTTGCCAGCACCATACTTCCATTTCCTTAAGGAACATGGAAGTAGAAATTACCCTTGTTAAAATAACGTTGCTGGTAAACTACCCCTTTCCCTCAACAGACCTTCACCAAAAACAATAGGTCTTGAGTACTCTACAATTCAGGGCTGTATGCAACAAATTATTTGATTCTGTTTGAATTTGCGGCTGTTATCGTTTGCCATAGAAAATACCCTTGTTAAAATATAAAACGTAGCCGGTAAACTACCCCTTTTCCTTAACCGATCTTCAACAAAATCAACAGACCTTGAGTTCTATATAATTCAAAAATGTATGCAAACAATTATTTGATTCAGTTTGAATTTGCGGCTCTTATCGTTTGCCATAAAAAATACCATTTTAAAACATAAAACTTTGCTGCTAAATTACCCCTTTCCCTTCACCGATCTGCACCAAAAACAACAGGTCTTGAGAACTCTAAAATTCAGGGCTGTATGCAAAACATTATTTGATTCTGTTTGAATTTGCGGCTGTTATCGTTTGCCATATAAAATACTCTTGTTAAAACATAAAACGTTGCTGGTAAACTACCCCTTTCCCTTATCTGATCTTCACTAAAAACAATTGGTCTTGAGAACTCTACAATTCAGGGCTGTCTGCAAAAAATCATTTGATTCTGTTTGAATTTGCGGCTGTTACCGTTTGCCATAGAAAAATTCCACACACACGCGCGCGCTTAAACAAAATGACTTTTTTTCATGTTTTGAGTGTAGTACAATCAGACCTGCCATAATCTCGAACACGATTTTTTTGCCGTCACCATACTTAAATTTCCTTAAGGAACATGGAAGTAAATATCAGTATGGAGATTATCGGTAAATTACGTTATCGGCAACAAAGTAGTAGTTTGTTGATAAAATTCCTTCCCGGGCTGTTTGGCCGTAGTCCAAAGTTTTCTGCAAAACCAGACGTTTCGGCAATGCCGTCGACTGCCATCATCAGTGAAAATCTAGTGCGATAACGTGTGGTGGTATACGTTAGTGACCACAGTACTGTGGTTAAGGCTGAAGCAATAAGTGGAAAGAAGTAGTTTCTATGGAAAAATTTCATTTCGTAAAGGATTTTAAGTATAAATCTTAGAACATGGAAGTCATGTATGGCTCTCCACACCGATATTTATATGTGTACAACGTTATCGGCAACAAAGTAGTAGTTTGTTGATAAAATTCCTTCCCGGGCTGTTTGACCGTAGTCCAATGTTTTCTGCAAAACCAGTCGTTTCGGCAGTGCAGTCAACTGCCACCATCAGTGAAAATCGAGTTTGGTAATGTGTGGTGGTACACGTTAGTGACCACAGTACTGTGGTTAAGGCTGAAGCAATAAGTGGAAAGAAGTAGTTTTTATGAAACATTTCATTTCGTAAATGATTATAAATATAAATCTGAGAACATGGAAGTCATGTATGGTTCTCCATACCGATATTTTTCTTCCACGTTCCATAAGGAAATGGAAGTATGGTGATGGTAAAAAAAATCGTGTTCCAGATAATTGCAGATTCTGATTGTACTACGCTCAAAACATGAAAAAAAGTCATTTTTCGAAAAGTGTCTGTGTGTGTGTCTGTGTGTCTGTCTGTCAGTCTGTAGATTTTTTTTTCTATGGCAAACGATAACAGCCGCAAATTCAAAAACAATCAAATAATTTTTTGCATATAGCCGTGAATTGTAGTGTGCTGAAGGCCTATTGATTTTGGTGAAGGTTGGTTAAGGGAAAGGGGTGTTAACCAACCACATTTTATGTTTTAACAAGAGTAATTGTTTTTTATGACGAACGATAACAGCCGCAAATTCAAACAGAATCAAATATTTTTTTGCATACTACCCTGATTTGTAGAGTACTCGCGACCTATTGTTTTTAGTGAAGATCGGTTGAGGGAAGGGGGTAGTTTACCAGCAAAGGTTTTCTTTTATCAAGGGTAATTTTGTTTGTTTGGCAAACGATAACAGCCGCAAATTCAAACAGAATCAAATAATGTTTCGCATACAGACCTGAATTGTAGAGTTCTCAAGATCTGTGGATTTTGGTAAAGATCGGTTAAGGGGAAGGGTTAGTTTACCTGCAACGTTTTATGTTTTAACAAGGGTATTTTCTATGGCAAAAGATAAGAGCCGCAAATTCAAACATAATCAAATAATGTTTTGCATACTGCCCTGAATTGTAGAATTCTCAAGACCTTTTGTTTTTGGTGAAGATCGGTTGATGGAAAGGGGTAGTTTACCGGCCACGTTTTTTGTTTTATCAAGGGTATTTTGTATGGCAAACGATAACAGCCGTAAATTCATACAAAATTATATAATATTTTGCATACAGCCCTGAATTGTAGAGTTCTCAAGACCTATCGTTTTTGGTGAAGATCGGTTAAGGGAAAGGGGTAGTTTTACCTGCAACGGTTTTTTATCAAGGGTAATTTTCTTTGGTAAATGATAACAGCCGCAAATTCAAACAGAATCAAATGATGTTTTGCATACAGCCCTACATTGTAGAGTACTCAAGGCCTGTTGATTTTTGTGAAAATCGGTTAAGGGAAAGGGGTAGTTTAGCTGCAACATTTTATATTGTAACAAGAGAAATTCTTTCATGATGAACGATAACTGCCGTCAATTCAAACAGAATCAAATAATTTTTTACATATGTGCTTGGATTGTAGAGGAATCAAGGCTTGTTGATTTTGGTGAAGATCGGTTACGGGGAAAGGGTAGTTTACCAGAAACATTTTTTGTTGTAACAAGAGTAAATTACTTAATTTTTATAAATAAAGTATCCTGATAAGAAGATCTTAATACTCCACTGTAGATACGTAGATGAAATAACTATAAATGAAGAGGCTAGTTGAACGGGATGGGGCTAATTTTCTATAATATGTACTACGTAATCGGCAACAAAGAAGTAGTTTGTTGTTAAAATTCCTTCCCGTCCTGTTTGGCCGTAGACCAATGATTTCTGCAAAACGAGACGTTTCGGCAGTGCCATCGACTTCTATCATCAGTGAAAATCGAGTGCGATAACGTGAGGTGGTATACGTTAGTGCCCACAGTACTGTGGTTAAGGCTGAAGCAGTAAGTAGAAAGAAGTAGTTTCTATGGAAATATTTCATTTCGAAAATGATTTTAAATATAAATCTTAGAACATGGAAGTCATGTATGGTTCTCGATACCGATATTTTTCTATGGCAAACGATAACAACCGCAAATTCAAACAGAATCAAATAATGTTTCGCATTCAGACCTGAATTGTAGAGTTCTCAAGACCTATTGCTTTTGGTGAAGATCGGTTAAGGGAAAGGGGTAGTTTAGCAGCAACTTTTTATGTTTTAATAAGGGTGATTTTTTCTATGGCAAACGATAACAGCCGCAAATTCAAACAACTTCAAATACTTTTTTGCACACGTTCCTGAATTATAGAATACTCAAGGTCTGTTGTTTTTGGTGAAGTTCGGTTAAGGGAAAGTGGTAGTTTACCAGCAACGTTTTATGTTTAAAAGAGTAATTTTATTTTTATGACGAATGATAACTGCCGCATATTCAAAGAGAATCAAATAAGTTTTTGCATGCATTCCTGAAGTTTTAGGTTCTCATTGTTTGCTGATTTTGGTGAAGATTGGTTAATGGAAAGGGGTAGTTTACCGGCCACCTTTAATGTTTTATCAAGAGTAATTGATTGTATGACGAACGATAACTGCCGCACATTCAAACAGAATCAAATAAGTATTTGCATGCATCCCTAGATTGTAGAGTACTCAAGGCCTGTCGATTTTGGTGAAGATCGGTTTAGGGAAAGGTGTAGTTTACCTGCAACATTTTATGTTGTAACAAGAGAAATTTTTTCATGACGAACGATATCTGCCGTAAATTCAAACAGAATTAAATAATTTTTACTTATGTGCCTGAGTTGTAGAAGACTCAAGGCCTATTGATTTTGGTGAAGATCGGTTACGGGGAAAGGGGAGTTTACCAGAAACATTTTTTGTTGTAACAAGAGCAAAGTATTTAATTTTGATAAATAAAGTATCCTGATAAGATATTGATAATCCACTGTAGAAACGTAGATGAAATATCTATAAATGAAGAGGCTTGATGAACGGGGTGGGGGTAATTTTCTATAAATTAAACTTATAGTTGATGGAGGAGTGGATAATTTTTATATGTGTATTACGTTATCGGCAACAAAGTAGTAGTTTTTTGATAAAATTCCTTCCCGTCCTGTTTGGCCGTAGTCCAATGTTTTCTGCAAAACCAGACGTTTCGGCAATGCCGTCGACTGCCATCATCAGTGAAAATCGAGTGCGATAACGTGAGGTGGTATACGTTAGTGCCCACAGCACTATGGTTAAGGCTGAAGCAGTAAGTAGAAAGAAGTAGTTTCTATAGAAATATTTCATTTCGAAAATGATTTTAAATATAATTCTTAGAACACGGAAGTCATGTATGGTTCTCGATACCGATATTTTTCTATGGCAAACGATAACAACCGCAAATTCAAACAGAATCAAATAATGTTTCGCATTCAGACCTGAATTGTAGAGTTCTCAAGACCTATTGTTTTTGGTGAAGATCGGTTAAGGGAAAGGGGTAGTTTACCAGCAACTTTTTATGTTTTAATAAGGGTGATTTTTAGTTCCATGTTCCTTAAGGAAATGGAAGTATGGTGATGGCAAAAAAAATCGTGTTCGAGATTATTGCAGATTATGATTGTACTACACTCAAAACATGAAAAAAAGTCGTTTTTCGAAAAGTGTGTGTGTGTGTGTGTGTGTGTGTGTGTGTGTGTGTGTAGATTTTTTTTTGGCAAACGATAACAGCCGCAAATTCAAACAGAATCAAATAATTTTTTGCATACTACCCTGATTTGTGGAGTACTCGCGACCTATTGTTTTTAGTGAAGATCGGTTGATGGAAGGGGGTAGTTTACCAGCAAAGGTTTTTTTTTATCAAGGGTAATTTTGTTTGTTTGGCAAACGATAACAGCCGCAAATTCAAACAGAATCAAATAATGTTTCGCATACAGACCTGAATTGTTGAGTTCTCAAGATCTGTGGATTTTGGTAAAGATCGGTTAAGGGGAAGGGGTAGTTTACCAGCAACGTTTTATGTTTTAACAAGGGTATTTTCTATGGCAAACGATAAGAGCCGCAAATTCAAACATAATCAAATAATGTTTTGCATGCTGCCCTGAATTGTAGAATTCTCAAGACCTTTTGTTTTTGGTGAAGATCGGTTGATGGAAAGGGGTAGTTTACCTGCCACGTTTTTTGTTTTATCAAGGGTATTTTGTATGGCAAACGATAACAGCCGTAAATTAATACAAAATTATATAATATTTTGCATACAGCCCTGAATTGTAGAGTTCTCAAGACCTATCGTTTTTGGTGAAGATCGGTTAAGGGAAAGGGGTAGTTTTACCTGCAACGGTTTTTTATCAAGGGTAATTACTTCCATATTCCTTAAGGAATGGAAGTATGGTGATGGCAAAAAAAATCGTGTTCGAGATTATTGCAGATTCTGATTCTACTACACTCAAAACATGGAAAAAAGTCGTTTTCCGAAAAGTGTCTGTGTGTCTATCTGTCTGTCTGTCTGTCTATGTGTCTGTCTGTCTGTAGATTTTTTTTCTATGGCAAACGATAACTGCCGCAAATTCAAACAGAATCAAATAATGTTTTGCATGCAGGCCGTATTTGCAGAGTACTCGCGACCTATTGTTTTTGGTGAAGATCGGTTGAGGGAAAGGGGTAGTTTACCTGCAACGGTTTTTTTTTAGCAAGGGTAATTTTGTTTGTTTGGCAAACGATAACAGCCGCAAATTCAAACAGAATCAAATAATGTTTCGCATACAGCCCTAAATTGTAGAGTTCTCAAGATATGTTGATTTTGGTGAAGATCGGTTAAGGGAAAGGGGTAGTTTACCTGTAACGTTTTATGTTTTAACAAGGGTATTTCCTATGGCAAACGATAACAACCGCAAATTCAAACAGAATCAAATAATGTTTTGCATACAGCCCTGATTTGTAGAGTACTCAAGACCTGTTGTTTTTGGTGAAGATCGGTTAAGGGAAAGGGGTAGTTTACCTGTAACGTTTTATGTTTTAACAAGGGTATTTCCTATGGCAAACGATAACAGCCGCAAATTCAAACAGAATCAAAATATTATTTGCATACAGCCCTAAATTGTAGGGTTCTAAAGACCTATTGTTTTTGGTGAAGATCGGTTGAGGGAAAGGGGTAGTTTACCTGCAACGTTTTTTTAACAAGGGTATTTTCTATGGCAAACGATAACAGCCGCAAATTCAAACAGAATCAAATAAAGTTTTGCATACAGTCCTGATTTGTAGAGTACTCAAGAGCTATTGTTTTTGGTGAAGATCGGTTAAGGGGAAGGGGTAGTTTACCTGCAACGTTTTTTTATCAAGCGTATTTTTTATGGCAAACGATAACAGCCGCAAATTCAAACAGAATCAAATAGAGTTTTGCATACAGTCCTGATTTGTAGAGTACTCAAGACCTATTGTTTTTGGTGAAGATCGGTTAAGGGGAAGGGGTAGTTTACCTGCAACGTTTTTTTATCAAGCGTATTTTCTATGGCAAACGATAACAGCCGCAAATTCAAACAGAATCAAATAATTTTTTGCATACGTCCCTCAATTGTAGAGGTCTCAAGGACTTTCGATTTTGATGAAGATCGGTTAAGGGGAAGGGGTAGTTTACCTGCAACCTTTTACGTTTAACAAGAGTAAAGTACTTGAAAATTTATTTAAACTTTTTCAAACAATGGTTGGTTTATTGCCAAGCAATAAAATTAAAATTTTTTCATTTTAATGTAAATCATGTATAAGAGAAAATATATCGCGCTTGGCAGGCGATATTAAGATTTAAATATAAATCTTAGAATATGGAAGTCATGTATGGTTCTCCATACCGATATTTTTCTATGGTAAATGATAAAAGCCGCAAATTCAAACAGAATCAAATGATGTTTTGCATACAGCCCTGTATTATAGAGGTCTCAATACCTATTGGTGTTGGTGAAGATCGGTTAAGGGAAAGGGGTAGTTTACCAGCAACATTTTATGTTTTAACAAGGGTAATTTTTTATATGACGAACGATAACTGCCGTAAATTCAAACAGGATCAACTAGGTTTTTGCATACCTTTTTGAACTAAAGAGAACTCAAGGTCTGTTGATTTTGTTGAAGATCGGTTAAGGGAAGGGGTAGTTTATCAGCAACGTTTTTTGTTTTAAAAAAGTAATTTTTTTTATGACGAAAGATAACTGCCGAAAATTCAATGAGAATCAAATAATTTTTTGCACCCTTTCCTGAGTTGCAGAGAGCTCAAGGTCTATTGATTTTGGTGAAGATCGGTTAAGGGAAAGGGGTGTTAACCTGCCACATTTTATGTTTTAACAAGAGTAATTGTTTCTATGACGAACGATAACTGCCGCACATTCAAACAGAATCAAATAATGTTTTGCATACATCCCTACATTGTAGAGTACTCAAGGCCTGTTGATTTTTGTGAAAATCGGTTAAGGGAAAGGGGTAGTTTAGCTGCAACATTTTATATTGTAACAAGAGAAATTCTTTCATGATGAACGATAACTGCCGTCAATTCAAACAGAATAAAATAATTTTTTACATATGTGCTTGGTTTGTAGAGGAATCAAGGCTTGTTGATTTTGGTGAAGATCGGTTACGGGGAAAGGGTAGTTTACCAGAAACATTTTTTGTTGTAACAAGAGTAAATTACTTAATTTTTATAAATAAAGTATCCTGATAAGAAGATCTTAATACTCCACTGCAGATACGTAGATGAAATATCTATAAATGAAGAGGCTAGTTGAACGGGATGGGGCTAATTTTCTATAATATGTACTACGTAATCGGCAACAAAGAAGTAGTTTGTTGTTAAAATTCCTTCCCGTCCTGTTTGGCCGTAGACGAATGATTTCTGCAAAACGAGACGTTTCGGCAGTGCCATCGACTTCTATCATCAGTGAAAATCGAGTGCGATAACGTGAGGTGGTATACGTTAGTGCCCACAGTACTGTGGTTAAGGCTGAAGCAGTAAGTAGAAAGAAGTAGTTTCTATGGAAATATTTCATTTCGAAAATGATTTTAAATATAAATCTTAGAACATGGAAGTCATGTATGGTTCTCGATACCGATATTTTTCTATGGCAAACGATAACAACCGCAAATTCAAACAGAATCAAATAATGTTTCGCATTCAGACCTGAATTGTAGAGTTCTCAAGACCTATTGCTTTTGGTGAAGATCGGTTAAGGGAAAGGGGTAGTTTAGCAGCAACTTTTTATGTTTTAATAAGGGTAATTTTTTCTATGGCAAACGATAACAGCCGCAAATTCAAACAACTTCAAATACTTTTTTGCACACGTTCCTGAATTATAGAATACTCAAGGTCTGTTGTTTTTGGTGAAGTTCGGTTAAGGGAAAGTGGTAGTTTACCAGCAACGTTTTATGTTTAAAAGAGTAATTTTATTTTTATGACGAATGATAACTGCCGCATATTCAAAGAGAATCAAATAAGTTTTTGCATGCATTCCTGAAGTTTTAGGTTCTCATTGTTTGCTGATTTTGGTGAAGATTGGTTAATGGAAAGGGGTAGTTTGCCGGCCACCTTTAATGTTTTAACAAGAGTAATTGATTGTATGACGAACGATAACTGCCGCACATTCAAACAGAATCAAATAAGTATTTGCATGCATCCCTAGATTGTAGAGTACTCAAGGTCTGTTGATTTTGGTGAAGATCGGTTTAGGGAAAGGTGTAGTTTACCTGCAACATTTTATGTTGTAACAAGAGAAATTTTTTCATGACGAACGATATCTGCCGTAAATTCAAACAGAATTAAATAATATTTACATATGTGCCTGAGTTGTAGAAGACTCAAGGCCTATTGATTTTGGTGAAGATCTGTTACGGGGAAAGGGGAGTTTACCAGAAACATTTTTTGTTGTAACAAGAGTAAAGTATTTAATTTTGATAAATAAAGTATCCTGATAAGATCTTAATAATCCACTGTAGAAACGTAGATGAAATATCTATAAATGAAGAGGCTTGATGAACGGGGTGGGGGTAATTTTCTATAAATTAAAATTATAGTTGATGGAGGAGAGGATAATTTTTATATGTGTATTACGTTATCGGCAACAAAGTAGTAGTTTTTTGATAAAATTCCTTCCCGGGCTGTTTGGCCGTAGTCCAATATTTTCTGCAAAACCAGACGTTTCGGCAATGCCGTCGACTGCCATCATCAGTGAAAATCGAGTGCGATAACGTGAGGTGGTATACGTTAGTGCCCACAGCACTGTGGTTAAGGCTGAAGCAGTAAGTAGAAAGAAGTAGTTTCTATGGAAATATTTCATTTCGAAAATGATTTTAAATATAAATCTTATAATACGGAAGTCATGTATGGTTCTCGATACCGATATTTTTCTATGGCAAACGATAACAACCGCAAATTCAAACAGAATCAAATAATGTTTCGCATTCAGACCTGAATTGTAGAGTTCTCAAGACCTATTGTTTTTGGTGAAGATCGGTTAAGGGAAAGGGGTAGTTTAGCAGCAACTTTTTATGTTTTAATAAGGGTAATTTTTTCTATGGCAAACGATAACAGCCGCAAATTCAAACAACTTCAAATACTTTTTTGCACACGTTCCTGAATTATAGAATAGTCAAGGTCTGTTGTTTTTGGTGAAGTTCGGTTAAGGGAAAGTGGTAGTTTACCAGCAACGTTTTATGTTTAAAAGAGTAATTTTATTTTTATGACGAATGATAACTGCCGCATATTCAAAGAGAATCAAATAAGTTTTTGCATGCATTCCTGAAGTTTTAGGTTCTCATTGTTTGCTGATTTTGGTGAAGATTGGTTAATGGAAAGGGGTAGTTTACCGGCCACCTTTAATGTTTTAACAAGAGTAATTGATTGTATGACGAACGATAACTGCCGCACATTCAAACAGAATCAAATAAGTATTTGCATGCATCCCTAGATTGTAGAGTACTCAAGGCCTGTTGATTTTGGTGAAGATCGGTTTAGGGAAAGGTATAGTTTACCTGCAACATTTTATGTTGTAACAAGAGAAATTTTTTCATGACGAACGATATCTGCCGTAAATTCAAACAGAATTAAATAATATTTACATATGTGCCTGAGTTGTAGAAGACTCAAGGCCTATTGATTTTGGTGAAGATCTGTTACGGGGAAAGGGGAGTTTACCAGAAACATTTTTTGTTGTAACAAGAGTAAAGTATTTAATTTTGATAAATAAAGTATCCTGATAAGATATTGATAATCCACTGTAGAAACGTAGATGAAATATCTATAAATGAAGAGGCTTGATGAACGGGGTGGGGGTAATTTTCTATAAATTAAACTTATAGTTGATGGAGGAGTGGATAATTTTTATATGTGTATTACGTTATCGGCAACAAAGTAGTAGTTTTTTGATAAAATTCCTTCCCGTCCTGTTTGGCCGTAGTCCAATGTTTTCTGCAAAACCAGACGTTTCGGCAATGCCGTCGACTGCCATCATCAGTGAAAATCGAGTGCGATAACGTGAGGTGGTATACGTTAGTGCCCACAGCACTATGGTTAAGGCTGAAGCAGTAAGTAGAAAGAAGTAGTTTCTATAGAAATATTTCATTTCGAAAATGATTTTAAATATAATTCTTAGAACACGGAAGTCATGTATGGTTCTCGATACCGATATTTTTCTATGGCAAACGATAACAACCGCAAATTCAAACAGAATCAAATAATGTTTCGCATTCAGACCTGAATTGTAGAGTTCTCAAGACCTATTGTTTTTGGTGAAGATCGGTTAAGGGAAAGGGGTAGTTTACCAGCAACTTTTTATGTTTTAATAAGGGTGATTTTTAGTTCCATGTTCCTTAAGGAAATGGAAGTATGGTGATGGCAAAAAAAATCGTGTTCGAGATTATTGCAGATTATGATTGTACTACACTCAAAACATGAAAAAAAGTCGTTTTTCGAAAAGTGTGTGTGTGTGTGTGTGTGTGTGTGTGTGTGTGTGTGTGTGTAGATTTTTTTTTGGCAAACGATAACAGCCGCAAATTCAAACAGAATCAAATAATTTTTTGCATACTACCCTGATTTGTGGAGTACTCGCGACCTATTGTTTTTAGTGAAGATCGGTTGATGGAAGGGGGTAGTTTACCAGCAAAGGTTTTTTTTTATCAAGGGTAATTTTGTTTGTTTGGCAAACGATAACAGCCGCAAATTCAAACAGAATCAAATAATGTTTCGCATACAGACCTGAATTGTTGAGTTCTCAAGATCTGTGGATTTTGGTAAAGATCGGTTAAGGGGAAGGGGTAGTTTACCAGCAACGTTTTATGTTTTAACAAGGGTATTTTCTATGGCAAACGATAAGAGCCGCAAATTCAAACATAATCAAATAATGTTTTGCATGCTGCCCTGAATTGTAGAATTCTCAAGACCTTTTGTTTTTGGTGAAGATCGGTTGATGGAAAGGGGTAGTTTACCTGCCACGTTTTTTGTTTTATCAAGGGTATTTTGTATGGCAAACGATAACAGCCGTAAATTAATACAAAATTATATAATATTTTGCATACAGCCCTGAATTGTAGAGTTCTCAAGACCTATCGTTTTTGGTGAAGATCGGTTAAGGGAAAGGGGTAGTTTTACCTGCAACGGTTTTTTATCAAGGGTAATTACTTCCATATTCCTTAAGGAATGGAAGTATGGTGATGGCAAAAAAAATCGTGTTCGAGATTATTGCAGATTCTGATTCTACTACACTCAAAACATGGAAAAAAGTCGTTTTCCGAAAAGTGTCTGTGTGTCTATCTGTCTGTCTGTCTATCTATGTGTCTGTCTGTCTGTAGATTTTTTTTCTATGGCAAACGATAACTGCCGCAAATTCAAACAGAATCAAATAATGTTTTGCATGCAGGCCGTATTTGCAGAGTACTCGCGACCTATTGTTTTTGGTGAAGATCGGTTGAGGGAAAGGGGTAGTTTACCAGCAACGGTTTTTTTTTAGCAAGGGTAATTTTGTTTGTTTGGCAAACGATAACAGCCGCAAATTCAAACAGAATCAAATAATGTTTCGCATACAGCCCTAAATTGTAGAGTTCTCAAGATATGTTGATTTTGGTGAAGATCGGTTAAGGGAAAGGGGTAGTTTACCTGTAACGTTTTATGTTTTAACAAGGGTATTTCCTATGGCAAACGATAACAACCGCAAATTCAAACAGAATCAAATAATGTTTTGCATACAGCCCTGATTTGTAGAGTACTCAAGACCTGTTGTTTTTGGTGAAGATCGGTTAAGGGAAAGGGGTAGTTTACCTGTAACGTTTTATGTTTTAACAAGGGTATTTCCTATGGCAAACGATAACAGCCGCAAATTCAAACAGAATCAAAATATTATTTGCATACAGCCCTAAATTGTAGGGTTCTAAAGACCTATTGTTTTTGGTGAAGATCGGTTAAGGGAAAGGGGTAGTTTACCTGCAACGTTTTTTTAACAAGGGTATTTTCTATGGCAAACGATAACAGCCGCAAATTCAAACAGAATCAAATAAAGTTTTGCATACAGTCCTGATTTGTAGAGTACTCAAGACCTATTGTTTTTGGTGAAGATCGGTTAAGGGGAAGGGGTAGTTTACCTGCAACGTTTTTTTATCAAGCGTATTTTCTATGGCAAACGATAACAGCCGCAAATTCAAACAGAATCAAATAAAGTTTTGCATACAGTCCTGATTTGTAGAGTACTCAAGACCTATTGTTTTTGGTGAAGATCGGTTAAGGGGAAGGGGTAGTTTACCTGCAACGTTTTTTTATCAAGCGTATTTTCTATGGCAAACGATAACAGCCGCAAATTCAAACAGAATCAAATAATTTTTTGCATACGTCCCTCAATTGTAGAGGTCTCAAGGACTTTCGATTTTGATGAAGATCGGTTAAGGGGAAGGGGTAGTTTACCTGCAACCTTTTACGTTTAACAAGAGTAAAGTACTTGAAAATTTATTTAAACTTTTTCAAACAATGGTTGGTTTATTGCCAAGCAATAAAATTAAAATTTTTTCATTTTAATGTAAATCATGTATAAGAGAAAATATATCGCGCTTGGCAGGCGATATTAAGATTTAAATATAAATCTTAGAATATGGAAGTCATGTATGGTTCTCCATACCGATATTTTTCTATGGTAAATGATAAAAGCCGCAAATTCAAACAGAATCAAATGATGTTTTGCATACAGCCCTGTATTATAGAGGTCTCAATACCTATTGGTGTTGGTGAAGATCGGTTAAGGGAAAGGGGTAGTTTACCAGCAACATTTTATGTTTTAACAAGGGTAATTTTTTATATGACGAACGATAACTGCCGTAAATTCAAACAGGATCAACTAGGTTTTTGCATACCTTTTTGAACTAAAGAGAACTCAAGGTCTGTTGATTTTGTTGAAGATCGGTTAAGGGAAGGGGTAGTTTATCAGCAACGTTTTTTGTTTTAAAAAAGTAATTTTTTTTATGACGAAAGATAACTGCCGAAAATTCAATGAGAATCAAATAATTTTTTGCACCCTTTCCTGAGTTGCAGAGAGCTCAAGGTCTATTGATTTTGGTGAAGATCGGTTAAGGGAAAGGGGTGTTAACCTGCCACATTTTATGTTTTAACAAGAGTAATTGTTTCTATGACGAACGATAACTGCCGCACATTCAAACAGAATCAAATAATGTTTTGCATACATCCCTACATTGTAGAGTACTCAAGGCCTGTTGATTTTTGTGAAAATCGGTTAAGGGAAAGGGGTAGTTTAGCTGCAACATTTTATATTGTAACAAGAGAAATTCTTTCATGATGAACGATAACTGCCGTCAATTCAAACAGAATAAAATAATTTTTTACATATGTGCTTGGTTTGTAGAGGAATCAAGGCTTGTTGATTTTGGTGAAGATCGGTTACGGGGAAAGGGTAGTTTACCAGAAACATTTTTTGTTGTAACAAGAGTAAATTACTTAATTTTTATAAATAAAGTATCCTGATAAGAAGATCTTAATACTCCACTGCAGATACGTAGATGAAATATCTATAAATGAAGAGGCTAGTTGAACGGGATGGGGCTAATTTTCTATAATATGTACTACGTAATCGGCAACAAAGAAGTAGTTTGTTGTTAAAATTCCTTCCCGTCCTGTTTGGCCGTAGACGAATGATTTCTGCAAAACGAGACGTTTCGGCAGTGCCATCGACTTCTATCATCAGTGAAAATCGAGTGCGATAACGTGAGGTGGTATACGTTAGTGCCCACAGTACTGTGGTTAAGGCTGAAGCAGTAAGTAGAAAGAAGTAGTTTCTATGGAAATATTTCATTTCGAAAATGATTTTAAATATAAATCTTAGAACATGGAAGTCATGTATGGTTCTCGATACCGATATTTTTCTATGGCAAACGATAACAACCGCAAATTCAAACAGAATCAAATAATGTTTCGCATTCAGACCTGAATTGTAGAGTTCTCAAGACCTATTGCTTTTGGTGAAGATCGGTTAAGGGAAAGGGGTAGTTTAGCAGCAACTTTTTATGTTTTAATAAGGGTAATTTTTTCTATGGCAAACGATAACAGCCGCAAATTCAAACAACTTCAAATACTTTTTTGCACACGTTCCTGAATTATAGAATACTCAAGGTCTGTTGTTTTTGGTGAAGTTCGGTTAAGGGAAAGTGGTAGTTTACCAGCAACGTTTTATGTTTAAAAGAGTAATTTTATTTTTATGACGAATGATAACTGCCGCATATTCAAAGAGAATCAAATAAGTTTTTGCATGCATTCCTGAAGTTTTAGGTTCTCATTGTTTGCTGATTTTGGTGAAGATTGGTTAATGGAAAGGGGTAGTTTGCCGGCCACCTTTAATGTTTTAACAAGAGTAATTGATTGTATGACGAACGATAACTGCCGCACATTCAAACAGAATCAAATAAGTATTTGCATGCATCCCTAGATTGTAGAGTACTCAAGGTCTGTTGATTTTGGTGAAGATCGGTTTAGGGAAAGGTGTAGTTTACCTGCAACATTTTATGTTGTAACAAGAGAAATTTTTTCATGACGAACGATATCTGCCGTAAATTCAAACAGAATTAAATAATATTTACATATGTGCCTGAGTTGTAGAAGACTCAAGGCCTATTGATTTTGGTGAAGATCTGTTACGGGGAAAGGGGAGTTTACCAGAAACATTTTTTGTTGTAACAAGAGTAAAGTATTTAATTTTGATAAATAAAGTATCCTGATAAGATCTTAATAATCCACTGTAGAAACGTAGATGAAATATCTATAAATGAAGAGGCTTGATGAACGGGGTGGGGGTAATTTTCTATAAATTAAAATTATAGTTGATGGAGGAGAGGATAATTTTTATATGTGTATTACGTTATCGGCAACAAAGTAGTAGTTTTTTGATAAAATTCCTTCCCGGGCTGTTTGGCCGTAGTCCAATATTTTCTGCAAAACCAGACGTTTCGGCAATGCCGTCGACTGCCATCATCAGTGAAAATCGAGTGCGATAACGTGAGGTGGTATACGTTAGTGCCCACAGCACTGTGGTTAAGGCTGAAGCAGTAAGTAGAAAGAAGTAGTTTCTATGGAAATATTTCATTTCGAAAATGATTTTAAATATAAATCTTAGAATACGGAAGTCATGTATGGTTCTCGATACCGATATTTTTCTATGGCAAACGATAACAACCGCAAATTCAAACAGAATCAAATAATGTTTCGCATTCAGACCTGAATTGTAGAGTTCTCAAGACCTATTGTTTTTGGTGAAGATCGGTTAAGGGAAAGGGGTAGTTTAGCAGCAACTTTTTATGTTTTAATAAGGGTAATTTTTTCTATGGCAAACGATAACAGCCGCAAATTCAAACAACTTCAAATACTTTTTTGCACACGTTCCTGAATTATAGAATAGTCAAGGTCTGTTGTTTTTGGTGAAGTTCGGTTAAGGGAAAGTGGTAGTTTACCAGCAACGTTTTATGTTTAAAAGAGTAATTTTATTTTTATGACGAATGATAACTGCCGCATATTCAAAGAGAATCAAATAAGTTTTTGCATGCATTCCTGAAGTTTTAGGTTCTCATTGTTTGCTGATTTTGGTGAAGATTGGTTAATGGAAAGGGGTAGTTTACCGGCCACCTTTAATGTTTTAACAAGAGTAATTGATTGTATGACGAACGATAACTGCCGCACATTCAAACAGAATCAAATAAGTATTTGCATGCATCCCTAGATTGTAGAGTACTCAAGGCCTGTTGATTTTGGTGAAGATCGGTTTAGGGAAAGGTATAGTTTACCTGCAACATTTTATGTTGTAACAAGAGAAATTTTTTCATGACGAACGATATCTGCCGTAAATTCAAACAGAATTAAATAATATTTACATATGTGCCTGAGTTGTAGAAGACTCAAGGCCTATTGATTTTGGTGAAGATCTGTTACGGGGAAAGGGGAGTTTACCAGAAACATTTTTTGTTGTAACAAGAGTAAAGTATTTAATTTTGATAAATAAAGTATCCTGATAAGATCTTAATAATCCACTGTAGAAACGTAGATGAAATATCTATAAATGAAGAGGCTTGATGAACGGGGTGGGGGTAATTTTCTATAAATTAAAATTATAGTTGATGGAGGAGAGGATAATTTTTATATGTGTATTTCGTTATCGGCAACAAAGTAGTAGTTTTTTGATAAAATTCCTTCCCGGGCTGTTTGGCCGTAATCCAATGTTTTCTGCAAAACCAGACGTTTCGGCAATGCCGTCGACTGCCATCATCAGTGAAAATCGAGTGCGATAACGTGAGGTGGTATACGTTAGTGCCCACAGCACTGTGGTTAAGGCTGAAGCAGTAAGTAGAAAGAAGTAGTTTCTATGGAAATATTTCATTTCGAAAATGATTTTAAATATAAATCTTAGAACACGGAAGTCATGTATGGTTCTCGATACCGATATTTTTCTATGGCAAACGATAACAACCGCAAATTCAAACAGAATCAAATAATGTTTCGCATTCAGACCTGAATTGTAGAGTTCTCAAGACCTATTGTTTTTGGTGAAGATAGGTTAAGGGAAAGGGGTAGTTTACCAGCAACATTTTATGTTTTAACAAGGGTAATTTTTTATATGACGAACGATAACTGCCGTAAATTCAAACAGGATCAACTAGGTTTTTGCATACCTTTTTGAACTAAAGAGAACTCAAGGTCTGTTGATTTTGTTGAAGATCGGTTAAGGGAAAGGGGTAGTTTATCAGCAACGTTTTATGTTTTAAAAAGGGTAATTTTTTTATGACGAAAGATAACTGCCGAACATTCAATGAGAATCAAATAATTGTTTGCACCCTTTCCTGAGGTGCAGAGAGCTCAAGGTCTATTGATTTTGGTGAAGATCGGTTAAGGGAAAGGGGTGTTAACCTGCCACATTTTATGTTTTAACAAGAGTAATTGTTTCTATGACGAACGATAACTGCCGCACATTCAAACAGAATCAAATAATGTTTTGCATACATCCCTACATTGTAGAGTACTCAAGGCCTGTTGATTTTTGTGAAAATCGGTTAAGGGAAAGGGGTAGTTTAGCTGCAACATTTTATGTTGTAACAAGAGAAATTCTTTCATGATGAACGATAACTGCCGTCAATTCAAACAGAATCAAATAATTTTTTACATATGTGCTTGATTTGTAGAGGAATGAAGGCTTGTTGATCTTGGTGAAGATCGGTTACGGGGAAAGGGTAGTTTACCAGAAACATTTTTTGATGTAACAAGAGTAAATTACTTAATTTTTATAAATAAAGTATCCTGATAAGAAGATCTTAATACTCCACTGTAGATACGTAGATGAAATATCTATAAATGAAGAGGCTGGTTGAACGGGATGGGGCTAATTTTCTATAATATGTAGTACGTTATCGGCAACAAAGAAGTAGTTTGTTGTTAAAATTCCTTTCCGTCCTGTTTGGCCGTAGACCAATGATTTCTGCAAAACGAGACGTTTCGGCAGTGCCATCGACTTCTATCATCAGTGAAAATCGAGTGCGATAACGTGAGGTGGTATACGTTAGTGCCCACAGTACTGTGGTTAAGGCTGAAGCAGTAAGTAGAAAGAAGTAGTTTCTATGGAAATATTTCATTTCGAAAATGATTTTAAATATAAATCTTAGAACATGGAAGTCATGTATGGTTCTCGATACCGATATTTTTCTATGGCAAACGATAACAACCGCAAATTCAAACAGAATCAAATAATGTTTCGCATTCAGACCTGAATTGTAGAGTTCTCAAGACCTATTGTTTTTGGTGAAGATCGGTTAAGGGAAAGGGGTAGTTTAGCAGCAACTTTTTATGTTTTAATAAGGGTGATTTTTTTCTATGGCAAACGATAACAGCCGCAAATTCAAACAACTTCAAATACTTTTTGCACACGTTCCTGAATTATAGAATACTCAAGGTCTATTGTTTTTGGTGAAGTTCGGGTAAGGGAAAGTGGTAGTTTACCAGCAACGTTTTATGTTTAAAAGAGTAATTTTATTATTATGACGAATGATAACTGCCGCATATTCAAAGAGAATCAAATAAGTTTTTGCATGCATTCCTGAAGTTTTAGGTTCTCATTGTTTGCTGATTTTGGTGAAGATTGGTTAATGGAAAGGGGTAGTTTACCGGCCACCTATAATGTTTAAACAAGAGTAATTGATTGTATGACGAACGATAACTGCCGCACATTCAAACAGAATCAAATAAGTATTTGCATGCATCCCTAGATTGTAGAGTATTCAAGGCTTGTTGATTTTGGTGAAGATCGGTTACGGGGAAAGGGTAGTTTACCAGAAACATTTTTTGTTGTAACAAGAGTAAATTACTTAATTTTTATAGATAAAGTATCCTGATAAGAAGATCTTAATACTCCACTGTAGATACGTAGATGAAATATCTATAAATGAAGAGGCTAGTTGAACGGGATGGGGCTAATTTTCTATAATATGTAGTACGTTATCGGCAACAAACAAGTAGTTTGTTGTTAAAATTCCTTCCCGTCCTGTTTGGCCGTAGACCAATGATTTCTGCAAAACGAGACGTTTCGGCAGTGCCATCGACGTCTATCATCAGTGAAAATCGAGTGCGATAACGTGAGGTGGTATACGTTAGTGCCCACAGTACTGTGGTTAAGGCTGAAGCAGTAAGTAGAAAGAAGTAGTTTCTATGGAAATATTTCATTTCGAAAATGATTTTAAATATAAATCTTAGAACATGGAAGTCATGTATGGTTCTCGATACCGATATTTTTCTATCGCAAACGATAACAACCGCAAATTCAAACAGAATCAAATAATGTTTCGCATTCAGACCTGAATTGTAGAGTTCTCAAGACCTATTGTTTTTGGTGAAGATCGGTTAAGGGAAAGGGGTAGTTTAGCAGCAACTTTTTTTGTTTTAATAAGGGTGATTTTTTTCTATGGCAAACGATAACAGCCGCAAATTCAAACAACTTCAAATACTTTTTGCACACGTTCCTGAATTATAGAATACTCAAGGTCTATTGTTTTTGGTGAAGTTCGGGTAAGGGAAAGTGGTTGTTTACCAGCAACGTTTTATGTTTAAAAGAGTAATTTTATTATTATGACGAATGATAACTGCCGCATATTCAAAGAGAATCAAATAAGTTTTTGCATGCATTCCTGAAGTTTTAGGTTCTCATTGTTTGCTGATTTTGGTGAAGATTGGTTAATGGAAAGGGGTAGTTTACCGGCCACCTTTAATGTTTTAACAAGAGTAATTGATTGTATGACGAACGATAACTGCCGCACAATCAAACAGAATCAAATAAGTATTTGCATGCATCCCTAGATTGTAGAGTACTCAAGGCCTGTTGATTTTGGCGAAGATCGGTTTAGGGAAAGGTGTAGTTTACCTGCAACATTTTATGTTGTAACAAGAGAAATTTTTTCATGACGAACGATATCTGCCGTAAATTCAAACAGAATTAAATAATATTTACATATGTGCCTGAGTTGTAGAAGACTCAAGGCCTATTGATTTTGGTGAAGATCGGTTACGGGGAAAGGGGAGTTTACCAGAAACATTTTTTGTTGTAACAAGAGTAAAGTATTTAATTTTGATAAATAAAGTATCCTGATAAGATCTTAATAATCCACTGTAGAAACGTAGATGAAATATCTATAAATGAAGAGTCTAGATGAACGGGGTGGGGGTAATTTTCTATAAATTAAAATTATAGTTGATGGAGGAGAGGATAATTTTTATATGTGTATTACGTTATCGGCAACAAAGTAGTAGTTTTTTGATAAAATTCCTTCCCGGGCTGTTTGGCCGTAATCCAATGTTTTCTGCAAAACCAGACGTTTCGGCAATGCCGTCGACTGCCATCATCAGTGAATATCGAGTGCGATAACGTGAGGTGGTATACGTTAGTGCCCACAGCACTGTGGTTAAGGCTGAAGCAGTAAGTAGAAAGAAGTAGTTTCTATGGAAATATTTCATTTCGAAAATGATTTTAAATATAAATCTTAGAACACGGAAGTCATGTATGGTTCTCGATACCGATATTTTTCTATGGCAAACGATAACAACCGCAAATTCAAACAGAATCAAATAATGTTTCGCATTCAGACCTGAATAGTAGAGTTCTCAAGACCTATTGATTTTGTTGAAGATCGGTTAAGGGAAAGGGGTAGTTTATCAGCAACGTTTTATGTTTTAAAAAGGGTAATTTTTTTATGACGAAAGATAACTGCCGAAAATTCAATGAGAATCAAATAATTGTTTGCACCCTTTCCTGAGTTGCAGAGAGCTCAAGGTCTATTGATTTTGGTGAAGATCGGTTAAGGGAAAGGGGTGTTAACCTGCCACATTTTATGTTTTAACAAGAGTAATTGTTTCTATGACGAACGATAACTGCCGCACATTCAAACAGAATCAAATAATGTTTTGCATACATCCCTACATTGTAGAGTACTCAAGGCCTGTTGATTTTTGTGAAAATCGGTTAAGGGAAAGGGGTAGTTTAGCTGCAACATTTTATGTTGTAACAAGAGAAATTCTTTCATGATGAACGATAACTGCCGTCAATTCAAACAGAATCAAATAATTTTTTACATATGTGCTTGATTTGTAGAGGAATGAAGGCTTGTTGATTTTGGTGAAGATCGGTTACGGGGAAAGGGTAGTTTACCAGAAACATTTTTTGATGTAACAAGAGTAAATTACTTAATTTTTATAAATAAAGTATCCTGATAAGAAGATCTTAATACTCCACTGTAGATACGTAGATGAAATATCTATAAATGAAGAGGCTGGTTGAACGGGATGGGGCTAATTTTCTATAATATGTAGTACGTTATCGGCAACAAAGAAGTAGTTTGTTGTTAAAATTCCTTTCCGTCCTGTTTGGCCGTAGACCAATGATTTCTGCAAAACGAGACGTTTCGGCAGTGCCATCGACTTCTATCATCAGTGAAAATCGAGTGCGATAACGTGAGGTGGTATACGTTAGTGCCCACAGTACTGTGGTTAAGGCTGAAGCAGTAAGTAGAAAGAAGTAGTTTCTATGGAAATATTTCATTTCGAAAATGATTTTAAATATAAATCTTAGAACATGGAAGTCATGTATGGTTCTCGATACCGATATTTTTCTATGGCAAACGATAACAACCGCAAATTCAAACAGAATCAAATAATGTTTCGCATTCAGACCTGAATTGTAGAGTTCTCAAGACCTATTGTTTTTGGTGAAGATCGGTTAAGGGAAAGGGGTAGTTTAGCAGCAACTTTTTATGTTTTAATAAGGGTGATTTTTTTCTATGGCAAACGATAACAGCCGCAAATTCAAACAACTTCAAATACTTTTTGCACACGTTCCTGAATTATAGAATACTCAAGGTCTATTGTTTTTGGTGAAGTTCGGGTAAGGGAAAGTGGTAGTTTACCAGCAACGTTTTATGTTTAAAAGAGTAATTTTATTATTATGACGAATGATAACTGCCGCATATTCAAAGAGAATCAAATAAGTTTTTGCATGCATTCCTGAAGTTTTAGGTTCTCATTGTTTGCTGATTTTGGTGAAGATTGGTTAATGGAAAGGGGTAGTTTACCGGCCACCTATAATGTTTAAACAAGAGTAATTGATTGTATGACGAACGATAACTGCCGCACATTCAAACAGAATCAAATAAGTATTTGCATGCATCCCTAGATTGTAGAGTATTCAAGGCTTGTTGATTTTGGTGAAGATCGGTTACGGGGAAAGGGTAGTTTACCAGAAACATTTTTTGTTGTAACAAGAGTAAATTACTTAATTTTTATAGATAAAGTATCCTGATAAGAAGATCTTAATACTCCACTGTAGATACGTAGATGAAATATCTATAAATGAAGAGGCTAGTTGAACGGGATGGGGCTAATTTTCTATAATATGTAGTACGTTATCGGCAACAAACAAGTAGTTTGTTGTTAAAATTCCTTCCCGTCCTGTTTGGCCGTAGACCAATGATTTCTGCAAAACGAGACGTTTCGGCAGTGCCATCGACGTCTATCATCAGTGAAAATCGAGTGCGATAACGTGAGGTGGTATACGTTAGTGCCCACAGTACTGTGGTTAAGGCTGAAGCAGTAAGTAGAAAGAAGTAGTTTCTATGGAAATATTTCATTTCGAAAATGATTTTAAATATAAATCTTAGAACATGGAAGTCATGTATGGTTCTCGATACCGATATTTTTCTATCGCAAACGATAACAACCGCAAATTCAAACAGAATCAAATAATGTTTCGCATTCAGACCTGAATTGTAGAGTTCTCAAGACCTATTGTTTTTGGTGAAGATCGGTTAAGGGAAAGGGGTAGTTTAGCAGCAACTTTTTTTGTTTTAATAAGGGTGATTTTTTTCTATGGCAAACGATAACAGCCGCAAATTCAAACAACTTCAAATACTTTTTGCACACGTTCCTGAATTATAGAATACTCAAGGTCTATTGTTTTTGGTGAAGTTCGGGTAAGGGAAAGTGGTTGTTTACCAGCAACGTTTTATGTTTAAAAGAGTAATTTTATTATTATGACGAATGATAACTGCCGCATATTCAAAGAGAATCAAATAAGTTTTTGCATGCATTCCTGAAGTTTTAGGTTCTCATTGTTTGCTGATTTTGGTGAAGATTGGTTAATGGAAAGGGGTAGTTTACCGGCCACCTTTAATGTTTTAACAAGAGTAATTGATTGTATGACGAACGATAACTGCCGCACAATCAAACAGAATCAAATAAGTATTTGCATGCATCCCTAGATTGTAGAGTACTCAAGGCCTGTTGATTTTGGCGAAGATCGGTTTAGGGAAAGGTGTAGTTTACCTGCAACATTTTATGTTGTAACAAGAGAAATTTTTTCATGACGAACGATATCTGCCGTAAATTCAAACAGAATTAAATAATATTTACATATGTGCCTGAGTTGTAGAAGACTCAAGGCCTATTGATTTTGGTGAAGATCGGTTACGGGGAAAGGGGAGTTTAGCAGAAACATTTTTTGTTGTAACAAGAGTAAAGTATTTAATTTTGATAAATAAAGTATCCTGATAAGATCT